>CM053785.1:197761373-198233873 GCA_028749045.1 Cupressus sempervirens
AACTTAGTAAGTGATAGTACTATAATCATTTTATTACTTGTTGCTCTTTAATTTCAAATTTTGGATTTAATTTCAACTTTGTTCAATGTTAATTGTTATAGGAATCAAGAGCCAGGATATTAGGATAGTTGGACAGCCAAGCACTGACATACTATTACTACATAGAGCAGATGGAAAAATTTCCCTACTCCTACTTGAAAAAATTGTACAATTGGCAATGTGGCAAATTGGCAATGTGATTGTACACAAATAATGTATTATGTAGTAATAATCTAATTATATATACAATTATAAATTGACCTACAACTATTGTTGCTCCCTTATATTTGCAAAAGGGAATTCAAGGTCATTTCAATTTGACATTGAGTCATTTGCAAAGGGTTGTAATTGTTTGTAATTATTAAATGTATTATGTTATGTGCTCATTTATAAATATAAATTATAATACACATTTTTTAAAATAGAGCTTATTCTGTTAAATGCATTATGTTAGAATTCTTAAAGAAACTAGAATCAATGAAAATCTAAAATTAAAAATGTCTAAAAAACTAGAATGAATGAAAATCTCAAGTTCAACATGTACTATTTTATTTAAACTAGAATCAATAAAAATCTTAACATGTTTAAAAAATACAATCAATGAAAATCTCAACATGTGTAGACTCTAAAAGTAGAAGCTAGTTTCAATGAAAATCTCAACATGTAAGTTTGTAACATCAACATGTTTAAAAAATAAATTAAGCATCTGTAAAAGGACAGTGAATAAAGACTATAAATTAACTTCTACAAACATAATTAATTAGTAGATAGAGTCTTAGATCAGAGCTGCTAGCCTACTACTTGACTCATGTAGAAGTTAGAACTTGAAGTTGAGAAACTGCTATAGTTGTCACTTCGCCTATACCTGCTCAGCATCACTATCATCATAATCCTCCTCATTTATTGCATATAACATTTCATTGTTCATTGTGTTTTCTTCAAATTCAGTATCAGTGTCAATATGCATGCCAAAGTCAAAATCATCTTCATTGCTTCCAATATCAGGAGATGTTTTCCATCCCTCTTCTTTGTGAGAGCCCTGTCATAAAGGAAACTATCTACCTCATACCTGAAATTATAGAGCCTTAAACAATTATCCATTTTTTTGTCTAATTTGTTTCTAACCTTTGACTTTACGAAGTCCAAAGTACTGAAAACTCTCTCATCCTCCACTAAACCCAATATCATTGTCAAACATAAATTGGTAAGTTTGAAATATGTTGGTATTGACTCTCTCAACTGATTTCTCTCACCAAGGTTTTTCCAAATCTTTGTTACCACTCCCTCTTCATTTAGATTCTATATAAGAACATATTGTTCCCTCATTATGTTTTCAAAAGACTATGATTGATCTCTTAGTCAAGATTCATCTAGAATTCTATTTATAGTTACTTCATTGATTACTTTAGGTTTGCAAAAATGTTGAATCAAAGTTGTCATCCTTCTTCGAAAATAAGTCGGATAGTTTAGAGACCAATATTGAAGAAAAATAATTAACATTGCTTCGAGCAATTCCTTTGGAGGGAATTTGAATCTAATTTCTAACGAAATTTTGTAGCAAACTTGCCTAACAGAGTCAAGCACAGAGTCTTTGATCTGCTTGAAGTCTTCACTTACAACACGTGAAAGTACCTTCTCTGGTTCTGATTCTACTTTACTTCCTGCTTCGTTGGGGTTGGAGTTGAGGTTGATGTGGGCATAGTACTGTATTGGTATGTCAACTCCACGTACCCTGGCACATCCCTCATCATTTGCACCAATATGTAAAAAGTTCCTAGGATTGTTCAAATCTGTGATTTCTATCCACTTTGCAAACTTTGATTCATCTAATGGCAATAATTGATACAGAGTATCTAGGCTATTACATTTCATTTTACATAGCTTATTATATTTTGCAATGTACATAGCTCTTTGTTGAACCTTTTTTATAATATTTCTCATGTCCTATAGCATGGGGAGAATAGCTGCTAAAGTTAAGAGTATCTTAACATTAGTTAGACTTGAATATAGCCAAGGGAATCTATCTCGCATAGAGTGGATTAGTCCAAGCAATGACAGATATTTAGAGAATACTTGATGCGCTAGTCCATCCAAAGAGATCCATTTGGTATCATTGTCTTTAAGAAGTTTGCTCCCATCAGTAAGTCCTTGAGGAAAGTGTTAAAATTTCCATACTCATTTTGGACTTCGAGAAAAGTATTGGTAAATCTCTTTGATTAGAGATTTCATTTTACTTACACAACCAAAATTGTTGACAATTCCAAAAGCTAGATTCATTCGATCGACCATGCAATGAATGGGAATAGCGTAGGGTGCCAAATCATTCTTGATCTTTTTGCAAAGACCGCCTTTATGACCTTGCATAACTGAAGCTCCAACACACACCAACTTTTTGGCAGTCTCCATGTTATCCAAACCTCCACATTCAATCAGAGTACTCTTTAATAAATCATATAAATTTTTAGCTGTCACACTACAATTCAATTTAGCAACAAATAGTAGAAAAGATTGACGACAAAGATCATTTATAGTATAACATGCATGCACACCCAAGAAGTATTATCAATTTTTGTAACTTCATCTAGAGGCAATGCAATGAAGTTTGAGTGTTTTATTCTTTCCTTCATATCTTCTTTTTCAACCTATGCAAGACATCTAGCCCATTCCCACCCGTTGTTTATTGACCAGTGACTGTTCATATAGTTTTGAATTTTGAAAAAGTGCAATAAGGCATTAATTGAAGGGTAGTCTATTATAGGATTTCCTCTACTCAAAATATAAAAGACCACACTTAATTGAACTACTTTTCCCATATTTTGCACTTCCATTGCTTTCTCAATGAAATCTTCAATGGAACCTTTTACTGCAAAACACTTCTCCCATAATTGCTGGTGTAACTCATATATTTCAACATTTCTGATATGTAGACAATTGTCCTTTTTTCTCTAAGTTAGCATAGATTTTTCAACTGCATCTATAGCTTCCTTTTTGTAAGTTTTATCGACATGCTTTTCTATGGTATCAAGTTTAAATTGCAACCTCTTCTCCTTCTTTGTTATCTCTATGCAAATCTTACATCTGCATTCTAAACAAGGCTCACCATCAATTGGATTGGCCACTGGTTCAATGAACCAGTACTTTTCCACCCATTCTAATTGAAAATTCCTTTTGGATAGATCCCAGCAAGATTGAACTTTCTTTGATTCCAATTTTCTTTTTCCCTTTTATGCATGAACATGATTTATGGAATCACTTTTGGTTTTCTCACCCGATGGTTCAAAACCAACTCCAACTCTATAATATCAGTTTGTGACTCCTTACTCAAAGGAAGTGCCTCCAAATCGTGTTCAAGTTCGTCCTCGACTGAGATATCAAGTTCACCAACTTGAACTTCTTCAATACGGTCTAAGTCTCTAACTTGTGATGAATCTCCTTTTTCAATAAGCACTGGAGATCTAACTTATGAATCTTGTAGGTTGCCAACATTTCCACCACCAAAATATGCCGATACGGTTTTGCATTTTGGTAATGGTGGCTCTCTTGGCTTTCAAGGATCCTACTGGAACCCCTGTTACCCCTCTTGTTTGACACTACAAGCCGATAAAGGCTACACAAAATAAATCAACTTAGTTGTTGAACAAAAGACTCAAATAGTGATGAGTCAAAGACTCTGAATAGTGACAGTAGACTACTTAGACTACATATAATAACAATAATATGATTCATTCTTAAAAAAAGGGTATTATTGTTATGGTACTATAGTCTACGGTACTACCCAATATAATTCACAAACCTATAGGTTATCTTAGCATGTGAGATGTCCAATCACGGTGTCACCAATGGACACTGGACAGTAAAACTAAAAAAATAACTAGTACCACTATTGAAATAAAAATAAATTAAAAATCACTTGCCTTTTACAAAAACCATAGTCCACAAGTCAATGGGCAATGCAATCAACTCTCTAAAACTTCAACAGCAATAAGAAATGCCAGTCTCTAGACCAAAAAAGAGTGAATTGTGTAGAATAATAATATCTTATAGTCCAATCTAGGTTGGTGAATTATGTGGGATTAACAAGCGGGAATGTCAAATGTAGGCGAAACACACCTTCCTATGCAAGCCCACAATAGGAAATAGTTGGCTAAACAAGGTTGGTTCTCGACACACATCGGGAAAATGGTAGGTGACACCCAACCCAAGGGAAAATTATTTGGTTGTAGTAATGGAAAAATAACATGGGCCAATAAGAAACAACATGCAAAGGATGGCGAAACGTTTAAAATAAATGTATCCAAAATGTATATTGCATTGGCGATTGGACCGATATTTTTGACCAATCATGTGATAACTAATGAGTGACTACCACAGGCATTGGACCCAAATTTGATAAATATCTAGCGACGCAGTTGACCTGTGTTGCATGCACTATTCACCAAATGATGATCGACCCATGAGACGAGATTGCCAAATAGAAAAGATTTGTTGCTAAAGTAATTTCTGATGCTTATGAATTTGGGACTTTGGGAAATAATGTCAGCAAGTTAATTATCAAATCACTTCCTAAAAGTCGTAAAAAGTCTCTTGTTTAGAACTGGAGGCCCATTACTTTATTGAATATTTCCTACAAGATCATGGCTAGAAGGTTATTAGATTATCTTAAATCCATTGTCACACCTACTTGGACTAATTTTATTAAAGGGATATATATTCTCGATAATCTTATAACTAGTTGGAAAGGCATGCACTAGTCTAAGGTGAGTGGGAAAAATGTGGCAATGATCTTGTTAGATTTTGAAAAAGCTTATGATAGAATTGAATGGTAGTTTGTTATCAAAATGCTTTGTGCACTAGGTTTTCCTCCATACTTCTTCAATTGGTTCAATATTTTGTTTAAAGATTTCTCTACTGTTATTGAGGTAAATGGTGATTTCTCAGATCCAATGCCACTAGGTAGGTCTATAAGACAAGGGTACCCATTGGCTTCAACTCTATTTGTTTTAGTAGTTGATGCTTTATCTTATATCCTCAATAGTTCAAATATGGGACCTCCTATTAAAGGGATTATCCTGCCTAATAATGATGATCTTGTTATTGAACAATTTGCAAATGATACCTCTTTATTTGTGGAGTTAGATGAAGATACCTTCAATAATACTCTCAACATGCTCCAAGTGTATTACTATGCCTCTAGGGAAAAAATTGCTCCTAATGAATCTATTATGTTGGGATGGAATGATGAGACTCCTTAGTGGCTTAGAAGAATGGATTGTAAATGGGTTGGACTTAGTGAACTGGTTAGGTGTTTGGGGATTCCTTTTTTTGTGAAGCCCTCTACCAAGGAAATGTGGTCTTGGATGCTTAAAACAAATGAAAATAAACACATAAAGTGGAAAAATCACCTGCTCTCCATTGTTGGTCGAGCTCAAGTTGTGCAAAAAGTTTTATCCTCTCATACTATATACTATACTTTAACTTGGCTTTTTGTTAAAACCCATACTAATAAGCTGAAAAAGATCTTAAGGGATTTTATGTGGTTAGATGGCATTGGCATCAAGGAAAGGCATTATGTGAAGTGGGAATGGTGTTGATCCCTTAAGAACCTTGGGGGCCTAGGGTTGAGAGACCTATAGGCTCAAGGTATTTCTCTTGCCTCTAAATTTATTATTAAGACCTTGAATGGGAACGAATCTTGGAAAATCTTGATTAGGAAAAATATCTCAAATTATATTCCAAAGAAGGGGAGATAGTGGAATAATATCCTTCTTACTAATATGATTTTGGGGGATTTTGATATCAAAATGTTTGGCTCAATGTGTTTTATTCTATATGGAAGGCCTAGTGCCAGGTCAAACCTATGTTCTGGTCTAGGTATATTGTGGGGGAAAACCCTTATTTCTATGTCGAATACAAGTCTATCTAGTGGGGCATTTATCTTAACGATAAACCTCTTACTCTTAGTCAATGTTGCTTAGCAAAAAAATGACATAAAAATGCATCTCTCTCATTCAAGATATACAAATTGACAAACAAATGAGGTCCTAGGAGGCCACACCTAACAAATATAATATCCCAATGGTTGAGAAGAAGACATTTACTTTGATTTCTAAAGTAGTTGACAAGTTCTTTCTAGGTAAAAAGTTGAATTCTCAACAAATGCTGGAATATATAAAATGCAAAGATGGTAGAAATCTAAGTGAGTGCAAAAGAAATCACATCTAGAATATGCTAAAAAATATGTGGGAATCATTGATCACATTAATAAGAAATGGATATGTAACTGGTTAAACTCTAGATGGCTTTTTATCGTTGAGTTATTCAATATCCACCTATGGATCCAAAAATTGTTTTCTTTAGATGGTTCCTCCTGCTCAAGAAACTTACTGTGAGCTCTTTCTTTTCTAATGGTAGTCAACAATCTATTCTTTATTCTATGTGTAATTGGAAAAAGAGTCTTATGAACACTTCTTTTTTATTGTCATTTTGATAGAAAGATTTGGGCTTTAATTTTTGGTCAGTCCTTCACCTGGATTTCTAGAAACAATATATCATGGCATGAAATCCTTATTGGTTTTATGGCTGAATTTGACGATAAGATGAACAAATGTTGGTTTGTGCTCACTGCTCACATTTTATGGTGCATTTGGAAAGAGAGGAACAAGGAGATTTTCCAAAATAGAAAGAGGGACCTTATTGAGTTTAACTTTAAACTCATACATTTCAACATTGTGTCTTAGGTCACTATTGCTCTAGAAATATCAAGAGAAAGATTTGGCTCACTTTCAAAGGATGGAGCCCCGGTCATTTTTAGCAAGGACATTAATCCTATGAGGGGCTGGAGAGCATTGGAGATGATTAACCAAAGATCCCGAGGATGACCCAAGAGAGCCCAAGGATGAACTGACAGTTTCTTTTGAATGAAGTGGATCATATTGCAAAGGAAGGCACTATTGTTTATGTTGATTTTCTAGGATCACTGCAAATGTACTAAGAACTATCATGTATTTGGTATGTGTTTTCCAACTGCAACCTCCCCTTATATTTATAAGAGAGTGAGAGAACAGATATGTCCCTTCATGGGACCTGTTTGTTCATTATCATAATTAAACTCTCATAGTTATATATAATATCTCTTATACACACACAGACACACACATGTATATACATATACATATATATACATGTGTGTGTGTGTGTGTGTGTGTGTGTGTGTGTGTGTGTGTGTGTGTGTGTGTGTGTGTGTGTGTGTGTGTGTGTGTGTGTGTGTGTGTGTGTGTTTATTGTTGGAAATATAAGAGGAGTAACTGAGAGAGGAGGGGTGAATTAGGTACCACTAAAATAATTCCAAATCTCTTAGATGTCAATACAAACTTCTTATTAACTCAAATCCTTGCACAACTTCGTTAGAACTAGATATTCATTGTAACTTAGTTTACAAATCAATCTTGAGATATTAATGTGTATTAACCTTTAGTAACTTAGTTCAAAAAAGATAAAGCAGTAAGCAAATAACATGAACATATGAGATACCAAGATTTAATGTGGAAACCCAATTTGAGAAAACCACCAATGCAACTAGTTACAACTATTCAATCTTCTGAAGTGAGCCTTGTTAAGAGCCAACCTTGTTAAAGGTTACAAAACACACTATTAGGTGTGACCCTATTAAAAGATTTCAATCACCCTATTAGGAGTGGCCTTGTTAGAAGTCTTAAGACACTTCAATCTAGAAATGTCACCTTGTTAGAGGATTTACAAAAATTATTGTTAACTTTGTTAAGATATTTCTTCACTGCTACAATTAACAAAGAGTAAAAATGATTAACTTGATGATTGAAGCAACTGATTTTCAAGTTTAAATCACTTTTCTAGCTTATCCTCTAGGTCCTTCCTAATCAAAATATTCTTTGCAGCTCCTTGGATGTTATGTCCTTAATCAGATATCCTTCTTTGTTTGCATCTTATCTTCTTCCATAATTTCATGTTTCAATCCACAACTTAACTTTTCATATATATGAAACCTAATGTCAAGTCGGCTTGAATACCCTTACAAATAAACAATTAACATCCACTAAGTTGGCTTGTAAAAACCAAATAATAAAAAAAATTATTCTGTTGTAGGTCGACTGATACTAAAACTGGGTCACTCAGTTACCATTGAGTTCCTTGGTAACCAACATGACTTGATTTACACTAAAGCTCTTTGGTAATCGACTTGATTCAGTTTACACAAGAATCCTCCAATGACCGACCTAGCTCAATTTACACTTGATCACTAAACTTCTGCTCGACTGATACTGGAGTCTTTTGAGCTCAATTACTACTAGCAATGCTCTGTTAGAATGGAACATTTGTGTAAAATCAATGACAATATACAATTGAATAATTATTTTCAACATGTATATGTATATGTATATGTATATATATATATATATATATATATATATGTTTAGATATATGTATATATGTGTGTGTGTACATACATATACATGTATGTTTAGGGTTTAACATGTATGTATATATATACATACATACATACATACATACATATACATATACATATACATACATACATATACATATACATATACATACATACATACATACATACATACACACATACATACATACATGTTGATGTAATTTATTTGAGTAAAGCTACAAAACATCAACATTCCCTCTTAGCTGGGGAGAATAAACACATGACCTAATATTACCTCAATGTAATATAAGAATATCTTTGACCAAAAGATATTCAACATTTTCATATCTCATTTGATATGATGAGCATTGGTCTACTAGAATATCAACATATGATATTCACCAATTACTTAATAAGGTTTGATATTACATCTGATATCATGAGTATTGGTCTCCTAGAACATCGACATTCGATATTCACCAAGTACTCAAAAAGTTTTGATATCACATCTGATATGAGTATCGGTCTCCTAGAATACATGATATTCACCAACTAAAAAAAATTTGTTATCACATTTGATATCATACATATTGGTCTCCAAGAATATTAATGATATTCACTAGATACTCTTTGAGTAACGACCTTCTATAATGTTGAGATGTAAGATATTCACCAAGTACTATGAGCAATGGCCTTCAAGAATATCAAGTCATGTGATATTCACCAAGTACTATGTGTAATGGCCCTCCAGACATCAATTTGCATAACATTCACCATGTACTCAAAAAATGTTTATAAAGTATATGCACATGCATTCTCATTATGCTTACCATATAAATATCCACCATGCAAATATAATCTATCATGATCTACACAGACATAATAAGATATCCACCATAATAGAAAATTAAGTTATTGTAAGATCGTCACCTTTCAATAACTTCTACAAATACAAGTGACATCATTTGGAAGTCGTTGCTTCTTTGTGATGTACACAAGGGGTAGGCCCATTAAAATCACATAATCACAAGGTATATTCATGAATCACTGTCCTCTTGACTGCTACAATTTAATGATCATCGGAGAATCCATCTCAACATGGTTTCCTCCTTCTGGATCAATATGACTAAGATCACTTAAGGTTGACTGAATCATATCCTCTATTTTCTCCCTCTCTTTTAAGGTTGCCTCTAAGGAAATGTTAGGATCCCTCTGAATCTCAATCTTCCTCTTCTTGCAATAATATTCTTGGAGGAAAAGATCAAAGCACATACCTCTTATAGTAAATATTGAAAATATAAATAAGATATTATATTCAAGAATAATAATATCATCCTAATATAATATAGATACATGTCTAATTTAAATATATGCTTTGAACATATAAGCAAATATTCAATCTTTAATAAATATCCTTTAATCTATATTTTAACATATTATTTCCTTATTAATGCCACATATTATAATCTAACTGTGACCACAAAAATAAATAGAAGTGATATTAAAAATAATAAAAGTACTTATCTCATTATTTATTTATTTTCCTCTTTTCCACATCTTTATCTACAACCATTCACCTTTCTTTAGTTATGTTTTCCATTTGTGGTGGGTCCCTTTGCTTTATTTAATCATATATTTTCTTCATTCCTTATATACGTTGGGGACTATTCATTTCCAAATTGGTGAATATTCATTTTCGAATACCCCATTGACATTTTGTGATCTTATCTTAGTCCAAAAAGGCAATTGACTCTCAACTATCAGGTGTTTGACCTTGAAACTTTTAGGGTTTGGCCCATGTGGGGTGACACAAATCGAGGTCTTTGTACAAATTCCCTAGACATGAGTCTAGCAACTCCATGTATGGCTTCTAGTTATGCAAACATGCATTTGGTAGTGTTGTTTATATCACCTGTGACACCCTTCATTACTACGATTTCACATTTTTTGTTTGATTGATTCATTATTAAGATGGGTGCTCCATATGTTATTAGATAGTATCGAAATGTTGTGTCTACACATTCTACAACCCTTGTGATTCCTTCTCCCCTAGTGATGGTATTTTCCTACTGCTTGAGCCTTTTATGCAGTTGCATGTATGGTAGCATGTTCAATTTTTGCCTATGGGACATGACTTTTCTTTTCGTTTTACCACTTTCCTTACATGTGATATTCGATGCGTAATCATGTGCCACCTTGATGTCAATGTCATCTAAATTTTGAACATGCTTATTTGGGGTTATCTTGTATATCTTTGTTATTTTATCCTTTTTATTAATGATTATATTAAACCCGAATCTAATTTGTACTTTCTTTCCGACGATATTCTTTACTAATGTTTTCACTTTTATATTTTTGGTTTATTCATTAACAAGGTCTCCTTATCACAATGGTTGATGATGTAAGTGTTCTCATAGAATTCTCCTCCTCGGATACTCCTCTTTGTAATAAATCATGTGCTTACTTCCAACTTTGTATCTATAGCATAATTAAATGGTTGTATAATACTGGAGAGTTAGTTCTCCATGGATTTTTAGAATATTTTCCAATTCTATCAATGGAAGCATCCATGTAACATAACCTCCTCTTCTACAAGAATAGTCCTACTCAAACTTGTAGAGAGAGAATCACATTGAGTATGTAACATTTCCAGAGTCTTTGCTCCAACATCCCATAGTATTAACAATAGTCCACTTATAAATGAGCATCATTGTATTGATTTCCTCCAAATTTTGATAAGAGGCGACTAGTTGGCTAAAACTTATTCCTTGCTAAATTTGACCACTTTCGAACATGCAGTTTTGAATCTCGCTTGATTTTGTCAAATCATTCATGTAGAAATTTGTATCATAATTGAGTATGCATATTCACTTCTTACACAAATCTAAATCCTACATAAAATTGCCAAGTTGTGCATCATCTTGCATTTGCAGCCTACTTTGATATCATGTTGGTTTTCCAGGATTGCTGCAAATATACTTAGCACTGCCATGCATTTGGTATGTCTTTTCCAACTGCAACCTCTCCTTATATTTATAACAAAGTGAGAGAATAGACAAGTCCCTTCATGGGACATGTATGTTCATTATCATAATTAAACTCTTAGTTCTATATGTTAGAGTAAAATATTAATTTAATTACATTTGTTAAATTACCTTTACTCCATACTTAAGATTTCACTTATGCACATGCAGTCTCATTTAATAATTAAATATTAATTATTAAATGTAATTTACCTCTTAAGGTTTCCCTTTTAGGTTTTACAATCTCCTTCTATAAGGATTGATCCATTGTATATTTCTTGCATATTTCAGAGTCAAACCCTTGCCTTCTCTTGTCTTTTTATTCTCTGTGACAGGTTTTTGCGTTCATGTGTTAAACTAGATCTGTGGATTTATTCTTATCAAATCTTTCATGGTCTTAGAGTTGGGTCTCTTGTAGCTTGTTGGAGTTTATTAAAGAAAGCAGGAACAAGGGTTTGTTAGATCATATATGACATTTTAAAGTATTTTGTTTGTGGAAATAGGGGGTTCTCTAAATTTTGGAGCACTTTGAGTCCAAATGGACATCACACTTGGATTTAGAGCACATCAATCCCCTATTTTCATATATAAAACACTTTGATTTTGGCCACAATTGTTAGGGGAGGCAAAAACAATGCATGCTAGAGTTGTATGACCCCTAACACACCATCCAATGTGATTTTTTTTTTAATTAAAAAAAAAGACTTTTTAAATGAACCTCCTGTTAAAGAAAGGTATCATCAAGCAGCCACATGGGCTTCGCCCAGCGGCCCTCGTGCCACCCATTTTCTCCTCTATGGACAGCGTGCCACCCAAACTTTGTTGTGCCCAAAATGTTGCCAAGCCAATGCCTGAGCAAAGCTTGCACCCCACCACTCCTAGTCGTCACTACCACTGCGCCACTCATGGCCGACTTGGCCCCTTTAGCACAATGATTGATCATATGAAAGGGAAAGGGGGCTAATATATTTTAGCTCTAAGGGGGTTTAAGTTCATTTCTTTTCTTTCTGGAACCTATCAATTTGTTCGCATATCTAGAGCATACATAACAATTTTTGGGAAAATGAGATACCATCAAAAAGTTGATTTCGAGACAGACACATTAGTGCGGTTTTTTTCCCCTAGTATGGTACCTATTTTTACTGTTGAAGTCTGATGAACTTTTTTGCATTTTGTGGGGCATAACTTGTTCAAATTTGCTTTGTTTTTCGATCTTGAACAACCGATGGAAAGGTCTCTTCAAGCTCTTTCCATATTGTAAAATTTTTTTCATCAAAAATTTTCAAAGGTAAACATGAAACTCAACTGAAGCTATTATTTTCTCTTACTTGTATACTAATTCCTTCTAGCATCTAGGGTTCATTTTTTTTGCATTGTAGGGTTTTTTTTATTCTTGCTTCTATCATTTACATTCTCTAAACCCACATAACTATCACACATGGACAATTACCATGACACAAATTCTCCATTCAAGGGGTTTGTGGTCTTGTTTAGATGAAGTGTAGCCAATTTTTCAGAGTACCTATCAGACCTTGTAACATAGAAATAAGATGGATAAAGCCATGGGTTTGATTTCTTTGAGAGTTTCTGATAGCTTACAGTTTCATCTTCATGGATGTGATACTCCTCGAGAGATGTGGGTCAAGTTCAAGAACTTGTTTGGTATCATCAACGAGTTTAGAGCACTTCAGATTAAGGCAAAACTTACATCACTTGTACCTAATTCTTTTCCCTCCATTATGGACTTTTTGATGAGATTTAAACAACATAGATAATTGTTATAGGGTTGTGGGAAGAACAAGACTGATACAAAGTGCATCTATCTGATTCTGTCAAAGCTTCGAGGAAACTTTAAGATTTTCTCTTCCACCTTTTATTCCACTATGGATGCTTTGGATCCTAGATTTACCATGCCCACAATTGAGGTATTATGGGATTGGTTGACTTGAGAGCAAGCCAAGCTCACACAGTTGGACTCTCTACCAAGATCAAAGAACCAAACATTGATTGCTCAAACATCTACAAGGAAGTCGAAGCCAAAACTAAAGCCCAAAATAGATTCAGCTAGCAATGAGAGTTCCTCCAAGCCATCTCCTAGATCAAATACTTGGAAATCCACTTCGAAGGGTAAAGCTTCTAAGTTCGATGAGTTTTCCTCTAATACTAAGAAGTTTATAAGTGATCCTTGCAATTTTTGCAACAAGGAAGGACATCCAGTTTCCAGGTGTTGGAAATTTCTAGAAGCTTTAGAGGAGGCCATGGAACAACACACTATTGCTTCTCCGAAGCCACTACCTCCTCATTCAGGGAAATGACATGCTCTTTCTACACGAGCTTTGTCTTCTTCTACTACTTGGATCATTGATTCAGGTGCTTCCCACCATATGACACACTCACTTGATTTGGTTACCTCACTTTCTCAAAGTGTTAGTACATAGATTGTAGTTGGTGACTCTACACAACTTTCGATTTTAGGTTCTGGCACTATCTCTTTGGAGGGTGGTTCCCCATAGGATGTTCTATTGGTTCTGGCCATTTCTATGAACCTCTTGTCTGTCTATTAGATTTGTCACTCTGTCTCTAGTCAGATTTTCGACACCCCATTAGAAAATTTTCAGCATTTTATCAAAAATAATTGTTTCCTATTGAAAATAACTAACTAATTCATTGTTGCATTAAATATAGAGACAATATGAGTGGGGAACATGGAGTGTGATAATGGTTAAAAAGGTCCATCTTAAATTCCATCAACGTGGAGTATAAAAATGCTTAAAATATGAAACTAAACTTATAAAATTAATTTAACTAATTCATTGCAGCATTAAATTCAAAGACATGGAGTGTAATAATGGTTGAAAAAGGTCCAACTTAAATTTCATTAGTGTGAAGCTTAAAAAGACCTGAAAATATGCATCTAAACTTACGAAATTAATTTTAGAAAGAGTGGTTAACCACTATTGTAGGCTCATACAATTGTCATTATTAGGTGGATTACACCACATTACTGACCAAAGTTTGACTATTAAAATTTAGAATTTATTATTTTGACGATTTCCAAAATTTGGGTGTCATGATACATAAAAAATGGGATTAGGATCACACCTTTTGGATATGGAACATTAAAAAAGGGATACGTCTTGCAATTTCAATAAATAACATAGCTGTTTCCTTCATTTGTACAAATATATTCTTCCATTTCAGCTTGAGAAATTGCTTGAGCCAAAATAATTTGTTTGAATTGCCAGTAAGTTCTTTAAAAAATATTTGTTTACCTATTCTTTGATTGGAAATGACATTTTCTTCATTTTAATGAGTTAATACTAACATGTCTTACTATTTTTTCTATACATTTTGTGTGGTTGGAATAATTTATTACATATTGTGCTAATTTTCTATCTCTCATTGTCCAAGTATGCAAATTTTCCAATTTTTCATTCTTATCATCGTTAGCAGCGTCCGCTATTTGCTTGATCTTCACAACTGCACACAGTGCTCTATTTCATCTCCAACTGCCACACTCCATTGAAATGCCCGTTGAGACATATCCCCATGCCGACCAAGCACCCAACATCACACACTTCTCTTAACTCCTACGCTCCCTTCCCCTGATACACTAACATCACCAATTCTAGTGTGGTCACACATGCCTACACAATCTCAGACAATTTAAGCATGCACAATCTTGGACCAATATCACATATGTCAAATCTACTAGTTGTTGCCTTTTCACATCCACCTTGTGATATTTCATTTTGGTGAATATACTCAAAATTTTGACGATCATATCGACATAAACATTACACTTTCTAATACCAAGTACTAGTATTTATGTTTTCCTTCCACATTTCTCTTCCTTTTTATCGATCCTTCCCTTTAATTTCTCCTTCATTCTCAGTTGCAAACATCATTCTTATTGTCATTATTGCAAACATAACATGATAAGAGTTCATAATAGAAACTGATTAAATAATTTTCTAAATAACCTATTATTGTACTTGCCATAGGCAATGTACTATTGTATTCAGTTCAACTCAATTAATCAATAGTTTTGCACTCATCGATCAATCATAAATAAACATGTGTTTCTTAATTACATATTTCTAAAGTTTCCATAAATATTTATTAATTAGAAATATTATATAAGTGACTTATTTGAATTATGATTGGCCAAATCAATTTGGTCTTATAAGACCCCTTTTTTCACAGCCATACTCCATATTTATTTTTTCTGACAAGATTTTAGGAATATAATCTTAAGATCAAATTTAAATATTTTACAAACTATTTATCTAATTTTTTCATTAATGTTTCAATTAATGTGTGCTTTATTTTAATTAAGTTATTTAATTCTTTTCAATGACACAAATTATATTATATTTTGAAATTTTATTTCTCTATTTCAACTTTGTCATTTAATAAATATAATCTATTTCTTAAATTCATTTATAAATATTTTCTTAGTTAAAAAAAAAAAATCACAACTCAATTAAAATTAAATTTAAAATAAATTTTTATTTTAAAATATGTTGCTTTATAATTCATTTTATAATATTAAAATTATATATTATATAATGAAAAAACATATTATTATTCTTCTATTTTTTTTATCTATGATTAATTATTATAATATTCAACAATTATTTCTATTACAATTATTTTACGACCAATACATACCACTATATAGCACTTGTTATTAATTAAATTCATGTAGTGCACGTATCTATGTGTCGTAATCAACAATCCAAACCTGTTCGAGATAGCGCAGCGACTGCTTCTGTAGGCAATACCCGTATCACACCTCCGTTGCCGAAAGCCGTTATGTCGGCGACGAGATAAGCTAAACCGGCAATATCCGGTGAGGATGTGAGACCGACTTGTCCAGCAGGTGGGCCAGTCGTCGGGAATTTCTTCAAAAGGGTTTTAGCAAAGAGACCCACAACAAACAAAAGGGACGCCACCGCATTCAAGAATTACACCACGTTACAGGATTTCTCCTTTACTTTCCCGCTTTCGATCGACAATATCAGGAATTCATTTGAAATTCTGCTGTTCGTCCACAGTTTACTTGCCTGGTCCAGAGATTGTGAAAAATTTGGAGGAGACTGGCATAGATCGGAGCGGCGTATTTAGACTCAATGGAAAATAATGGTGAGCTCTTGAATTGTTCTGCAATGACATGACTTGTCAGTTCATTTTCAGTAATTGACGTTACAAACAATTCTAATTTCAGTTTAGTGTCCTAGAGGATAGAACGCTGGACAATATTTCTGAACGCTCACTCGTATAATCTGGAGTTCCCCACTCTTTCCGGTCTGCTGTTTTTTTCTCTATTTCATCAGTTTAAGGCGATGGACTTGCCGCACATGGTTTAGAGGGTAGTACTGGTGTAGTTTCTGCCAGTAAGGTTTAAGACTTCTCTTTGGTAGAATTAGGTGCGGGATAATGTAGGCTTCTGTCACGGCATAATCTGGTAAATTATGTTTAAAACATGTGCGATTATAGGAATTGATAATCCATGGATGAGGGCTATCTGATCTTCGTGGTCGCTGCTGAGCGATTTTATAAGGACACCACATACACTCCTTTATATCTATCAATCAACTTTTTACAAGCTATAATGGATTCCAAAGTTATTCTTCCTCGTGAATCTATTTCAAGTCGCGTTCCATTGGCTCAATTGTATTTCAGAGCCATTGAGTTCATATTTAAAACCTCAATTGTTTTTTATATTCAGAATTCTTGAAATTTACTAGAGTGTCTGTGGCTGTAGATCCACGTAAACAAGAGTTTTACCTCAAATTGAGGTAGAAGATAGCTCTATTTTTAAAATAGAAATTAAACGCATATTGTCTGCTACTTGGGCCGAAATTGACGGTTGAACTGACTGTAAACAATTGTTTTATGTGGGTTATCCATTAAAAGTTTCTCTTTTAAGTGGTTAAAAAATCTTTTTTAAAACTTTCTCTCTCTATCTCTATCTATATATATATATATACATACACATATTATACATATCTATGCATTACATGTATATGTATGTATATATGTATCTTTGTGTATCTATCTATATATCTATCAATTTTCCGATATGGACATTCCAAATTTTTTGTTGTATTTTATTGCAAAAATCTTTTAATACAGGCATATTGTCATCAGCTTTAGGACTTCTTCCAATTCTGGACCCTTTTAAGTTCCACCACTCCAAAACTAGGGGGCTTTACTTTCGTTGGGAAGATCCACTTTTCTACAGTGTAGCTGAAACGTTCTTCATGGAACGTACCAGATAACACAATTTGGAGCTATGGCACGCCACTGTTCCTGGCTTAATTTTCTTTATGCATTAAGTACTGAACACCACCTCCTGTTATCCCTGGGAGATTTTTTTTAAAGTTCTTTGCTTAGTTTGACAAATACATAGGCGCAAATCTTCTTTAAAATAGACCACTTATATGAGTTTACATGTTGTTTGCCATTTCCTACAATGGTCTTCTAATTTTCTTGGTTTGAATTATGTGATTTCTGCTTGGACAAGCGTCATCTCTTTTGTTATACAGCTTTACCGGTCTTCCTCCCCCAACATAAATATTGAGCATTGACAATTCAATATGCTGCATTCGAGTCTTCTTTATTCCATCTGGCAAAGCTGCGGAGTTATGTCAAATACAAATGCCTGACATAAAATCTAAGACATTTAATGATTAAATTAGATCAAGGCATTCATCAATGTATATGGTTATTACCATCAATTTTTTGTGTATAAAGTAATGATGTGTATTTGAGTCTGTTTAGGACAAAATTTTACATTACGTTTTAGAATAGATTTTTTAAATTTATCATTGATATAGGTATCTGTATAGATATTATTTCATATAAGCTTCCTGTGAATATTTTCTCATAGTGCTTAGTTTATTCAAATTCTGCACAGAATTAGTTGGATAAGCTGTATTATTTGGAAGAGAGTAAAAATAGTCAAACCAGGGCATTAACCTTACAAATGTTTAGAGACAATCCCTACTGATTTCCTTTTACCCTAGCATTGTGTTTCAGTACTTAAAACTTACAATAAAATCTAATTTATAGAGTGCTGCCTTGCTAAACACACTATAAAATTATACTCACACCAGCTTTTCCCATAATAAAAGCACTAAAATGATATTCTATTGCTTGAAATCTAACTTGTAGGCCTCTGCCCATCCACCCTCTAAACAACTTGCAATGTCTACTTCAATAGCATTATAGCAGTCAAGTCCATCACCTGCTCAAAGTACATGTTATGAAATATGAATTCAACCTGGTCATCAAAAAGAATCCTTAAATTGTTGGCTGCATCTTTATCATTTCCTCTGTTGTTCCTGTTTGGCTCAGGGCAATTTTTCTGCTGTAGGAGGGGTTTGAAGAGTAGTACCTTAATATAGGCTGATTATCTTATCTTTAGATAGTCTTATATGCACATTTTTAGACCTTGTATTGTCTGGGGCCATTATTGGTGCGGAATGGTGATGTCATAGGATATTTTTTCTTGCTTTGAGCTTCACTACAATAGTGTGGCAGTTCTGATTTCGAGCTCCGGTCTTGTAGAGGTCCTTGTTACCTTGAAAAATTGCTACCTTCTATTCCCCCAACTCCCCCATCCTTTCAACCCCAACATGACTATTTAGTATTTATAATAATACTTGGATTCAGTACTTTCTTGTTCACCCATGTATTGTTTACTTCTTTGTCCTTCTACTCTTTGGTTTTCCTTCCCCTAGATGTTGACTATTTATAACTGATTGCTTGTTAGAGTCCTTATTAAAAATTCAAGGATCTATTAAGGGGCCTCTTCCCATATCAAGATACACATTCATACAGTGAAATAGATATGCAGTTTTTCTGAAGATGCCTAAAGGGCGACTAGCAGTGTTAGGATCAACCACAGACAGAAATAACAGTTAAATGCAAATATAAATAATATTAGGAAATAATAAAGCACATATAAGAGAACACAAGACACCAAAATTTAATTTGGTTCACCCAAACCTTGGGCTACGTCCACCAAACAGCAAGTCCAATATTACTACGATCTAGTGATTACAACATGATTACAATCCGTAATCCCTTACAGCTAATACCGTCGCAAGGAGCAATTTTCACATCACCCACAATGAAACAATCCCTAACCCTAAGCCCTTTTATACAAGTATTTTTGTCGCTTTAGAGTTAAAATAGTTACAACATGTCAACCATAAAATGCCAATAAAATAGCCCCAAAATTTTCTTTTTATTGGGGGTTCTGCCTCCAAACCCCTGCTCGGGGCTCGGCTCAGTCCTGAACCTCGCTGAGGAATTATGGAGTATGTACAATACTTCCCAAATCAGTCACCACAAGCTAACAATCTCCCACTTGGGGACTGATCCGGCTCTACACTAAGCAACAATCGCACACTTGGAGACTGATGCTGTAGCTATGTCGCTACTCCATGAGGCTCCCACTGGATCAAACCTCCCTGGACTCTGCTGTTCTTTTATTCTGTTCAGCCTAGAAGACCAGTCGAAGCTGAAGAGGAGTTCTTCTACCTTTGTAAACATATCTGTTGGATTGTCATTTGTATGTATCTTGTCTAGTTTTAACTGTCCATCATCCAAAACTGATCAAATGAAATGGTACCACAACTGAATGTGTTTTGTCTTTGAATGCAGAGCTGAATTCTTCGCAAGATGAATGACACTCTGACTATCTATAAACAAATAATTATCCCTCTGAGGGTGTCCCTATTCTTCCAAGAAGAACTGAAGCTATATCATTTCCTTGGCTGCCTTTGTAGTAGCAACATACTTTGCATCTGTAGTGGATAAAGCATTAACCTTTTGCAAGTGAGAAACCCAGCTCAGTGCTGCTCCACCAACAGTAAATACATAACCTGTAGTACTCCGCCTAGTATCAATATCCCTTGCCAAATCTGAGTCAACATATCCCTGTAAATTAGTAGTAGAGCCCCCAAAATGTAGACACTTACTGGATGTTCCTTTCAAATATCTGAGAATCCATTTGATAGCATTTCAGTGCTTAAGCCCTAGATGACTCATATATTTACTAACGACTTCCACTGCATGTGCAATAACTGGCCTTGTACATACCATAGCATACATCAAGCTTCCTACAGCTGAAGCATAAGGTACCTTGAACATCTTATCCTCCTCTTCGTGTGTCTTTGGACACATCTCCTTAGTCAACTTCAAATGACTAGGTAAAGGTGTGCTGACTTTTTTAGTATTCTCCATAGAGAAACGTTGCAACACCTTCGCAATATAATTAGCCTGAGATAATGTCAATTTCGTGTTCTTCCTATCTTAGCAAATCTTCATACCAAGGACTTGTTTTGCTGCCCCCAAATCCTTCATAGCAAATGAATGTGCTAATTGTCGTTTCAGCCCCTTAATGTGATTCATGTTAGACCTAGCTATAAGCATATCGTCAACATATAAACATAAAATAATGTAGTTGTCATCATCCAAACTCTTAAAATAAACACAATGATCTAAATGACGCCTAGTATATCTATGCTTGTGCATAAAGCTGTCAAATTTCAGATACCATTTTTGAGGTGCTTGCTTCAAGCCATATAAACTTTTCTCTAATCTGCACACTATGTTCTTACCCTTGACCTCAAATCCCTGTGGCTGTGCCATATATATACCTCTTCATCAAATCACCATGAAGAAAGGTTGTTTTAACGTCAAAATGCTCCAAATGCAAATCTTCAATAGTCACAATACTCAAAACAGTGCGAATAGAAGTCATTTTTACAATAGGAGAGAATATCTCATCAAAATCAATGCCCTTTTTCTTTGCAAATCCTTTTACAACTAACCTGGCTTTGAATTTTTTCTTACCTCCATCCTCTTCTTTTAACTTGTAAACCCATTTATTTCATAAAGCCCGTTTACCTGCAGGCAACTTGTATAAATCCCGTCTTATTTTTCAGCAAGGAGTCCATTTCGTCTTTCATTGTAGACTCCCACTGAACCTTAGTACCCACCGGCACAACTTCATCATAACATTCCAGTTCACCAGCATCAGTAAATAAATAGAATACAAAGAGGGAGAAATTTTTTTTGGAGGTAGCCTTGTTGACTGTCTAACATTCACTGGGGTGTGTCGTATTTGTTGTTGCGGTTGTTGCACATCATGAGGAATTGCTGGAACTCATCTTTTGGAGTATTATCCAACACTACATAATCATCTTCTTTCTTCTCATGTTGTTGCAACAGATTTTTGTATAACACTTTCTCATTGAATATGACATTCTTGCCTCTTACAATTTTACGATTTTCAAAATTCCAAAACCTATAACCAAATTCATCAATGCTATATCTAACAAATACACATTTCTTTGACTTAGCTTCCAGCTTGGTTCTATTTTCAGAATTTATATGAGCAAATGTTTTACAACCAAAGGTTTTGAGAAAAGAATAACTCATCTTCTTACCAGTTTATGCTTCCTCTGGAATACCATAGCCCAAAGGAGGAGAGGAACCTCTATTAATGAAATATACAGCAGTAGTGACAGCCTTCGCTCACATGTTTAAGGGCAACCCAACATGTAACCTCATGCTCCTTGCATGTTCCATTATTGTCCTGTTCATGCATTTTACCACTCCATTTTTCTATGGAGTCCTAGGAACAATTTTTTGTCTACGAATACCATTAGTGGAGCAATCATGATTGCAATATTCACCACCATTATCAGATTTGGGACATTCTAATTTCTTATCAGTCTCATTTTCAACCAAGCATTTCCATTTCTTAAAAATTTGAAATACATCAGATTTCTGTCTAAGGAAATAAATCCATACTTTTCTAGTTGCATCATCAATAAATGTAATATAATAATGAGAGCCACCAAGGGAAGATACCTGAGCTGGTCCCCATACATATGTATGCACAAGCTCTAATTTCTCACTTTTATTTTCTTTCTCAGTCTTCACAAAACTCACTCTCTTTTGTTTTCCATACACAACTTTCACAAAAATCCATATTAACACATTCTAGACCTGGTAAAACTTTCTTTGAATGAAGTAATTTCATACATTTCTCACTCATGTGCCCAAGTTTGTTGTGCCACAACACTGTATCATAATCTACAACAGCTAATTGTTCTCCCTGCTCAACGGCAGCAACTATTCCTAAACATTCATTTTTCTCTGAAACAATCAAAGTAGAAGGAACAGTATGACCTGTACAAAGATATAAGGTTCGTACCTTTCACACCTTTTGCTACTACAAGGGAACCTTTTGAAACTTTACAATTTTTCTCATTAAAAATAACTACACAACTCTTATCACCGAGTTGCCCTGCTGAAATTAAATTCCTACTCAACCTTGAAACATGTCTTAACTCATTTAGTAGCCAATGATTCCCATTCTGCAACTTAATCTTAACTTTTCCTTTTCCAACAATCTGATAGGGTTCATTATCCCCCAAATAAACAAGCCCAAAACTCCTTGGACATAATTGATGAAATAACCTCTATGAGGTGTAGCATGAAATGGAGTTCTAGAATCTAAAACCTATGAATCATCAATTCTTTCTAAAGAAAGAAGCAAAGCATCCTCTTCGAATTTGTTATTTACCACATTTGCCTCCTTGCCTTCATCTTGCGTTTCTCCTTTATTTTTCTTTTGAGTCCAACAATCTTTCTTCTTATGCCCTGGTTTCCCACATTTCAACAGTCATTTGGTCCTCTTGTTTGAGACCTCTTCGCCTTTGATTTTCCTCTTGATTTCCCATGATTTCAAGAATTGTTTCCTCTCTTAGTCATTCTGCCTCTACTTTGTGCGTTCAAAGCTCTTTCTGATGTAGATCCACGTGATGTCTTCCTACAAGTTTCCTCACTCAAATTAACACCGATCACATCATCATATTGTAGGGTATTAGATCCAGAGATAGAATTATTCACAACCATTACCAAGCCATTCCATCTTTCAGGCGAAGAACACAAAATCAAGAGTGCCCTAATTTCTTCATCAAAATTAATACCCACAGAAGATAACTGACTAGTAACAGTATTAAACTCATTTAAATGATTTGTAACAGATCCACCTTTTGCCATTTTCATATTAAATAAATGCTTTATGAGAAATACCTTATTTCAAGTAGAGGGCTTTTCATACAGTATCGTTAGGGTTTTCATCAACTCTTCTATCGGCTTTCATGTCACTTATGGTGCCAAACATAATCGAATGCTTCCAAGTGTCTTTTTGTCTAAAAGATCCCAGTCCTCATTTGTCATAGTTCTCTGATTCTTGGATTTTCCTTCCAAATGCTTCCATAAATCCTTCTGATAAAGATACTCTTCCATTTGCATTTTCTATAACTGAAAATTCTGCCCATTAAACTGGTCAACCTTTGGCTTACCCTTATCTGCCATTGCTCTCACTCAACTGCGAGACTTTCCTGCAGAGGTATGAGGCCCCAACCTAGCCCATCATAGTATTTTATTTATGTTTCAGAGACTTTATATTTTGAGACCTTGTTATATGTTGGACCTATTTTGGATTTTTTTCAAGCTGTTTGATATTATGTGATGCTTTATTTTTATGATGTTAGAACTTATTGATGATGCTTGATGATTGTTTACATTCATGTACTTGGTTGGTTATTTTATTAAGTATGAAATTATGTTTGAATGCAAAAGATTAGATGGATCATATGTTTAAAGATCATGAAATGTTGCAAATGGTCATATCATGCTTAGTTGATTTTGCTAGTATTATAGAAAAGGAAAAATGTTATTTGAAATTCAATTGAGATATATTTAATGTGCTGATTCAATTACGAATATAAAATGGATTTAGGATTTATATATGCATATGATTTATATATTTTGGACTATGATATGCGGTTTGAGTGTGCATGAAATATAACCATGGTAAAATGGAGAACTAAGACTATACTTTTGTATCTACTGAGAATGCCAAGGCTACACCTAATGAAGAGATCTCATTGTTTAGTATTTTATTTTATGAACATAATGTGAATGAGTGTGTTAGATTAGGTTTGCCACTCGTAATGTTAAGTGTATATTTTATAGTGTTACTTGGCACTTGTATTGTTGTGTATAAGTGGCAAGTCAGCTTTAGATACTGGCAAAAGACATCCAATCTTATTTCTAACCAACTAGAAATGTTTAAGTTATATCCCCTTGCATAAAATTATCAAATGAAGGCTTTCATTAGATTAAATTTGGATTTTAAGTTTGAGGTGACTTTAGAGGGTTTTATTAGAGTTTGAGGGTGTTCTTTTGGTAAAATTAAGTTACCTCCATGTTAGTACTATATGTTAGGGCTTTAATTTTGACTTTAGTTTAAATCACTTTTCTAACATTTTTAAAATCTCATTTTTGAGATATTACGAAAATGGGAAGAAATCTTACCCAACTTCTCACCTTATCTTCAGTGAGTTGGAGTTCCAATCAAATAGGGAAATTTAGGTAGAGTTAAAGTGAGTTTTCCCTTTCATGATGGAGAAAAAGGAGTTTAGTTTCTTATTAAAGGGAAATTCAAAAATAGATTATTCATTACCTACTCTCTAGTTTTAGAGATTTTCTGTTTTCGAAGATTTGATCAAGGAAGGATAGAGGTCTCTTCTCAAATTGGTTCATTTGCCATAGCTTGGAGAAAGGTTGGAGTTTTTTCCATGTTTTAGGAATTATGTATTGTATTGTTTTTCTGAAGAAAAGTTATGTAAATTTGGCTATGGATGCATATGTGTATTGTTCATTGTCCAAGTTGTATTCTTGGGTGTGAGTGAATTTCTATTGTTTATTTTCTTTATCTTTGATTTTGAGAGTATTATGTCATGGGTGTGGAAGGACATCACTCACCCTTGGGAGGGAAGAAGTGGCTTTCGGGTGAAGGGGTTAGTTGGGCTTTTCCCTTGAGTGCAGAGTCTATTCCTTGGAAGGAAGAGGGATACGCATGTGCCAGTACATTTCTATGCACTTTGGGGGTGATAAGGGGAGAAATTTTGTGAGAGTTTGTAATTATTTTGTATGCCTTGTGAAGGCAGATTTGGTTTTATGTATTTGGCTTCTCCTCGGGGTAATAGGCACACCTTCGCCCATTATATTGGTTGCTATGGTAACCTGTTGTGTATGCTCAAAAAGGGTGTCAAATGTTGTTCATGTAATTGTTGTTACCCAGTTGGTCTTGATTCTCCAAGCTCGGTGGGTGGTTTCATAGAGACCGAGGTTGGGAGGTGAGCTCTCCATGGTTTTTAGTGTTGTTTTCTAAAGGTTTCATATGGATTTGTGTTGAAAAGCTTGGAAGATTTCATTTTGTATTGGAGATTTCAAGATGATTTATTATGAATATTTGTAAAAGTTCTATATTGGAAAAGATCACATGTAGATCTTCATATAAATCTTTTTTTGTTGTAAGATCCAGATGTGATTGTAATATTGGAAGAGACATGTCAAAGTTGTGAATACATTTCACTTTAAATTTCTTGGAATATGATTAGATGTATTTGAAAATTTGTAGCAATAATCTGTAAATGATTTGATATGGTTTCTTAAAGTGTTTCAAATTTTAATTTTATTATTATTATTGAGTAGTATGTGTGTGTGTGTGTGTTGTTCAAAATTTGGGCATGACAAAGAGGATAACTGAAAAACAACCTTGCTCTGATACCACTTGTTAGGATTAACCACAGACATAAATAACAATTACATACAAATATAAACAATATTAGGAAATAATAAATCTCACAGAAG
The DNA here is from genome assembly GCA_028749045.1 of Cupressus sempervirens. Taxonomy (NCBI): domain Eukaryota; kingdom Viridiplantae; phylum Streptophyta; class Pinopsida; order Cupressales; family Cupressaceae; genus Cupressus; species Cupressus sempervirens. Next base: position 197,787,615 of record CM053785.1, read on the forward strand.
AGAACACAAGACACCAAGATTTAATGTGGTTCACCCAAACCCTAGGCTACGTCCACCAAACAACAAGTCCAATATTATTATGATCTGATAACTGCAACTTGATTACAATCCGTAATTCCAAAACAGCTCAATACTGCCACAAGAAGCAATTTTCGCATCACCCACAATGGAACAATTCCTAACCCTAAACCTGTTTGTACAAGTATTTTTGCCGCTTTAGGGTTAAAATTAGTTACAACACGTTGGCCATGAAATGCGGATAAAATAGCTCCAAAATTTTCTTTTTCTCGGGGGCTCCGTCCTTGAACCCCCGATAGCTGGTGCCTGGCTATGTTGGGGGCTACCACTCCCAAACCCCTGCTTGAGGCCCAGCTTGGCCCTGAACTCTGCTGAGGAATTGTGGAGTGTTTACAGTACTTCCCTAATTAGTCACCACAATCTAACAGGTAGTCCAAATCGAGAGGAAACAAAATAACCTACTAACTTGAGCTAAAACAAACTTAGTTATTGGATTCGTGCCCAGGAGGTTGGATTCGGATTTGGATCCGATCTGGACCCAGAGTCGTGCCAGGATCCGTCTAGATTTTGGTAGGAGCCTTGTTTTGGACTGTAGATCCGTTTGGATCCGCGGACCGTGAATCCAGATGAATCTATAGTCCAAAACAAGGATCTTGCACAAATCCGTCACGGGTCCACATGGATCCTCATGAATCCAGCACGAGTCCACACGAATCTCCATGAATCCCATAGGCCAAACTTGGAATAAATATATATAATGTGTATATATATAATGCATATATATCTATATTTATAAATTATATATATGTAATTTATAAATATAGATATACATTATATATATAATATGATCCATGTGGACTCGTGACGGATTCGTGCAGGATCTTGTTATATATATACACACCATAGTTCGAAGAATCGCGATGATCCATGCGATTTGATTCAACCCAAACAGTTTTTTGTGAATCGGTGAATTGAATCAGTGATAAAAGGGTTTATGAAATAAGTGACTAAATTTCAAGAGTTTTTTGAATTTGTCGATATGTTGCCGATTTGATTCCGATTCATGGCCGATTTATGATTTGATTTGGCCTTGCTGATTCCGATCCGATTCGGATTCTTGTTACTTTGATATATACACATATATATGTACTCTTGTATCCTAATGGGAAAAATAAAAAATTACTAATCCACAAATCCGATTCACGTGCCCAAATCAGATTCGTATCCTGAATTGGTAACAAAGAAAACAAACCAAGAACAAAGATATATTAAAAACAACAGCAATCATGCTAGCTGCTTAGTACATAAAATAATATAACACAGATAACTATAAAGCTGCACTACACCCAAAAAAAAAAGTGCAACAGTGGTACCACAACTTTGGCCTTTTAAAATAGGCATAGCCTCATCTACAACTGTTGACAAGGAAGAAGCCACAAGACATGGAAATTAATCAAAGTGATAGCAATACTAATATAGAATATAGACAATACCAAACAATCAATGTAAAGAAGACCAAAAACATCCATCATATGCTGTAGGTGATGACTTTGGAACAAAATAATGAGGAACAATTCAAATTTTGATGTTGGGTGCGAACTGTATGTGATCAGAATTTTTCTTCCATGAAGAGCGATCAAATATATTAACAATTATTATATTAAACATTAACATAATAAACTGTAGGATACTATTATGTTTGTTACGAAGGGATACAAATAAATAAGGGTTGTGTCTCTTAAGTTGCATCCCTAATGGTAAGGACTAATATATAACTAGCATGACAGTGAGAAGGCAGATAGTACGGGAGGATAGAGACAAAATGGAAAGAAAATGTTACTCAGCAAAGGAATACAATATACATATAATCCTACTCAGTGTCCAGTAGGAAGCTACAGACAATTAGAACAGAGAAGCGATTGACTATTAATTAGAAATCCAAAATATCACCTCATTCAAGAATGATAATGCTGAATATAAAAAAAGACAGGCAGCACAAGGCAGAGACGGAATAAGTAATAGGGATTTGAAGAGAGTCATTAACAGAATGATAGAGGAAAATAGCCGATAGCACTTAATAAAAGACCAATCAACAGCGAGGAGCATACAGAGGACATAAAAAAAATCAATAATATGAAGACCACATGTAAACAAGTTGACATCCTACACACCAGCATTAAAACCACAGTTAACATCTCTATCTATGGGGAAATGGATGATAATATGGGTGAAAGAAACAAGTTGCAGCATTTATTCTTTGGCAAAGTTGAAAACAGTTGGGAGCCAAACAATTGGTAATATCCATGCTTGATGCGTGCAGCCGAACACTAGAATGAGATGTTGTAGTCATTCTTTGGACTGGGGTTTAGTCACCGCTTATCATTAGCACCCACTACAATATAAAGTAGTCAAGATATAGTTGTGATGATGTTGCTAAACATTAATAGAGAATGTATCTGACAATATAAATTATGTGGGGTATATCCAAAAGAGTCATTAAAAAAAGACCAATTATATATTTAGCAAATGATTAAAGTCCTAGGGGAGGAATCTAGGAAAGCAAAATGCTAAACCAGAGAGGCATTGAAAAGACAATGAATTCATTCTTAGTAATAAGGAGAAGAAATGATGGGAAAAGAGACTAAACTTCTACATTTGTATGAGGTCTCATTTGTCAACCTTTATCAAAGGAAGCAAAAGGCAATTAATTATGGGTTGAGTATCTGTATTGTGCAAGATTGAAGAGCAAATTTGTCATAAATTTCATAGTTCCTAAGTGAGGACATTACAGAAAATAACCTAGTATTTATTATATGGTAATCAAAAGAGTCGACTATTCAAGCACAGTAAATGACTCCATTCAATATAATGACAAATCCTAATCAAATGATACAGTTATTAGGACTTAGTCTCCAATTCCTGAGAACCTCATAGAGAGCTATCCAAGAAAGAAACTAAACATATCTACCAGGAGAATATCAAAGCGTGTTTTACTGTATATTGCCTTTCTCACAAATTGGGATCCCACAAACTAAACTAACCAAAGCAAGAGCACCTAAATTGGAGCAAACTAGACAATTAAGCAACAAAACTTCAAGTCAAATGACTCAAGGCGGATCTACAACTTGACTTTTCAGAGAAAACTAAACTGAAACAACTTATCCACTCATGAGTATTGACAATATTTAAATCATCCTCACATCCTTAGAAGCAACCACCCTCCTTAGCATGTTTGATTTGGCAAGCAAGGACTGGTTATTGTCTCACCTCATCATCAATGGCCTCTTACATTGTAGAGTACCAGAGTCAGCCTTGCTTTCTGAACACTTTCCAATTCACAAATTGTTTCATTAGAAGTGATTGTAGAGCCTGCATTGTTATATCATTCACATTGGCAAAGTTGATATCCATTGAATGAACACTGTAAGCCCCAAGTTATTACCAGCAAATCACATCACAAAAGTGATTTAAGTCCATGATTAGAAGAAACCTTGAGGTTGTCTTAGTTAATCACACAAGCATAGACATTGTTTAGCATCTAAGCTTCCTTATTCAAGAGAGAATTTGATATTTGGTGTTTCATCCTTGTATACTAAGTGTTTCATCTTGCATGTTGAAGTGGTCATAAAACTCACATTGACATGACCTTTTATATCTTAGAAAAAACTCATTGGAACTATATGCATCAAAGAATTTCTTTGGCCAAATTTTTTGAGCAAGAGTCAATTGGTTATATTTCCAGGTGAACTGCATGCTGATGATTGATTCCTGACGCAGATTAGCTTAATAGTTTCTGGATATGACCATATAAGTGATTATTTTTTCCATCAACGATTCAGACCATACTTAAGGATCCATGATCCATCAGTTCTCTTGTCTAGTTGTAACATTATGATGATGGATCACGGAGTATGATGCCTAAAGTTTATGAAAAAATTGCTTACATGGTCAAATCCCCAAACTATCAAGCTAATCTATAATGGACTGGAAATTTCATTCGTTCAATCCTGGTACAGAGTTGTATGAATTGCTTTCAAAGTTAAGTGCCCTCGTATATTTTTGCACGATGGAAAGCCCTTATTGAATTTTCACAACATATTAATGCTTTTGTGGCATGTGTTATCTGTATTGAAAATAAATATATGAAAATTTGGCACTCTTGTCTCATATTTCGGTGGGATCTTCTAAAAGCTCCATTTTTGTGGACAACAACTTCACAGCAATTGAAGTATTATAAAAAACTTTAGACAGGAAAGTGACCTGATATTGGAGATTGAATAAAAGTCAATTCTTTCCTATTTTTTGCAGCTGGGAAGGCTGTGGTCAAAGATTTAGAAATTATAATATAAGGATAGGGCAACAAGTATCACCCTCCCCTAATATTCTTTCTGTTCTTAGGGAGTACAATATGCTCTTAATTAGTTAGAACTGAGAATCTAGGAGTGGTTTAGGATAAGCTAAATTAAAAATCTGGTCAAAAGGTCCTTTGAACATGTTCATGGAAATTTGCTATATCTAATCAGACTATCGTACCTCTTGTTACATTAACATTATTCTTACTAATCTATTTGTGTCTTTATATTGCAATTCTAAATAATGTGTATGTTTCTTGGCAGCTCATCCAGCTGGCACACAAAATAATACTGAATACCTTGCCCCTCCTCCAGTCGAAGGTGTAGCTGGTGGTGGGACAGGCTATGGTTGGAATGATGTTAGCCTGAAAAGTCCTTTTCCTCTTTCCAAAGTTATAGACTCAACAAGACTGCCAACCCAAGATCTTTTGCATGTTTGGGGCATGCCAAGTACAGCAACAGTTGGGCATCAAGAACCTCCAAGACCACTTGAACCTGTAAGAAGCCTGCACAATTATATTTTTAATATATTTGAATTCACCATTTTAGATGTTAATAGGAATGAAGATGAAAGTAATTCATAAAATTGTTTAATGAGAGTGATATGCTACTTTTCTTAACTAGAATGTTTTGTAGTCTGTCTCATGGTGTGTTCTGATTGCAAATAAATTGATCCACGTAATTGTGATAATTTTTTCTATAGCTCATAAAAGTGTATGATAACAAACAAATGTATGGATAGACTGTAAATATATCTTTCCTCCAAGTATGTTCTTTGGTAATCCTGTGGTTTTATTATCACCTAGATCGCCTGTTTGAGTTTGGTTCCAGGTTCAGGATCGGGGGTTCTGCTAAACATTTTTTGGGTTTTGGGTTCGTTAGTATAAAAAATACATAAAAACAATTCTACAGACATACTTACAGCCTTGAAGCATGAACTAAGATTAGGATCACAATTTATCATGTAGCACCATATAAACAACAAACCACCATAAACTAGAATTCCATTTAAATTTTAAAACATGCATGATAAATACGCATCATTCAGACTTTGTTATTTCCGAACATGAAACATACATACTGTTAAGATTTGCCCAGAAGTATTAGATAAACAGCAATACGGAATAACCAAAATGATACAAGAAACTCAAAAAATTACCTTGGGAAAACCCTTTCAAAATTGAACGGAAAAACCTAGCCACACAACAAAATATCACTATATTAATCATAAAATGTTCAATTGTACAACGCCTTTCGCTTGATGTGATATATACAACACATAGATAGGCTCTTCACATTACAACTGAAGGTCTCTTGAGTTTCCTAGAATATGACTTTATTTTCATATCCAATTCTTTATATTTCTGACCCTCTACACATGACACGTCTTAATATTTAATATTTTTATTTATCATAAATGTCCTTTTTAGCTAAAGGTGATCAATAACGGTATCAATGCCTAGAGCTAAAGATCTCTATCGCAGCTACAATCTTCAAAACTCGTTAGTGAGAGAGATCTTTAGCTGAACAATCCCACAAGGCTTCAACCAAAATGTCAATGATAAAATCCAATCACATAGATCCTATAAAATTAATGGAACCACTCAACATAAAAACCCTGCAAGAAGCACAACCAGCTCTCATCACAATTTATCAACATGATGATGTTATGGAATCTCTCAACATGACATTAAGAGAACAATTTACTCATTGTTAATAATCATGAAATCACTCAACACAATAGACCTGTAACAATCACTCATAGTCATGGAATCACTCTACATGATAGATGTAAATATTTACTCATAACTAATAATCATGGAATCACTCAACATGAAAAAAACTTGCAATAGTCACATTCATCTTTCATCACAGACTCACTCAACGTGATGCCATGATGGAATCTCTCAGCATGACAAACTTGCAAAAATGACAATCACCTTTCATCACGGACTCGCTCAATGTGATGTCATGGAATCTCTCAACATGACAAATTAGTGAGGTTTACAACCAACATTTTATCACAGAATCTCTCAACGTGATACAGTTATGGACTCTTTGAACATGACTTCCAACTCTCATCATAGAATCTCTCAATGTGTTGACATCATGGACTCTCTCTACATGATATTCACTATGAATCTCTTATAAGTGAGAGTTATCAGGTTGTCCTTACAATTTATTATTAATTTTATGTCAATATTAACTCGTAAAATCACAGCTGAAAACTCTTTTCCAACACGAATCTCAAATTTTACAAATACCACAAGCATTAAAAGCATGTATAAGAAAGAAAAGGATATTATAAAGACTCCCACTCAACCAAAAAACAATGCTCGATGAAGTTGAGCATCTTCCTCTAAAGATCATTGTTGTTTTTGATAAGATAAACAGGTTTTTAAGGATCCTGAAACCCATAAGTTTTACAAAAAACAAGGCTGATAATAAGCAAAAGAAACCCAGCCAAAACAGAGGTCCAACAGCTGGAAAAAGCCCGAAGGCCCAGCCCAAAACAAAGGCCCACAGAAAGGCCAGAAAACAAACAAACTAAAACAGACTACAGAAAGCCTGTCCAAAAGCCAAAAGCCAGAAAGACGAAAATACAAAAGACAAGAAAACATTGTTGTTACATCGTGTAACCAATAGAGATTAAATTGACATCAACTTATCATATAGATCAATCAAGGACTGCTTTGATCAATGCAATAAGATCAGGATAGTATCCTCCCTCTGAAGCTAAATCTATCCCTTTGAATGCAAAGCAATCTCATCTCATTGCTTCATCTTGTAACAAAGAGAGATCATAAAATCAACCCATCATAGAGATTAATGCTAAAAGCATACACTATTCTCAATGACTTAACAATTACTTATTTCTTTGTGATCTTAGCGCAACAATAGATGATCCTTAATTTAGAATTCAATGCAGTTGTTCTTCTATATCATACATGCAGATAAAAAAATATCTAACAAATACTTATCACAATGAGTATGTATAACAAGGATCTTGATCATATACTGATCAAATACACAAATTGACTTTTCTTTTTTCTATTAAGTATATAGGATCAACAGGGAGCATCAAAAGAAGAGTGAGCTGGGGCAGAAAAGCATTCAGCCAGCAATTACAAGAGCCCCAGACAGTAAAATAGGGGGACTTTCAGCCATCCTATCACCTCAGACAGTTTGTACATACCCATATCAACATTTGGGAATATCCCATTACATTTTAAGAGAAATAGACAAGATTACAAACAGTGCAAAAAGAAAAAACTAGGAACTTTAAAACATTTAGTTCCACCCCTCTTCATAACTAGTATTATCATCATTAAGAGACCAACCATCAGACTCAGCTTCCTTGTTGCTGGTGACAACTCTGTCTTGATTATATGAGTCCCAATCAGAGTGCTCTTCCTGTGTAGGTCCACTATTGGCTTTGCTTTCCAGGTTATCAGTTTGCGGCTCAGCACTGGGAGTGCTCACATAGTCCTGTTCCACTCCCTCTCTATCAGTTTCATTGATGTTACTTTCGGCTTCAGGTTCATTGAACCAAAAATTCTTGATGTCTTTTTGAAAAACTATCATAGCACCTTCTTGAATCAAGGAATTAAATCTGTCCTTTGGCACCTCCATAACAGCAGTCACCTGTGACATTATGTGAAAAAAGGTGAGTTTATGATTAAACTCAGTAAGAACGCGAGGTCTGGATTGAAAAATATCTTCAGTCCTTTGCTTCCAAATGAACCGTAGGATCTCAAAAGTTAAGATAAAACAGAATTTGTTAAGATGCATGTCAAAGGACTCAACAAAACCAGTTATGGTATTAAAGAAAGATATCCCAGGATGAACATTCCAAAACCTATTTATTACCAAGGAATAAAGCCCAAATCTTGGAAGCCTAAGAACAATTGAAAAAAAGATGTTCAAAAGTTTCAGCACAATGACAAATAGAACAAATGAGAAATTTGTTTTCCATTTTGAGACCGAAAAGACCCGACAGCAAGCTTTTTAAGAAGTAAGATCCATCAAAAGCAACATTTTATAGGCTCAACATTAGACTGCCAGAAAAACTAAAAAATAGAAAGCCACCTATTACAAGGCTAGTTAAAGCCTCAGACCAGCTTGATATGGTTAATAATGTCATCATCATCATTCAACATCTCATAAATTTGCTTGCTAGAAAAATCCTTTAACATATTCCCATTACTCCATCTAACGTGATTGAAAGAATCATCAACAGAAATAAGTTTACCAGGAAACCACTTGTCCACTGCTTTCTGAATGAGAGTATAGGTTTTCTTTTGAGGTCTAGGAATACCAAATTTGATCTTAAGAACATCCCATCGAATAATACCATTGTCAGCCACAATATCTTGAACAAGGGATATGCTTTTGTTATTCTAAATTTTGGGAGAACAACATTGGGTAAGAGCCAAGGGCTTATCTCTGAAATGCTCCACCAAATAGATCTATCTCTAATAGCATAAGTAGGGTTTTTACCAACAACATGTCTAGAGCAGATAAGAGTTCTAACCTGGCACCATGCCTTCCAAATAGAGGCAAAAACCCTATAACGAAAAAATTTTAAATTCAAAATTTCCAAACACAATGTTGTGGAAAGGAGTATCCTTCCAAAGTTTTCCCCTTTTGACTTGAGGTCTGCAAATCTTGTTTCTAATAAGGACTTTCCAAGGCTCATTCCCATAAAGAGCATTGAGGGTGAAACTCCTTGTAATCTTAGGTCTTTTAACCCAAGACCCCCTTTGTTTCTAGGATAACAACACCATTTCCATTTAACACAATGTCTCTTCTTATTTGCCAAACCATCAGACCATAACATCTCCCTGAGGACTTTTTCAAGCTTATTGGTATGAGCCTTAGCAAAAAACCAAGTAGAAGCATAGTATAAAGCATGGGAGGCACTTTCTGAACCATCTGGACTCATCCAGCAAGGGAAAGAAGGCGAGTTTTCCATTTGAAATGCTTTCTCTCAATTTTCTTATAAATCCAATTCCACCTGTCTGACAAAGAAGGACCAAGAGCAAAGGGAATGCCAAGGTATTTGACCACATGGTTAGGACCAAACTAGTGCCAATTCCTTTCTTTTATCTAGTTGGGAGAAGAATCAACCCAACCAAGCACAGAGGATTTCTGAGGTGCAATCTTTGCTCCTGAAGTCACACAAAAGAATTGCAGTCTAGTAAGCACATTATCAAAGTTCTTGTCTGAGAGTTCCACAAAAAGAGCATTATCATCTGCAAATTGTTCAATACAAAGTTCCTCTTGATTAGGAAGACTTATCCCTTTAATAGGGGGACCAAATACTCCAGCTTTCAAAATGTAAGAAAGAGCATCAACAATAATGACAAAAAGAGCTGGGGCCAGAGGGCAACCTTGTTTAGTAGATCTGCTCCAAAGAATAGGCTCAACCTTGTCTAATAGATCTTCCCAAAAGAATAGGATCAAATAATACCGCATTCACATCAATAACAGTGGAAGCATCAGTGAAATGAATATTCACCCATTTACAAAAGTACCTAGGAAAGCCAAAGGTTTCAAGTCCCTTGAAAACAAAGGGTCATTCAATTCTATCATAAGCTTTTTCAAAGTCCAAGAGAATCATTTTGTCCCTCCATCTTTGCTCAGTGCATGGCTTCCCAGTTTAAGTAACAAAATTGATTTCATTCAAGATATCAGTAAGTCTTCTAGCCAGTAGCTTAGCAATAATCTTATAGGAAAGATTAAGGAGATTGACTGTTCTCTAATTTTCCACTTGAGACATGTTCCCATCTTTGGGGAGGAGCTTAATAACCCCTTTGTTTATATTCCTCCCAAGAGAGCCAAATTCAAAAGCATAATGATAGACCTACAAGAGTTCTTTTGCAATCTGATCTTTATTTTTTTTAATAAAATTCAGCCCGCATACCATCCATACCAGGGGTTTTGCCATTAGCCAAGGAACCAATGGTGTTTTCAGTTTCTTGAATGGATATCTCTTGGCTCAAGTTTCTGGCTTGTTTATCATTGATCTTATTGTGAATGATCATAACACATGTTTGAAACATATCATGATTAGCATCACCATGTTCAGATGAAAAAAGATATTTATAAAAGGTAAGAAAGGCTTCCAGAATTTTAGAGTTACAGCTAGAGAATTCTCCATTCACTTGAATACCAGTGATCTCCTCCCTCCTTTAACCAATTATGATATTGAAAATATAATTGGAACCTCTATCCCCATCATTTAACCAATTAGCTTTAGCTCTAATTTTCTTCCCCTGGATTTTATAGTTCGGAATTTTTCTAAGCATGTCCTTAGTATAGATAAGCTCATTCTGCAGTCCACTGTTATTACCCTTTTTCTGAAGTTCACTTACCACCTCATTTAGTTTTTTCTGGTACAACTTTTCCTTGTAATATCAGTCTCTGGCTTCTTTAGTTCCAATAGTTTGGCAGGTTTTTTTCTAGCTCTCAACCATCCCATCCCACTTTTGAATTGGATTACACTTAGCATTACAAAACTTAGAAAGATAGGAGGTCTTGATTGCTTCAATGTTGTCATCATCATTATTAAGCGAAACATTCAATTTGAACAATCTCTTCTTAAAAGTTTTTCTGTCGACATCAGTGAGATCCTTCCAAGTAATACAGACAGAGATGGGTGAATGATCAGAAATGCTAGCAGGGAAGACCTGAATGGGAGAAACCCCATGTTTCTGGACAAGGCAAAGATCCCTATCATTCAGGTATATTCTATCAAGTCTACAATAAATTCTATTTTTGTTGGCTTGATTACTGCACCAAGTAAACCAAATGCTATCAAAAACCCCTTTCATATTCTCAAGAGGGTCAATCAAAGAAAATCTTCTTTTAAATTTCGACTAGAAGAAGAGTTCATTCCCTTTCCATTCCATTTTATTGCCCCCTATTTTGTCTTGATTCCCTTCAATCATGTTAAAGACACCAATAAAGGACCAAGAGGCCTGTGGAAGATTAGAAGAGAGACGATCCCCAAAAAGGGCTCTCTCTCTCTCTCTCTATAGTCATTAGCGTAAAGTTTTTATATATAATTGGTGTAAATCTCAATTTCTATATATAATGAATTGAAAGACTTTAGATTCCTAAGGTAGATATGATCATACAATAATATCTTAATAATAATAATTGAGTTTTACAATTAATTAATATAAGAAAATTATATATATTAATATCTTGTTTATGTATGTATTGAAAAATACACTATAGCTTATATGTGATGGGAATATACTTGATTGCCTTGGTGATTGATCGAGTATATCCATCGCATTATATATATATATCAGAGAAGCGCAGCGGAAGAGGACATGTCCCTTAGTCGGGACTGTCCAATCGGCAAGTATAATGTGCTTACGGCACCAACAGACCAGAATCAATAATGCCGATAACAAATCATTTGATAAAGGTGGTAAAGATAAATAACAAAGGGTTATTATAAAATGCTCGACTTATATTAGTAATATAAAATACATATATATGTATATACGTATGATATTATATATATAATATTATATGTATATATGTATATGATATATATACAATCAATGAGCAATAGATAATAATGTAATAATGTATAGATATACATGATAGATCTATAGACACAAATTAATTCCAATTTCTCACATGGCTAACATATTTAACACTCCCTCTTTAGCAAGAGGGAAATTGGAAGAAAATAAAAACAACTTGCACAATAAAGTGTTATCATCATAGTGTTTGGTAAGGTTTAACCCAAGAATCAAAACACAATGGATTTTCATGGTGTCCGGCAAAATCCGACCCGAAGAACCATGAAGGTTATCAATGTGTTTGGCAAAATCCGGCCCGAAGAACAAAGATAACCCTAACTTCAAACATTTTTGTTTGAAAAACATATCAACTATAAATAAAGTCGTTACTTTATAATAGGATCAGAACACAAGAAAGGTCGTCACCTTTCACAACACAAGCTTTCAAGCAAAATTTATATTAATGAATATGATAGTTTAATAAATGCATTTACAACAATGTCATAGCAAGTTTACCTCTGAAGTACACAGTTTTCAACTTTGCAAGAGGCTTGGTAAAAATATCAGCATTTTGCTCATTTGTACTAATTTAACTTAATTTAATAACATCTCTGCCAACCATATCTCTTATATAGTGATAAGGAGTCTTGATATGCTTCGATCGATTGTGGAAAATTGGATTTGCAGAAAGTTTGATACAACTCTGATTATCGCAACAAATCATTGTAGGATTTAGAGGTTTTCCGAATAACCCAAATAATAGTTTTCTTAGCCAAACTTCATGTGCTCCCATGGAGGCAGCTACATACTCAGCTTCAATAGAACTTAAGGCAACAGTTGGTTGTATTCTACTGAACCAAGATATCATTGCTGACCCAAGACTGAAAAAACAACCTGTAGTGCTTTTATGATTTAAGGAGCAACCTGCCCAATTTGAGTCAGTATATCCTTCAAGATTTATCTCAACATTTTTATACTTTAAACCAAAACCAATAGTTCCTTGTAAGTATCTTAAGATGTGTTTGGCAGCCATTAAGTGAATCTTCTCAGGTTTACACATTAAATGACTCAGGACATTGGTAGCAAAGCATATGTCCGGTCTGGTATTTACAAGATACATAAGTGATCCAATGATCTGTCTAAAGAGAGTAAGATCAATGTCCTTAGAGTTTATAGCTTCTTCTTTCAGTTTGTGTAAGTTTGTTTCTATTGGAGTAGATAAGGGCTTACTATCCATCATTCCTAACCTAGTCAGAATATTTTGAGTATACTTTCCTTGATGTAAGAAATTGTAGTCCTTTTTTTGACTAACTTCGAGTCCCAAGAAGTAGTGTAGTAACCCCAGATCTTTCATCTCAAATTCGGCTATTAGGTCTTGTTTGCATTTTTCAATCAATTTATCATCTCTTGTTATTAGTAAATCATCAACATATAGAACAAGTATTAACATCTCATCCTTTGAGGTTTTGAAGTATATGTTTGAGTCGGCTTCATTCTTTGAGTATCGTTTAGATAAATAGTTGTCTATCCTTTCGTACCAAGCTCGAGGGGCTTGTTTGAGACCATATAGTGCTTTCTTGAGTTTACATACATAAAACTTTTTATCTTTCACAATGAACCCTTCTTGTTGCTCTATGTAGACTTATTCACTAATGATCCCATTTAGGAAAGCAATTTTTACATCCATCTGATGAATCTTCCATCCTTTGGATTCTGCAATTGCAATGATTGTTCTTACAAAAGTGTAACGGGGTATTGGAGCAAAGTTTTCTTCATAGTCAATGCCAGCTTTCTGAGAAAAACCCTCGAGCAACAAATCTAGCTTTTTGTTTTTCAATATTTCCATCTGCGGCGTATTTGATTTTATATAACCATTTTGAAGATACAACTGATTTGTCTTCAGATCTAGGTACAATATCCCAGACATCGTTTTGAAGTATGGAATTGTATTCTTCCACCATGGCATCTTTCCACTCTTGTGAATTTAGAGCTTCTTCAGTTGTTGAAGGTTCGGTTTTATTTAGTTCTGTTATCAAAGCAGTGTAACATGATTGATTTCGAGTGCTCTTGCTTTCTTTTGAGATCTCATCTGGTTCTACATTGTTTTCTTCAATCATCTTCCTTTCCCATAATGGTCTTTTCTTCTCATTAGTAATTTCCTCATTAGCTATCTCTGATTCTCTTCCTTCAGATGTGTTCTCCCTCTGAGTCTCAGTTTGTCTAGATTCTTCAACATCTAAGTTTGATTCATCTTCTATGCCAGTTGAAAGTTTTAGTGCAGAGTGTTCTTCAAAAATTACATCTCTACTTATTTCAACTGATCTTGTTCGGGAATGTAAATTATATAACCCTTGGAATTTTCACTGTATCCTAAGAATATACCTCTCTTTCTAGAAGGTTCAAGTTTAGTCGTTTTTTCTTTGGGCATGTGCACATATACTAGATATCTGAATATTATGAGATGACTTAAATCTGGTTGTGTCCCTGAGAAAACTTCTTCTGGTGTGGCATTTTTTAGAATTGAATGTGGACGTCTATTTTGAATGTATACTGCAGTCTTAGAGGTTTCTACCCAAAATGAAACATGCATATTTTGATCATGTAACATAGCTTTTTTGGCTTCAATGATGGTTCTATTTTTTCTTTCTGCGACTCCATTTTGTTGAGGATTATAAGGTACTGTATACTCCCTCTTAATCCCAATAGAATTGCAAAAACTTTTGAAAACTTCAGATGTATATTCACCTCCATTGTCTGATCTTAATGTTTTAATCCTTTTGTCGGTCTGATTTTCCACTAATGCTTTGAAGGTTTTGAATTTTGATAGTACTTCATTTGACTCTTTGGCTTTCAAAAAATAGATCCAAGTCTTCCTAGAGAAGTCATCAATGAAAGATATATAATAAAGGAATCCCCCTAGAGATGGTGTGGGCATGGGTCCACATAAGTTTGAGTGGATTTGTTCCAAGACTGATTTTGACTTGTGTTCACTAGAGGTAAATGGTCTTTTTATTATTTTCCCTAGAGCACACCCTTTGCAAGTTCCTATATGTGTTGAGTCTAGTTTAGGGGTTCCAGAAGTGATCTTTTTCAAATTTGGAAGTGAGCTGAACCCAATATGTCCAAGTTGTCTATGCCATAATTCATTAACATTTGATGTTTCATGACTAAGGGCTTGCTTTTGAATATTGCTTAAACTATATAATGTTCCAAATCTGGACCTTATGATAATAGCTTTTTTTAGACTTGAGTTTTTAGGCGAGTATAGTACTTTGTCTTTGTTGAAGGTGACTTGATATCCATCATCGGTTAGACTCAAGATTGAAACTAGATTTCTCTTTATACTAGGTACAAATAAGACATCTTTGAGATAAATTGTAGCTCCACCTTTTAATTTGATGGAACAGGTCCCAATACCTTTAACAGGATAGGTGGAGTTGTCTCCAACTGTGACTCCTTAAGTAATATAAGTTCCAAATGTATCAAACATATTTTTGAATCCAGAGATGTGACGAGATGCACCACTATCTACGATCCAAGCTTCCTTATTTGAATTTACTTCACTTGAAAGTGCATAATAGTATAGTTGATTTTCATCTTCTTTTGCTTCAGCTAGGGAGGCTAGTATTTTTTCTCTCTAGACAGTTTCTAAAGGTGTGTCCCATCTTCTCACACTTGTAACCCTTAACTTGGGAGTAATCCTAATTTCTAAAATTCTTTTTCTCATATTGAATTTCCTTCTATTGAATTTTCTCTTTTGTTTATTCGAGACAGTGTGGAGAGCTTGATTTTCTCCCTCTTGATTTGATGTGATTCCTCTCGAGATTAACCTTGATTCTTTTGATATGCATTCGTTTTTTAGCTGATCAAAAGTAGGAATTGAAGGTCTACTTACCACTTGAATGAAAGTATCCCAAGACATTGGTAGTCCTCTAATGGCTATTAATGGAAGTTCTTGATCTTCTATTTTGTTTCCAATAGCCGATAGGTATTTCTTCATTTCAAAAATTTTCTCGAAATAAGAGTGAACAGCATCTCCTTTTTCCATTTTAGTATTCAGTAGTTGAGTTTTTAAGGTGATCACTCTACTTGAGTTATTTATCTCAAATGTATTTTTTATGGTCTTGAATACCTCATATGCACTTTTGATATCTGATATAGAAGGAAGAATGTGATCCTTTATTGAATTGACAATAATTTTCCTTGGTTTATTGTTCCGTCTTTTCCAGGTGAGTCTTTCTGATTCATTTTGAGGTATTGGAATATCTTCTTCAATGAAGGTTTCTAGTTCTAGTTCTTCAAGAATTGTAATAATACGAGTTTTCCAAGAAATTTCTTTTGATGCACTTTCAAGTCTATCTTCCACTTTGACATTGTTTGTCATTATGTCTTCCCTTTTTAACTGAGATGAAATTTGAGATTTCTCTACCAATTTGGCTCTGATACCATGTAAAGTTTTTATATATAATTGGTGTAAATCTCAATTTCTATATATATAATGAATTGAAAGACTTTAGAATCCTAAGGTAGATATGATCATACAATAATATCTTAATATTAATAATTGAATTTTACAATTAATTAATATAAGAAAATTATATATATTAATATCTTGTTTATGTATGTATTGGAAAATACACTATAACTTATATGCGATGGGAATATACTTGATTGCCTTGGTGATTGATTGAGTATATCCATCGCATTATATATGTATCTCTGAAGCGCAACGAAAGAGGACAGGTCCCTTAGTCGAGATTGTCCAATAGGCAAGTATAATGTGCTTACGGTGCCGACAGACTAGGATCAATAATGCTGATAACAAATCATTCGATAAAGGTGGTAAAGATAAATAACAAAGGTTATTACAAAATGCTTGACATATATTAGTAATTGATAAGTAGGACATGATTTCCACAGCTAGTCAAATTGTGATGTGAATATCAGGATTTAACTGTGTGATTTTGAGTCAAACTCGATGACCCATGTTTCATGAGTAGTGATTCAACATGAATCCATCTCTCATGAGGATAAACGGAACACTTGGCACTCATTGGATCTAGGTGATGCTCACAGGGGTGAAGCACTGGGACTTCCCGGGAGGTCACCCATCCCAGTACTACTCCAGCCTGAGTGCGCTTAACTACGGAGTTTCCTCCACAGTGATTAGTAATATAAAATACATATATATGTATAATATTATATATGTATATATGTATGATATTATATATATAATATTATATGTATATGATATATATACAATCAATGAGCAATAGATAATAATGTAATAACATATAGATACACATGATAGATCTATAGATACAAATTAATTTCAATTTCTCACATAGCAAACATATTTAACAATTAGAAGCATAAATATTGCAGATACCAATCACTTCGTCCTCATAACTAAAAGTAGACCAAAGAGCTTTGTGGCAAGGAGACATCCCATGGTTGACCATTGTATCAGTCCATTGTTGTCCAATTAGAAAGGCAAGACCACCTTTCGTTTGTTATGACCAGTGAATAAACACTTAGCTTTATTCCATAAGATTTTGAGGACACTAAAATCTTGAACACCAGTGAGATTAATCTCTTGGAGACAAATAATGTGCTTACTAGTAAGCTTATTACACCAATTTTTAACAACATATTTTCTATCAGGCGTCTCAAGACCTTTGACATTCCAACTATGGATGTGTACAATCATAATTAACAAAATGGGGGGTTTTGACTCGTGCATAGTATGTTAAAACATTCTGGCATCTCATTGCTTTTAATCTTGTTTGCTCATTCACAATTTTTAGCACTATTAGTCCTCTCATAGGTTTTCCTTTTCTTCTTTTTATTAACAACTTCAATAAAACCACCTTGCTTGAGTTCTGTAACATTTTGATTACTTATGGGGGCCAACTAGTTCAAGGTTTTCTTTGGAAGACATACTGTTAGGTTGATCCCCTATAGACTCTACCACATGCAAATTATTATTTTGGAACCTATCTGCTTTTTCCTTTAAGATCCCGAGGGCAATTTGTTGGGCATTGAGCCTAGGGGCATTATCCTCATTAACCTTTTCCCTTGGGACTTCAATATATTGTGGCTAACAAGAGGCATTCTTCAATATTCTTTTCAATGGTCTCTCACCTCATACTCACCTTCAAAGAGGGGATTAGCTTCCTAGATTAAAATCACTGGTTTCTTTATCAAAACTATTATTATTCACTTTAGTGCCAACCTTTCCCTTTGCATTAACATTAGGGTTCGAGACATTAGCACTAACCTATTTATTGTTAATATTACTTCCATAAGTAGGGTAAAAATCTTTTTGTATATTTTTCAAAGCTGGACACTCCTTTCTATTGTGTCCATTTAATCTACAGTGAAAGCAAGAACCAATGTCTCCTAACTTGACAATTTCTCACATAAAGGTTTCATTATCAATTTTTAAATAGATTTCACTAGGGAAAACCACATTGGGTTTGAAAGCCAAAAGAACCCTAGCATTGAAGTGGGGAAGGGTATTCTTCGGGTTTTCAACTTGCAGAGTTGACCCCAAACATTTGGGGAATACATGGCCGAAATTCTGGTTGAACCCCTCTCAATTTGACCCAAAAAGGGGAGACATCAAAAAACTATTTGTAATAATTACCTTTTGGTGACCAAGAAAAAGCCCTAAATAGGGTTTGCCCAACATTCTAGAGACATTTTTTTAAAACTTTCTCTTGCATGGAGTGGTTTTGGAAAAAGATGACAAAGAGACCTTTTTGAATCATTTCATTGAAGTTAACTAGCATTCTCAACTTCTTATCCCAAAAGTTATTAAACCAATCATCTAGAAATTTTCTTGCTGATAAGAACTTAAGATCCATGGAAACAAAAAAAAAAGCCACACTTTTTTACCTATTTTGTTCCATCTTAATAGTATCAATCATATCGGCATTGGTTGAGCATATTACCACCAGGCCTCGAGTTCATACCTTGCAGGCCGGATTCTGTGTTATCTTCTCCGTCGCCACTAGTTCCTTATCCACTATCATGAGCCCTGATAATGATAGATAATCAATAGTGGTTATAAGATATAAAGTGGTATGATCTATCCCTAGATATATTATATCACTAATATAATAGTATATTATTATAAATATATAAGTATAAAAAAATATAATCTAAATCAATAAAAATAATAATAATAAAGAGACATTATTATAAGATTAAAGCCATCATTAATAATGTATATTTTTGATTCAAATAAATTATATTACAGACGTCCTATAAACTCCATCAATAAACATCATTTTAAATATAACACAATAATCTTTTGATAGATTAAATGATGTAAAAGACACTTCAATTGGAGTTTGGTGCATATATATATATTATGTGGACGAAGACTAAAAGACACCAAGTGATAAGGAGTGAAGAAATATATAAACTGGTTGGGCAAGAAAAGAAGAAAGTAATTATACAGGGTGACCTTGTCATTGGCCAAACAGGGTGACCTTGTCATTGGCCAAACCCATGAATACATTTAATGATGTCAATGCCACACACGTGGCCAACTTTATTAAATTATCTTTGTTACATCAATCCTCCCACATAAAACTTGAGTGATAATCAGATTGCCACCTTTAATGAAACCAGCGGCCCCATCGATCAATCGGCAAATGGAACTCCCATAAAGGGCAAGCATGTGTAAAGAAGAGAGATTGTTAAAAACTTGACCTATCAATTCATTGAGGCAAATACTATATTGCAAGCATAAAAAAATATCCATATGAATACCACATAGAATAGGAGAACAAAGTAAATAAGGAACAAACCTATCTAAGAAAGAACTACCTTGTATTTGCCACGTGGAAACATAGAAAGCTATCATAATGAGATTCATATGAAACCAGGGCCTACCTCCCATAACCTATGATATTATATATTATATATGTTGCTAAAAACATTAGTATTGGATTTCAAAACAAAGCGTAAGTATGGTTTTATGTGTATAAGTATGGAGAATATAATTATTAATAATTCCTATGCATTGTTTATAATCTCTATAATTATTATTAGATTAAGAATAAGACTATAATTAAGCCCCGAATTTATATGCATGTGAAAGAGTCAATATTTAATAGTGACACTCATTAAGGAGTACTCCCTAATATTATAAAGAATTGATACACACTTATAAATGAATTAATAGAGGGATTAGAGTTACTTCTTATATCTTTATAAATAGATTTGATTTTCTAAAAATATTATTACAAATCAGAAACATAATTTGAGCTTATTATAATCATAATTAATACTATTAATAAATTGTGGATAAGTTTATAAAAACCCCTATACTAGTGCGTAGTGGATAGGGAGTGTGCACAGGGGGAGGAGTAGATCGCTCACGTTGGGGAAAGTGAACCCCACTTAGATTGTGTCCAAACTCGAGTAGTTGTAAATCTACCATCCATTACAAGATTTGATATATGGGGAATATTGACATTATCCAGGATTATTAATGATATTAAGTAAAATCAACTTAAATATGATAAATTCTATCAAGAACCAAATTCTAAAGGGTCCAATTGCACTCTAGGACCATTCTCAAACCTACTCAGGAAAAGGTGTCATTACATCCACCTCCATTGGTGTTGGATCCTTCTCTGCTCCCCACATTTCCCTTTTCAAATATCCCTTCAATACTTGCAGTTTCATAAATTTTGGACTGCAACTCCTCAGCCACCATGACCTAATAAGATGGTTTATCATTTCTCAATACCTTGTCCTTGCATCCATCATTGCCGGGAAGGCTACCTCAACTTTGAAATCTGCATCACTAGACAACACACCCATAATCAAGCTGGCCTGAGACTTGCACAAGCTGAGTTTAGGCAACACCCACTAATGAGTGCCCTGAATCGAACACACGGGCCAAGCACACAATTGAGACAAAAAGAAAGCAAACGAAATTAAAACATAAAACATACAAAGCCAGGAAAAGCACCAAGACGCAACATTGGAAAAAAACAAGACAGATGTCCCTCGTTCTGCAAGTGGGTGTAGGGTACGAGGATGCATAGATGACATCCAAGTTGTAGACCAATTTCTCTCCCCAAATTTTTCCCAAATTGACTTTTCTTGAATCAGAGCCTTATATGTATATACACAATAACATCAAAGCTTGGCACACATAACACAAATAGCTCTAATATCATGTTAAGATTTTCCCATAAGTATTAGATAAACAACAATAAGGAATAACAGATTCAAGAAACTCAAAATATTACCTTGGGAAAGCATTCCAAAATTGAAGGGAAAAACCCAACCACACAACATAATATCACTTTATTAATCGTAAAATGTTCAATTGTACAATGCCTTTCACTTGATGCGCTATATACAACATATAGATAGACTCTTCACATTATAACCAAAGGTCTCGAGTTTCCCAAAATATGACTCTATTTTCAAATACAACACTGTCTATTTCCATGCCTCAATGCATGTTGTATGACGTCTTAATATTTAAGATTACAATTTATCATAAATGTCCTTTTCAGCTGAAGGTGACCATAATGGTATTAAAACCTAGAGATAAAGGTCTCTATCACAGCTACAATCTCCAACATATTCAAGCATCAAAAAATTGCCCTACTTTGGAAGACTTATGATTTTCTATAAATAACTAACCTAAGAAGTGAATGGCTGATAAGTAGGAGATGATTTCCACAGCCAGTCAAATTGTGATGTGAATATCAGGATTTAACTGTGTGATTTTGAGTCAAACTCGATGACCCATGTTTCATGAGTAGTGATTCAACATGAATCCATCTCTCATGAGAATAAATGGAACACTTAGCACTCATTGGATCTAGGTGATGCTCACAGGGGTGAAGCATTGGGACTTCTTCCCGGGAGGTCACCCATCCCAGTACTACTCCAGCCTGAGCGCGCTTAACTACGGAGTTTCCTCCACAGTTAAACCCAAAGCTTGCAACCCCATTTGCAAAACCTTCACCAAGTGTTGTGCCTTATGAACCATTCATTAGAAAGCCCCTTAAGCTCATCAATTGATAAGTAGGAGATGATTTCCACAGCTAGTCAAATTGTGATGTGAATATCAGGATTTAATTGTGTGATTTTGAGTCAAACTCGATGACCCATGTTTCATGAGTAGTGATTCAACATGAATCCATCTCTCATGAGAATAAATGGAACACTTAGCACTCATTGGATCTAGGTGATGCTCATGGGGGTGAAGCACCGGGACTTCCCGGGAGGTCACCCATCCCAGTACTACTCCAGCCTGAGCGCGCTTAACTACGGAGTTTCCTCCACAGTTAAACCCAAAGCTTGCAACCCCATTTGCAAAACCTTCACCAAGTGTTGTGCCTTATGAACCATTCATTAGAAAGCCCCTTAAGCTCATCAATTGATAAGTAGGAGATGATTTCCACAGCTAGTCAAATTGTGATGTGAATATCAGGATTTAACTGTAGTTAAGCGCGCTCAGGCTGGAGTAGTACTGGGATGGGTGACCTCCCGGGAAGTCCCGGTGCTGCACCCCTGTGAGCATCACCTAGATCCAATGAGTGCTAAGTGTTCCATTTATTCTCATGAGACATGGATTCATGTTGAATCACTACTCATGAAACATGGGTCATCGAGTTTGACTCAAAATCACACAGTTAAATCCTGATATTCACATCACAATTTGACTAGCTGTGGAAATCATCTCCTACTTATCAATTGATGAGCTTAAGGGGCTTTCTAATGAATGGTTCATAAGGCACAACACTTGGTGAAGGTTTTGCAAATGGGGTTGCAAGCTTTGGGTTTAACTGTGGAGGAAACTCCGTAGTTAAGCGCGCTCAGGCTGGAGTAGTACTAGGATGGGTGACCTCCCGGGAAGTCTCGGTGCTTCACCCCTGTGAGCATCACCTGGATCCAATGAGTGCTAGGTGTTCCATTTATTCTCATGAGAGATGGATTCATGTTGAATCACTACTCATGAAACATGGGTCATCGAGTTTGACTCAAAATCACACAGTTAAATCTTGATATTCACATCACAATTTGACTAGCTGTGGAAATCATCTCCTACTTATCAATTGATGAGCTTAAGGGGCTTTCTAATGAATGGTTCATAAGGCACAACACTTGGTGAAGGTTTTGCAAACGGGGTTGCAAGCTTTGGGTTTAACTGTGGAGGAAACTCCGTAGTTAAGCGCGCTCAGGCTGGAGTAGTACTGGGATGGGTGACCTCTCGGGAAGTCCCGGTGCTTCACATCTGTGAGCATCACCTAGATCCAATGAGTGCTAAGTGTTCCATTTATTCTCATGAGAGATGGATTCATGTTGAATCACTACTCATGAAACATGGGTCATCGAGTTTGACTCAAAATCACACAGTTAAATCCTGATATTCACATCACAATTTGACTAGCTGTGGAAATCATCTCCTAGTTATCAATTGATGAGCTTAAGGGGCTTTCTAATGAATGGTTCATAAGGCACAACACTTGGTGAAGGTTTTGCAAATGGGGTTGCAAGCTTTGGGTTTAACTGTGGAGGAAACTCCGTAGTTAAGCGCGCTCAGGCTGGAGTAGTACTGGGATGGGTGACCTCCCGGGAAGTCCCGGTGCTTCACCCCTGTGAACATCACCTAGATCCAATGAGTGCTAAGTGTTCCATTTATTCTCATGAGAGATGGATTCATGTTGAATCACTACTCATGAAACATGGGTCATCGAGTTTGACTCAAAATCACACAGTTAAATCCTGATATTCACATCACAAGTGAATGGCTACTAAGTAGAGAGGTACTCTAAAGGAATGAGAAGATGAGAAGGATTTTAAGTCAATGTCCCCATCCTTTTCATATCATGGTGACCAAACACTCCAATTTGGTGGAGTCTTTGGAGAGAGAAAATCTAAGTCACAAGGTTCGAATTCGAATTTGAGTTCGACGACTATAAAATTCGAATGAAGTTCGACAAGAGAAAAAATTCGGAAAAAAATTCGAATTAAATTCATCTTATATAATTTTAATTATTTCTTAAATATATTTAATATATCCCATATATTATCAAAATAATTAAAATTGCCATAGATTTAAAAACTTTATAAACATGATGACACATTTATAGAGTATAAAACATAGTATATATTAAGTATAAAATAAAAATTTCATTTCACATTAATTTAATAGATTGATTAAATACATTTCTAATGACCTATTTACTCAAACATTTTAAAATTTAAAGAATCAACTGTATTACTTCAAAAATAATATATTTTTAAAACATTTCATTTATACTTAACAAATTTAATAAAACAAAAATTAATTTGAAATGAATAAATATAATATATGCATTATTACATTATAACGAAATAAACCTAAGATTAGTGAATATTATTTCATTTGTACTTAATAAATTTAATAAAACAAACAATACATTTATACATTACAATGAAATCAACCTAATAAATACTTTATTACAGAACATTATTAAATAAATTTAACCAAGACTTTTACATTAAAATAAATTTAACAAAGACTTACTTTATATTATTACATGAAATAAACTTAACTATATAATTACATGAAATAAATTTAAGAAGACATTCGAGGAATTTGCAGACACGGGAGCTGGAAAATTGCAGGCAAAAGGAAAATTGTTGTCGTCTGCAGGAGCCTATGCACAATCGTCTACAAGAGCTGGAAATTTCGCATGTGCACACTCCATCCCTACATGACTGTACAAACCATTGTTAAAACCTTTGTTGAATCCTTTGTTTTCAGAATTCTGTGCGTTTTAGGGCTGAAAAAAATGGTTCCAAAACCCTAAAATATGTTGCCAAATGCCTAGAATAGTAGTTTTTAAATGTTTATAACAATTAAAAAAAAATCCCAATTTTTGCCCGCGAACACTGACGATTTTCATCGAATATTTTGGGAAAAATTAATATTCGGCAAAATCCGAATCTCATGCTTGGGATTCGCCGAATCCTGTGACTTAGGAGAAAATTGTATCAAATGATCTCAAATATGATATCAATGATAGAGACTAATATATGTAGAGTGAGATAAGTTTGAAAGGCAGATCAAACACAAAGAACCATTGAGTAAGATTATGAGTGCACACTATTAACTATATGTGAAGAGCATCCATATTGAGCATTATCACTACTTATAATTTGTGGCAAATCATAGAGAATCAATTGAAATTTTTGGGTTTTCCTATACAATTTGGGGCAGACAAAATGAATGGGCAAATAAAGAAAATATATTAAATTCGATGGTAAAAACAATACAAACAGAGATTGCTTAGTAAGGATCATCAATAAGCATATTTGGTAAGTAAGGACAATTACTAAAAGGACATTTTAGAGGTTGCTATGAAGTGGGTTGGCTCCCTAGATGGGATGAAGACAATGATGACATAACCTCAAGATTATGCACCCAATAAAGTCAACAGGCATTGTATAGCATGGTACCCTTGAATAAGTGATAGTATCTGTTCGAAGCAATTGAAATAATGATCATTTAGTCAAATGATATTATCTTTATTTGTTGGCGATTTCACAAAGATGAGAGAAACAACAATTTCGTCCAATATCGCTAATAAGGAACATGGACAACAACAAAGACTAGCGAGAGAGTGCATTAGTTGAGTGTGACTTTGGGTTATTAGTGATCTATTTTACACACTAGTATGGAAAAAATACTAATTATGAATGATACATGAGCTAGTCAACAACTTATATAATATTGGTGAAGGAAAGAATAATATTTGTTACTTAACAATAATAAAAGGATACTATGTTTAGTGTATACAAACTGATTAGGTATACAAGGTTAACAATTAACATGAAATGGTGCATATAACACAGGGGAAAGAGGTTGATGTTAAGATATGTTTCTTATCATTATGCCTTATAAGAAGGCATTGCATTTTATTCCAACGGCATCATGGATAGGAATAGAAGGTGCATCATGGATGAAGAAGCTTAGACATTGCGAACAGATTCTTACAATAATATCACTACAACGATTCATTGATATGAGTATTGCATGATCCAAGTATTATATAGTAAGTGTACTAACTGTTCTTTAGTTATATTTTGTATGTATTTCAATGATATGATATTATTTAGATATACATTATATATATGTGTGTGTATATAAGTGGTTCAATATGCAATTTTTTGATAACTCATAAGTGTTGTAATATAGAATTGGTGTGAAATATTATGAATGATTAGAGAGATCAAATTTCCACAATCCATCATAATTGTTATCATAGGTTTCTGGATTCAATTGCGTATGTGCTTTGAGCATCACAAAACACATATAATCGCATCTAGAAAGCTATGGTAACAATTATAAATGATTTCATTTTGGTATACTTAGCCATGGTAAGGGAATAAAGAGGTCATAGGTGCAAGGATGGTGATGAGGCCACCTCTTAAGCACACATCTCATGGTTGTGACTAGGGAGTTTCCATGGGGACAAAGAGGACTGCCTTTGGGCTTAAGAAGGATAGGCTTATGAGACACCCTATTGTGAATGATCCTCACAATCCCTACCATGGTAAATGGGTGTTTGATCCTTTGAAGTCAAGTTGGGAGCGACAAGAGAGATGAAAGATAATAATGATAGGACCCGACCTCATATGTATGGCATGGGCCACATTGGGCCAAGGGCATGATAAATCCACTCTTGGGCCTTAGGTAGGAGGTTTTTGGGACATCTCATCAAATCACCCAAAGTTAGTTCTAGTTATCATTGATTTGATTTATGTCCGTCATATATGTTATTTCTAAATTAAAGAAATTTAATTATGACATATTGATTAAAAATGAACCCTAACAGTGTTGCAAGATTTCAAGTTACAAAGCACATAATTGAAGAAACCCTATATGTGGTAAATTTGAACCTTAATTTTGTGCTATTGTGAGTTTAGGGGAAACTAGGGAGGGGACATTACAAGTGGTAATAGAGCATGATCTTGCTATCCTTGGGACAAACCTACCTTAATTGCCATCTGATCAGGGTAAAGAATATAATTGAGCAGACCCCTGTTGTCCTTTGATATGTTTGTTCCTTGTGTCTAATACAAACATGCTTGCTCTGAATGTATTATATATGTTTATTCTTCATATTTATACTTGTGTTTGCCTTAATGTTTACTCCATGAGAACATTCCTCACGTGAGCCCTACGTCATGCCTAACGTGTACTTTTGCTTTCTTCACGCCTGATGTGTATTCATTCCTTTCTTTTTGCCTTACATATATTTGTGTAGTGCTTTATGCTTTACATGTTTGGTGTATATTTAAGTGTATCGCTTCATGCTTTACATCTTTGACGTGTATTCATTGCTTTGTATATATACTTCTCACTTTGCGTGCATTTATATGGCTTCATGCCTTACATGTACTCATATCTATTCATATATTCTCCTGTATGATTCATGCTTCTGTGTATTCATAGTATGACTTGTGCCTTACATATATGATTCATATGTGTATTCATAATAACACTTAATATTGTGTGCGCTACGTGTGTTCACATGTATGCCTTATGACTTAATTGAATAATGTTTGTGTATTCATGTGTATGATTCATGCCTCATGTGTATAAATGTATACACTTCATGCTTTAGTGGTTGCTTCATGCCTTAAGTGTATATTTTACGCCTTATGTGTATGGGTCATGCGTATTTGTGGATATGCTTTACATTTTTGGTGAATTTATGTTTGCTTCATGTTTCAGATGTGTTTAGCATGATTACCTAATGGGTGTGCATGCCTTATGCCTGCAGTGATCACAAGAAGTTATTCCATGTATGAGTACTTAACTATTTCTATATCCATATTCTTGCTTTTCAAATAAAAATGAGGTGAATATGCTCCATTCTTAATACACACATCACTCTAGATGTATGCCATTCTTTTAACTCTCGAGTCTCAACATAAGGAAAGCACACCCTTGCTACAATTCAGGGAGGTATTCGTCCCATTATGCAAGTGAGAAAAAAACTTATTATAATATTACAAACCCTGCAAAATTAAAAAACAGTTTTTGAAACAAGTTGAATGAATGTAAGACAAAAACATAGATTTTGAGATTATGAACACAACAGAAACTAAATCTCAAGGTCTCGTTGATGTGAGTTTTGTTCCACTACAACATGCATAATCGAATACTTAGTATACCAAATTAAACACTGAATATCCAACTCTTTTGTTGAATATAGATGTTCATATCCTAAACAATGTACATGAATTGTGTGATTAAATGAGACAACACAAAGCTTGCTTCTTATTGTTTACTTTTACTCAATTTTTTGATTTGATATGTTGGTTTTCACGAAGGGACCTACTATGTTCATTCAATGGATACTTGCTTAACTTCTTCTAACTAAAAAAACTACAAAGGGTGAGGGTTGAGATGACTAATTTAACTCTAAACATGTAAGACGAAATTGATGATGGGGTGAGCCTCTAACCAGTCCTTGCTTCATTGTGTTAGCTAGGCATAGGATGGTTGTTTACTTTACAGGGTAAACGGTTTATTAATGCATGCAGACAATAGATAAGAACATGTAACACAGAAGTATTCCTTTTATTATTTGCAAGTATATAGAAGATACTACAATATTCGATATGATTGATTACAATGATGATGCTTCCAAGTCCATTTTGGACGGTGTACATATACCTTTCCGAAGGGGTGACTCAACCGTCACGTGCCCGTTCGGATACAATTCTACCCGTCGGCTACAATATAAATTTTACCGACAACATCATCCCCCTCAAAAGAAAAGTCGTCTTCGGATGACAATACAACAAAACTCAAAAATAAACAACTAATTACGTCAATGTATAGATACTAAACAGAGGGATGCATCCCTGACATAGTGGTCATCCGCTCCCTCAACTCGTTCAGCTCCGCCCGCTTGTAGACCTGCAACTTCCTGACTTTTAGTTCTGCCTCTGCCTCCATCTGAAGCTACAAAGCTGATTGCATCATACCAACAATCTTTCACAACTCTTTCTCCTTCTCATTTGTTACTCTCTCCTTTGTTTCTATCTGTTCCTTATCCGTTGCCAAGTTCTGTCTAACAAGGCTGCCCTCTTGGATTCCCAGGCTACCCTCTCCATGGCTAACTTGGCAGTTGATTCCTCTCGAGCCCTCTCAGCTGCTACTTGATCCGCCTAGCTCCTTCGAAGGGTGTAATATGCATCTATAACAAGATAGATCGTTTTCCGTCACACCATTTTCACATTCATCTCGTGCTTGCACCAAACTAGTCTCCAAAACACGTTGTATCTGTAACCTTCGCTAACACAATAATGTCACCTTAGCCAATTTGACCTTGATAGCCACCTGTGCCGCCTTCTCTACTTCCAACGCTTGTGTACACTGAGCCAAGTGTCGCTCTTACTGTCTCCAATTGGATGGTCAGCTCCTCCCAAGCTCTTTATGCATCCGCCAAGATAGCCTCACGTCCAACACCTACTCGGAGTGCCTCAAAGCATATCACCCCTTTCGAAAGGATTGCTCTAGTGCTTTCTCCACCTCTGGTAGGCAAACGCTCCATGCTTGCAACAACTCTAGGTCTCATCAATTGGTCACACTTCCCACGACTGATAACTAAACTGATTGGGGGTCTAGGGGGCATCGCCCCTAGCAAGGTCGAGGGGCAGCACCCTTGCGAGGTCCTGGGGCAGAGCCCTAGGCGCGCTTCTTGTCGTGATACAGGGTGGGGTCGAGGGGCAGCGCCCCTATCGCCAAGACCAAATTAGCACTCTCAAACCCACATAAAAGTCCATGGAACACAACATTTTTGTGATTTTCTTCCAATTCCATACTCTTTTAGCCAATAGCTTATGTTTTACTAACCGTTTGTGTCTTTCCCTTCCCTTTGGTATCATACGTTATTCATTGTGAACATTTTTTTATTGTCGTCATTTTTTTATTTATTTATACGGCTACTGCTTCCTGAAGAGTATGGCTCCTTCGTTTTGAATGCTCTGGTACGGCCTCCGAAGGGTAACTTTATTACTGTACCTTTGTTAGTGTGGCTTCTCTGATCCTTTTTAGTTTTATTATATCACAACTTAGCTCTGTACGGCATACGGCTTCATGATGCAATGTTTCTGTAGTGTGTAGTGTATTTCGTACGGCAAAGTATGTCACTATCCTTGTGTCGTATGGTATGTCAATGCACCAGTTGTGCGATTTGTACTCCTTTGCCTAGTCGTACGGTTCACTCCTTAAACCCGTACGTCTGTATGACACCTTAGCATGTGTTCTCCTTCGTTCGTATGATCGTACGACCTAATTTGCTTCTCACTTCCTGCTTTATCGTAGCGTACTGTGTCTGTCCAATTTGTGCTTTCCTCAAGGCTGTACGACACATTTTATTGCCTTCTCATGTCCGTACGGTGACTTCAATCCTTTAGTTGATGGCTGTACCTTTTCCTCTGTTGGTCGTATGGCTTACCTACTTCTCCTCCTGCCTTGCTTTTATGTCGTATGGCGTACAGTATCCTTCCAAACCGTACAGTACTATAACCTCTCCTTCATACTGACCTTTTCTTCTTCTTGCTCGTCCGTACGAACAGTATGGTATGCTCACGCTTGGTTTATGCTCACCGTACCAAGCCGTACGACAATGTTTGTCTTTTGTAGTTGGTCGTACTGTGCTCTTCCCAAACCGTATAGACTTCCGTATGGCAATTGTGTTACTCTTTTCAGCTGTATGGTGCACCTTCAGGTCTCTTCCTGCAAATTTTCAGCCGTATGGTGTATTCTTCTCTTCTCCGCGTGGGTCAAAGCTCTCTCTGGGTTTTGGTACAATCTTTCCAAAACATGCAAATTGCCGTACAGTCTTTGTGATTTCCTTAAAGCCGTATGGTGCATTAACTTGTGTTCTCCTTGAGTCCGCATGACCCAATTCACTAGTTGGTTATTACCCGTATGGTGATACTTATTCCCCTCTTGAGCCGTACAATGTGTCATGTACAATATCTTCTCCTGTTTGGCCGTACGGTGGATCACCTGTGATTTCCTGCCGTATTTTGCTTGGTTGTACGATGTCCTTCCTAGGTCGTATAGTGTTTATTTTTTTCCTTATTGCCTTGCTTTCTTGCTTACACTCTTGATAGGTTGTACGACCTTGTTTTATGGCGAATGTACTCTCTTCTACTCTCCTCCACGCATGCCTGTACGGCCATAATTCCTTTTGATGCTTGTCCGTGTACTTGCTTTGCTTTCCTATAAAGCTGTACTATGTTTAATGCAGTTGTTTTTAATACTGGAGTCTAGTTATCTCCCACTAGTATGTTCTTTGGTTTGGTATCATCTCCCAGATTCATAGTTTGTATTGTGGCCTCTTCATATTTTATTGGCTTTTCCTTATTGAACATATGTGCAGGTGTTTCATCCAGCTGTGTGTTCCCTTCTTTTATTTCTCTAAATTCTTTTGGAAATCCATCTCTGTTGCATTCTTCTTTTATCATTAGTATGTTGCAGCTTTGGAAGAGTTCATAATCCTCCATTTGCCAGTGAAATAGACCGTTCACGGAATCCAGATTGTTGTCCTTCGATCCACCTTCCAACTGTAGGACTCCATCCGATTCCATTTGCTTCTTACCTTTGTCCTCTCCTTCTGAATCAGATGATCCAACTTCTTCTCCCACCATTTGTGTGTGCAAATCAATAATAAATCTCCGTCCTTTGCTCTCCATTGATAGTGTATTTTTCTTCCTGTCATGTTTAACCTTTGCTTGTACGAGCCATCCTCGTCCAAGAATGGCATCATATCCCCTTCTTTTTAGCAGGATGACTACAAAATCGAGTAGGAACGACTGTGTTCCAATCGTTACTGGTTGTGCCATCAGGATCCTTAGAGGCTTAATGCCGTGTTGGTTAGCAATTAGCAATTGGAATGTGGGTGACCACAACGACGGCTGTCCCAACTTCTTCTAGGTATCTTCTGGTAGGACATTTACCCCCAAACCTCCATCCACAATTGTGTCTGAGAGGATCCTTCCCAATATACCCATTTCTACGATCGTTGGATGCCTTCCTGATGTGAGGGCTAGTGGTATTGAGTCTGCTGCACTTGTTCTGCTTTCCTTCTCCTTCCTATGTTCTTCTGGTAGTTTAGCAGTCGGAGCCATGTTTGTGAGTGTCGTTCGTAGTTGGGGCATTGTGAGGATCAGATCATTTAATTTTACTAGTACTTCAGTTTGTAATATCCACCTTATGATGCTTTGTTCTGCGTAGTTCCTCATTGAGGTACTCGTAGTATCCCCCTTTTTCGTTTGTGATTTCTCTGTCTGCATCCCCTTCTCAATTTTTGCCCATGCTTCTTCCAGTGTCTTCTTTTCTTCTGTCAGGTCTAGGTATAGCTTTGCTTGTTTACATGTAATTGCCAGACTTCCTCTTTGTCCGTTCTCGATTCGATGCCGATCAAATTCACTCCTGATTTCGATTTCGGACACTTGGCATCTTCATGGTCTCTAGGACCACACCATTAGCATAACAACTGTGGTGTGTTCGTCATTGTATAGTTTCGTGCAAAGTGGCCCCACAAGTTGCATGCCTGACATTGAACCATCGGTTGGCTGTTTGCATCATATTGAATTTGATTGCGGCCCCATTATTATTGTTATTATTGTTGTTGTTTTGTCCCCTTCTGTTGTTTCTATACTCACATAAGGTGGCACCGTCATTGTTTGTGTTTCCGTTCTCTCCGGATGTGGATGCTTCCTGTGTCAGGAGCACTTGTTGATGCCCTCTTGTTTTCATATTGAACGAGCATTCCTTTGTGGAATGTCCTGCAATTTGGCAGATATTACAGAACTGATTCTTCGGACAGGATCCCTTAGTGTGACTTTTTGTCTTGCATTCTGTGCACCATAGCTTGTTTTCTTTGGTTTGGTTATTCCTTTTTTGCATATTCTTAAACTTTTTCATCATCTTGATCATATCCTTCTGGAGTGCCCAAACCTTCTTATTGCCCTTTTCATCACTATTGCTATCCTCAGAAGAGGATTCATCCGAGTCGGATGATCTGCTTTTCTTCTTTTTTGTTTTTGTTTTCTATTCACTCTCTAAGTCCATCGCTTGGTTGTACACTTCAGTGTACGACGATGACGGTACAATCTTCATTTTCCTTTTTAACTCCGTGCGTACTGTTTATATGAACCATATCTTTTTCAGCCTGTCTGCTGGCTTACTTTCCATTTTATTTACTAATTCTTTTAGCTTTCTAGCATATACATGGACTATTTCATTTTTTCCTTGTTTTGTGGTGTAGATTTCTGCTATTATCTCATTGTTGTCTCATTGCAGTTGAAACTTTGTAATTAGTTCCTTCTTTATGTTTTCCCATGTCGTTAGCTTTGCTAGATCGGTGTCAGAAAACCAATCGATTGCTACACCTCAGAAGGTGGCTGGAAATTGCCTTGCCCATTCGTCATGGTCGTTTTCTCCATTTGCTGTCCAAATCATTTTGCAAGTTTTGCAGTGTCTGATTGGGGTCACCCGTGCCATCCTTGTCGAACTTTGGTAACTTCTCTTTTGGACCGGCCATTGGTACGCTTTTTTTCTTTTGTTGTGTGTTGTTGTCTGCACTCGCGTTTTTCTCTACTCCCGTACCGTTCTGAACACCCGTGTTACGGACACCTACGTTCTCAAGTGGCGTGAAGGCTCTTCAAGAACTTGGTTGTTTCGACCAATTTGTATTTTCTTGTCAGGTGTATTAGGGACGAAGAGTTCACCCCATGCTCGTATTCCTTCGACACTTCGAGCCGCGTTGGTCCTTTCCCTTCTGTTCGGATTCCCCCTTGGCGTATACCAGTTTGCCAATTCTTCCTTTGTTCCCTCGATCACCCTTTGCCTATCTTGGGCTTCTTCTATCAACCTCTCCCTTGATAGACTTGGTGACTGCACTCCGTTCGTTAGTGCTCCTGTGGTACTATGGTCACGACCTGTGCCACCATTGCCATACCCTTCAGCGAATTGTTGGAGTTTGTGCCTTCGGTCGCTTTGTTGTGTGTGGTTTAATACTTCTTATGCCACACTTATGCCGTTATCTTTTGGATTCTTATTTCTATCTTTATTCAATATGTTTGGCATTCATAGCACCCGGTCCTTATAGGCAACGGCGCCAAATGTTTACTGTACAGGGTAAACAGTTTATTAATGCATGCAGACAATAGACAAGAACATGTAACACAAAGTATTTCTTTTATTATTTGCATGTATACAGAAGATACTGCAATATTCGATATGATTGATTACAATGATGATGCTTCCAAAGTCCATTCCGGACAATGTACATATACCTTCCCGAAGGGGTGACTCAACCATCACGTGCCCATTTGGATACAATTCTACCCATCGGCTACAATATAGATTTTACCGACAACAATGGTGTTATCTTCTAAGGATGTGGGAATAATTTTCACATTGTCAATATTCAAATACCCTATGAAGGCACAATCTAAATGAACATTCCCAATAAAAGTTAAACACTCGCAATTTAGGTGTAGACTAACCCTGCACTGTTACAATCAACAAGTACCAAAAGGTGTGGACACTAGCTCCACCAATAATTATCATTCAAGAATGTCTTCCATTCAACTACTACTTCTTCTATTCAACATGAAATAAAATCCTTATTCTAAATGAAGAACTAAAAAAACCATGCAATACTCCGAAGCATGACAAGTGTTCCATCATGAAGACCAAGAATAAATTAGCAATTACTTTGATAGCATTATGGAAACAACTTCAACAAATCTCTCTCTACTCTACCCTATCTCTAATGAATTACAAATGAGAAGTCCTTGACCTTTTATTGTAGTCCCAAATACAATAAGTGGCCAAGATTGATTTGAAATTAAAGGGCCAAGCTTAGTCCAACACAACCCTAATTGGGGTTTCATAACCTTTCTAACAAATATTAAATTCCCACCCAATTACAAAAGAGCACCACCTTGTGGACCAATAAGAAAATTACAATGCTTTATGGGCCAATGAGAAGAGAGGTTGCATAGAAACTTGTAGTAGTCATTTTTGACTTTCCCCCTTTTGCAAGTTCAATGAATCTGGACATGGTACTATTGAGCTCTCTCACTAAGACACTTAGTATAATTTGAATGGTTAAAGAAATGGGTGCCACCTCAGCATGCTTATCCTATCAGCTTAATAAATATACTTTCACCTCTTCATAAACTTCTTTTATCCTTAGAAATCTTCTCATTGCATTGACTTGTTCTTGCATTCTTGCATTTTTGACATCTTCTTGATTTGTTTTTCTTGAATTTGGATATGGATTTGCATTTTGTTGGCTTAATCTTGATCTTGAAAATCTCCTCTCGCCGATCTCCACGATTCAACCTGCGATACGAGACCTTTCGTTCTATCAAACTTGCAAGATAGTAAATTACATCTTGAAGTTGCCAGGTGCTGGTATGTTAAAATCAGACTAATAAAGCTTTAAATCAAGGTTCTGAAATAGCAAATCTAGGTCTGTGATGACATGAAATACTTGCAATTCAATTAATTGTTAAGCTTACACATCACTTAATCTTGGTAACTCACTTTCAGTCAGCTGTTTGTGAGAAAAAGTGACTGAGATCTGTGAAATAATGCCTGATACAGAACTATAGAGTTCTGATACATGATTTAGATCTCTGTCTCTAACAGTAACAGTATTGTAGAAAGGAATAAATCCAAGTCTTGTGTTGATCTCTCTTGATTTTAGATCTTGAATTTGCTGGAGATGACCGGAATCAGAACTTATTTGCAGGTAAATGCTATTGTCAACCCTCTCTTGGCATAAAAGCTTGAAGAAGATTGATCTGTCAGCATCTATATGTATCCCTGCAACAAAATGATCAAGAACTTCTTCAATCTGCCCTTTTTGCTCATTCAAATTTTTCTTGATATACTTGCAATCAGAGTTTTGAAATGATTTTGTTTGAAGTGTTGAAGTGGTCTTGTTTATATAGATGATCTCTATAATCTTTCAAGGCTACAAAAAGTGAACTTCTGCCTCAAGTATTAAATGGAAATATCAGAGTAACGAGAATCGCGCTGAAATCGCGTGAATCGCCGATTCAGCGATCAGATTCATGCACCCCGATTTTTTTGGAGTCGGAAATCGTGATCAGCGATTTCATCGGGTGAATCGCTTGAATCGCATGTATCGGCGATTCACTCAAAAAATCGCCTGAATCGCCATTAGAAATCCCCAAAATTGGCTGGCAACAGCATTCATGTTTAGTTGGAAATAATAAAAAAATCACTTATGTTTTTTGCTTTCTTTTTTACCTTTCCTCTTTGTTATAACCCTAAAGGGCCTTCTAATTGTTAAGCATGACTAGAAGAGAGGAGAAGAGAAAAGAAGAACCATAGGTTATTAAAAAAAAAAAAAAAAAAAAAAAAACGACGACAAATAAAAAATGTTTAGAATGCATAACGGATGATGCCCAAGGGAAGGGAAAGACATAATCAGGTAGTAAAACATCAGCGGTTCCCAGAAAGAGTGTGGGATCAGAAAAAAATCACAAAAACACTGTGTTCCATATAGTTTTGTGTGGGTTTCAGAGTGCAAATTTGGTTTTGGCAACGGGGGCGCTGCCCCTCGACCCCGCCCTATATTGTGTCAGGGAGCGCACCCGGGGCGCTGCCCCAGGACCCCGCTGGGGGCGTTGCCCCCTAGACCCCCAGTCGCTGCGGTTATCAGTCGTGGGAAGTCTCACCAGTTGATGAGACCTGAAGCTGTTGCAGGCATGGAGTGTCTGTGGTGGAGAGAACAATAGAGCAAGCCTTTCGAGAGGGGTGATATGCTTTGAAGCACTTGGAGTAGGTGTTGGATGTGAAGGTGTCTTATAAAAACTCTTTACCCCATGTGGTAAACACAAACTTCCATGTTTATATATGTTAAGTTTCAACTTCTATTTGATGATGTTATAGTATGTTTAAGTTATATTCAATAAAGGGTGCATGAAATAAGTCTTAAATTGTTAAAATCTCTACATCTAAAAGGTTTTTTCAAATTTGCCGATTCATCGCCGATTCACCGGCGATTCACCCTCGATTCACGATTCGATTCGGCCGATACGATTCCGATTCTCGTTACTTTGGGAAATATTGATCATAGATCTTCATTTGCATTGAATGTATGGCCTTCTCATTAAATTTAATCCTCTTGCATTTGAATTTATCATCCTTGCATTGTATCAAAATCCTCCCCATGTACATGTGATCATTAAATTTTGGCCTTTTTTGGTTAAGTTTTAGGCTTGTCAGACCACATTTGAGGTTTCTTCTTTAAATTTATGAGGCTTTGTATTAAATTTGAAGCCATGGATATTGATTTTAAGGCCCCCTGTTTGAGAGTTTTGAGCTGCCTTGTTGATCTTATAAATGAATTTGGAGGCCATATGTTATAGATCTAAGGATACACGTTTGACCAAATAGGGCCTATTGTTTGGAAAGAGGGCCATACATTTTGAATTTAGGCCTCCTATACACTGGATGAAGGGCCTGCATACTGATTTTAACAGCTCCCATGGTACAGTTTGAGGCCGTACTTCTGCTCTTGAGGCCCACATTTGTTGTTTAGGGGTCTGGTTTCTTGAAATTATATCCTGATTTAGATCTTGCCAATTTGACATTAGAGCAATACATTTGGTTGCAAGGTCTTATTAATCGAGCTTATATCCAGATTTGGGTCTGCTTGATGGAGTTTTGAGCCCAAGCTGTCATGTCCCCAAATTTTAATGTAATAATTAATTAAACTAATTAATTAATTGGTCCTAGAATTTAAATAATATAATAAAAGGACTTTTAATTAGTTACTTTAATTAATAAATATAATATTTGTATTTGTGGTTCCGATTGATTTAGTATATCTCGAACCCATTTTTATTTTAATTCTTTTTGTAGGTGATCTTTGTAAACCCTTGGGAGTTCCTCCGAAGGGTATTTAAGCACGGCATGTAGGTAGTAGTTGGTATGCGATTTGGATTATTTACTTTGAACTACGAGTTCTTGTTGGAGTTCTGTGTTCTTTGCCATTTTGGAAGTGAAAGATCTTCCCTACTTGGCTAGTGCGGTTTCAGTGGGATTCAACCCTCAAGCTATTCCGATTCTCTGTATTACTTTGCTTGGATTTGACAAATCGGCACACCATCTTCATTCGCATTTATAAATATTGTTTGTGGAACTTCCTTAATTTTGTTGGCATCCATTTGTTCTTGCAATCTGGAGAACATATTTAATATCTTTGATCATTTGGAATCATTTGTGCATAAAATCAGTATTGGCGAACTTGTTGGTGTAAAGGGACCATATGACTTCACATACTTCATTAAACTACCAGAGTCACTTCCGTACGGCCTCACCCAACACTGTATGCCACTCTCTCTTCACTACTTAGTACCCCCTTGATACACCTTATAGGATCACCCTACTGTACAGTCAACAACATTCACATGTTGTACAACCTTCTGCATCACTGTACGACCAACCCATCCCATATTGTACAAACATCCCTCTCAGGTTGTACAGCCAACTTATTCTGACTTCCTGATCCCACTGTACGACCAAATTGAACATTACCGTATGACCAATTTCGTGGTTTTTGAAACTTACTTCGAAGTTCGAGTACTAAGCAATGTGAAGCCGAATGAAACATTACAATGGTATCAGAGCAATTGCCTTCGGGTTGAGATCCCCTTTGGGTCGAGATCCCCTTCAGCTTGAGATTGCATTCAGATCGAGATTACCTTCGGACAGAGATCCCCTTCGGCGAGATCCCCTTCAGGAAGACATTGCCTTCGGGTTAAGATCCCTTTCGGTCGAGATCCCTCATCGGGCCGAGATTGCTTTCAGATTGAGATTATTTCTAGACAGAGTTCCCCTTCAAGTCGAGATTGCCTATGGGTTGAGATCGCCAAGATGCCCTTCGAGAAGTTGTCCCCTTCGGGCCGAGATCCCCTTCGTGCTGAGATTGTCTTCGGATCAAGATTGCCTCCGAATAGAGATCCCCTTCGGGACGAGATTGCCTTCGGGCCAAGATCGCTGAGATCTCCTTCGAGAAGTCATTGCCTTCGGGTCAAGATTCCCTTTGGGCTGAGATTCCCTTTGGATCGAGATTGCCTTTGGACAGAGATCCCATTTAGGCAAAGATTGCCTTTAGGCTGAATTCACCTTTGGGACATTACACAAGCCCTTATGTTTCATCTTAGAGAGTCCATACACTTGGAATCAAAAGCCACACGTTACCCATTCTGGGCCTATATGTTTAAGATCTAGGGCTTTCTTTTTGGGCTTACAGATTGAGGTCTCATCCTTTGGGCTTACAGATTGAGGTCTAATCCTTTGGGCTTACAATTTTTACATTTGAAATGGAGGCCTATTTTATTAACACAAACTTGTTATGCTAATGAGGCCTCATGTTTTCTGTAGGGGCCTAATTTAGGTCTGATCTAGGGAGTTTGTACCCATACATTGGAGATAGGGGCACATACGTTTTGCTTAAAAGTCCAAATGTTTGAGAAATGGACACTTAAATTTTGGGGCCACACATTTCATCAATAGCTCTGAACTCACTGCCCTGCGCCCAGATGTGTGGCTCTATTGCTTGAGTTTAAGGATTGGCTTAGATGTTCAAGGCCATATGGTTGATGTATACGGCTTATAGTTTGAGCTATGAGCCCACACATTATGTTTTTGGGGCCTAGCTCATTTAAATCTAGGCCCACATATTTGTTTTGAAGTCTCTTATTTAGGCCTTTCATGCTTGGATTTAGGCCCGATCTAATAATCTGAGTCCACAGGCTTCCACTTAGGGCCTAATATATCAAATTAAGGTATGATCTTAATTAGATTAGGCCCATAAGTTTGACTATAGGGTTTGCAGCCTTGGAGATTTGAGCCTACACGTTTCATGCTAGGCTTAATATTTTTTAGACCTAGAGCCATTTGTTTGATATCGGGTCCTGCTGATTCCCCAGAAGGCTTCGCAAATTAATTGTAGAGACTGTAAACTCAAGGTTGGGTCTATTTTTGTTCAGAATGTGGGTCACGCTTTGCCCATCAAGGTTGTTCGAAGTGCACTTCATCGGCTTCTGATTGGTTGCATTTTTGCATGCCTTCCTTGATGATCGTTTTTTACCTTTCTAAATTGAATTCATTGGCTAGATTGATCTCCTTTGTCCAATTATCAAATAAATGCATTTTACTCCGTTACTACTTAAGAAAGTGGATTCCACCTTTTTATATGTCACCTTTTTATCCGTCAAGTTGCTACTTAAGGGAGTGGATTCCACCTTTTTATATGTCACCTTTTTATCCGTCAAGTTGCTACTTAAGGGAGTGGATTCCACTTTTTTATTCATCAAGTTGCCACTTAAAGGATTGGATTCCACCTTTTTATCTGTCAAGTTGCCACTTAAGGGATTGGATTCCACCTTTTTATCTGTCAAGTTACCACTTAAGGAAGTGGATTCCACCTTGTTATGTGTCAAGTTTCGACATAAGGGATTGGATTCCAGCTTTCTTTTTGTCAATTTGCCAGTTAAGGGAGTGCATTCCACCTTTTTATCCGTCAAGTTGCCACTTAAGGAAGTAGATTCCACCTATATATCTGATGAAGTTAAAGAAGTAACAATTTGACCTTTGTTTTCTTTTATGGCAATTTAACCTAGACAACAAGGCAACATTATACATCGGTTTTGATATTTAAAGGTTGTCACTTAAGGAAGTGGATTCCATCTTTTTATTTGACAGGTTGCTAGTTAAGGGGTGGATTCCACCTTTTTATTTGGCAAGGTGGAACAACCTTCCTATCTAACCAAGTGAGTTTTAGACATAACCTTGCCTCCCTTTTATAATGCCAATGACTAGCTTGACACAACATGACTCTTACCTATAGCTCTTAGACTTGACCAATTTCGCTATTTCTCAATTTCTAACACTTCAATTTTGAGAGGCTTCCGTACCTATACCTACCAAGGGGAAGCAAAAAAGGGGTCCCCATTAACAATGGGGCGATGGTGTGAATGTCTCACAACATCTAGCACCCAACCAAAGATATGTCCCTTTTATTTAATAAACTTAAAGAAGTAACATTTTGACATTTGTTTCCCGTTATAGTGATTTAATGCAAACAACAAGGCCAAATTATACATTGGTTTTGAATCTTTGATATTTGAAGGTTGCCACATAAGGAAGTTGATTCCACCTTTCCATTTGGTAGGTTGCCACTTAAGGTGTTGGATTCTACCTTTTTATCTAGTATGGTGGAATAGCCTTCCCATTTGATCAAGCGAGTTTTAGACACAACCTTGCTCCTCTTTTTTAACACCAATGACTAACTTGACTCAACAATTGACTTATACTTGCAGCTCTCAAAAAACCAATTTTACTATTTCTCAATTTTCAAAAATTCAATTTTGAGAGGCTCCCAAATTGTTGCTAACCTGCTCTACTACCTATACCTACCAGTCGGAAGCAAAAAAAGGGTTCCCTATTGGCAACGGGGGGATAGTTCGAAAATATCACACTATGTAGCACCCCACTCAAAGAAATGCTCCTGAACATTTCAAGGATATAACAAGGTTATAACTTAGAAAATTACATCTATTTCCATTTAACCTATGTCAAGTGACTAGGAAATGGAAGAAACCACAAATTGAGCTAAGAGCCTTCATCCTTGATTACATATGTATATGCAAGTGTATTTATATTGAGTAGCATTGGTAGAAATATCTGCACACTTGTAGGGCCAAATTGCATTGAACTATCATTTTCTATTTTATAACATATTGAATTATTTGGCTTTGAGAGCTGAATCCATGACCAATTTGGAGCATACCCATTGCTCGGACCAACTCTCTTCTCCTTCATGCTTTTATAACTTTTGACATTAAAGGTTAGGGAGCTACATCTAAGATTAACAAGGAGTATACCCATTGCCCAAACCAACCTTCCTATCACATATTTCTTTTTTTGATTTGCTTTGATTCATAATGATACTTTGTTTTGGCTCATGAGTAGTGAAGCTCATACATGAGTTTGGAGAAGCCACATCCGTTGGAAAGGTGTAATATCTTTCATTAGCTACAATTCCTCCTTGAAAACTCTAATGATTCAAAGCACTTAAGTGGGAGTGAAATGTTGTAATCAAAAGACTCGAGTACTCAAAACACAATGTATGAATTCATTCCAAATTCAGGACAAATCCTTTTTGCATGATAAAGCTATTGATGACAAACTCCAATTCATGAGAACCTCATAGAGAGATATCTAGGGAATTAACCGAACAAGTCTGGTGGGAAAACAATGTGTGTTTTTATGATACATCACCTTTCTCACTCACTAAGATCCCTCAAACTAAACTACCTTAGAGTGCTCAAAATTTCAGCATGTGACATGAGATTGTTAGTCGCTTTTTCTTTCGGAACATCTTGCGATTCTTCATGTGTAATTTCATCAAGCATGGTGCATTAAAAAATTAAGGATTCTTTGATAAGTGAATCTTCAAATATCTTCACAAGTTGATCATTAAATACAATCCCAAGTGGCAATACCTCTGGTAGTCACAATTGATGGTGAATCACGCCTCTTGCAACAACATGTCCTTGAAATGTTGTTGGCATTGGTTCCTTTTATATTTCTT
Organism: Cupressus sempervirens; assembly: GCA_028749045.1. Classification (NCBI taxonomy): domain Eukaryota; kingdom Viridiplantae; phylum Streptophyta; class Pinopsida; order Cupressales; family Cupressaceae; genus Cupressus; species Cupressus sempervirens. Next base: position 197,830,239 of record CM053785.1, read on the forward strand.
CTTTGAGATCCTTCAACCCTCCTCCAACACCACCACCAACTTCCCCCGCCCCCCCCCCCAAAGAATATGGTGGTAATATTATCTTGTGTTGCCTTGTGAAATTTCCTTTTGCATTTGGATTCATTTGTGATAACTTGAAGTTCTCCATTCAGTCTGTCCACCTTATTACCTTCGTTTCCAAGGTTCGCTAAAATTTCTTGCAACTCATTCTTGAGGACGTGCTTTTGAAGTATGGATGAAAGTTCACCAAGGGTTTCCACCTCTTCAACATTATGATGATCTTCTACTTCTTCATTCTCATGATTTTCTAAATGGTTATCCTTTTTTATATCCTTTCCTTCCCTTGGATGAATCCTATTGCTCCCTTGATTTTCTTTTCAATTTCTTCCTCTTGTGATGTAATGCGTGAAAGTTCATCTTCCTTTTGATTGTCTTTGTCATAAATCTCAACCACTTCCTTTGATGATTCCTTGTACCACCCCTTTTGGAACTTGACTAGGTTGAATGTATCTTGACCAGATGAACTAGTAGATTTTAAATGTGACATTTTTGTATACACCAACGATGATGCCAAGTACCTTCTTCATATATGTTTCTTTCCAAACTTGCTGCCTTCGTTTTCCTTTCCTTTCGGTTTCATATTCAGACCAACCATCAGATTGATAGAGAGGACAAGATTTCTTGCCTCTGTCTGGAAGCGGAGATTGAGATCCATTCTGTGTTTTGTTGCCCCATCTTCTATGAGCTTAGAGGGAGATTTCACTGCTTGTACACCGATCAACGGTGTCTTGCCCTTTACCTTTTAGAGGCCTTGTGGCTAGGTGATCATTCTTTATAGCTTTAGATACAATCGGTGCAAATTTGTGATCAGCTCATCACCTCCTCCTCCTCTCCGGGATCTCCTACATAGAGGACGAAGCAGTCCATTGGCCATGCTTGGGTCACAACAGGTCCGTGAGGCCCTGCAGAAGGTACACTCAGTAGCACTGCCCTACTTCCAATGGCGCCTCAAGATGGTCCGGGTGCAATGTCCCTGGCTAGATATACTCAAATATTGGAACAATCACTTCATTCCCTCACACTAACTCATTCCAAACTGGCAATTAAACTATTAAATGTAGAATATGAACCCTGCCACTCTGATAAAATTATGGCCAGTGATGCGCTGCAATGTCCGATATTTATAATACGTGGATGTTTATAATATGTTGATTTGATTATTTGACTCTATTGTTCCCAACGTACATGTCTGTCATAGATATTGGATTTGGTATATAACAATAGGCCTTTATTAATATTCAATTGAATTTAGAAATTTTATATTATTCGATTCCCTATTGATATAATCTTAGTGTGATGTGTATTCTCTAAATTTTTATTGTATCTTTTATTCACTGGATAGAGCTTGTATTCTCCAGATATTGATGCGTTGACTGGATATTGTAATGGATATCATCAATTCTTTTCAAAGAAGAACCAGTGCTCTGTAATTTTCAGATGATAAGGAATTCGCTGTTGTATTGTCTTCATTGTATAATACTGATGTCTTTGTGATATGCTGTTGATAGTTATGTTGGATTTATATCTTTGCATAGATATCTTGAGCATTCACTGCACTGTGACTTCCCAAATGATTACTCTTCAATCTGTCAACTGTGCTTGCATACTTCAGAATCTGTATTAACTTTGGTATCGTCTTAGTTACTTTATCACTATTTAATTATTGACATGGCTCCTTTCTTAGTGCTGCTGTAAACTTTTGTTTGGTATTTCAATGGTAACATAGAAATCATGTTTGCTTCATATATTCTTCGTTATATATCATTCATTTCACACTATATATTCTTCCCGCAGCTGGTTATTGTTTATTTGATCACAAATACATGGTGGCCTTAATTATGTGGTTTGTCACTTATATTTCTTAGACTCTCGATTCTATTAGATTTTTATGGACTAAAATATACCTGTGCATCTCCTTCACATTTTTGACTTTTGACATTAATGCCAATAATTCCATCACTATTGATGCCTACTGCTGCTTACAATCCATATATATAGATCAGGTAATATTATTATATTCTCAGATCGCATACACAAAATCCAAAAGTGAGTAATTATATGCAAGGAACCACATGCTGTGTAATGTCCCTGTGTATGTGAATCTTCCATTCTGTATGATCTCTAATGGATGCCTGAATCTACATATATCTTACGTTTAAACTGAATGGTTCCTTTTCTCCTTTGATTGTCGTCCTTTTTCCTCTGATGCCTGAAAGCTATAAGACTCCTCCTCCTGTCATGGTTCCCATTGAATTTCAACTCCATACAGACTGCCTTCTTGTTCCATTCCGTACCTCTTCTCTGCATCGATGAGTTCCTCTCTCATCTGCTCCCTCCCTGCCTTTTTTTCTTCTTCCCATCGATACTCACATTATATATTTGAAGGCCGATTGGTAAAGTAGTTGTTTGGAAAAGACATGTCTATCCATAGAACTTTTAATTTATCTCCTTAAGTCATTTTCTTCTTAATCATTATTCTTAAGTTATATAATGTTGATGAGTTTATAATATTATTTTCCACTTTTAATTATTAATATAATTATTGTATATCTCAACTTTCCATATATATGTCTTGTGATTAATTATAACATTTATATTATATTTCATAATATATCTAATGATTATGTGTAATATAGTATTTGCATTTATAATAAAATATATAATGCCGGAAGTATATAAATTATTTTCATTAATAATTATCTATTTGATTATTATTTACTAATAATTATATTTTATTTATTTATCTCTATTATTATTGATTTATTTATTATATTATATCATTTAATTTATTTTTTACTAATTAATAGATAATCAAATTCTATGATTTTATTTTCCTTATGTTAATAATATATAATAAAATATCATATAATAATTTCTTTATAAAAATTATTTGTTCTATTATTAATTTGTTTATTATAAAAGTATTATAAATATGGGGACATGATACTGGGACACACCTCCGCCTCAAAATGTACTTTTCGATTATGGATTATTTCTCGCCTGTGAGGAGTACTTAGTCTTTTCTTGGCTTTGTTCTTTTGCTTTTGTTTTCTGTTCTTTTCCTGTACGATCTCTTGTTGGAGATTAATAAATTTATCTTATCTCATCTCACAAGTACTACTGGTTTACGCATATCTAGAAATTTTTTTTTTTGTTGCAATGCTAATTCTATCCTCAAAAGAAATACCAAACAATGCATCTCCTCATGCTCATCAATGCCACGTATTCTTTATTGTCCTGATGATGCAAGTTGAGATAATCATTGTGGATGTCACTGCTTGTTCAATTCAAACCAAATTGGAAGAGCATCATTTTGACTATCACAATAATACTACGTGTTCATTGAGAAACCTTTCCTCTTGATTTTCTAATTTTTCAAATTTTCAACTTTTTCACTTTGTTTTTGGACTTTTCAATCTTAAGAGAGAGCCTCTATTTCAAATATAACTTTGAAAGCTCATTTTGGTTCATGTATTCATGAATGAACTTAGTTCATGCCATTCTACCAGTGCCAATTTCTGTTGATGTGAGTTTTGTTCGACTACAACATTTAGAATCAAATAATTAGTATTCCTAATAAAACATCAAATCTCCAACTCTCCGTTGAATAATGATCCTCATATGCTAAACAATGTGTTTTGACTCCAATTGGCTATCTCAATGGAATGCGTTGAAGGAAATCTAAGTTGGTGATGATTTCTTTCACTTGTATGCTTGCAAATTTGTTCTTCTCCTTGTTGTTTGTTTCTGAACTCCATCTTGATCTTGAATTTGCACTTTCAACTTTGAGTATTATCTTTCTTGTCCTTGAGCATCCTTGCTTTGTTCTTGTTCTCAAACCACCTCCTTGTTCGAAGTCTTGAACTTGCTCTTGCTACAACTCTTCGTCTTTTAAACATCTCCTTTCTCTATATTTACCTTGTAAACAACAAAGGAATTTTTTTTAAGCTCACAAAATGATAATATAAGCAATCTTAAGGAAATCTAAAAGCTTACATGATATGAAAGTGCATTTGGATTTGCTTTACGTCAACTTTTTTCTCTACTAAACCAACTTGAACATCAAATACGAAGGCAAATTGCACTTTGATCATGAATTTTCTTTGGTTCAGAGCCATATTTCATCGGTAAATCACATAAAAGAGTTATCTTGCTTGCCGATTTCTTAAAACCTGGGCACTTAATGTGAATTCCTCTTGATTCTTCTTCAAATTCTAACTTTCAAGGGTCTGATTCCTCTTTGTTTTAACCCAAATTCTCTTCTTTAGCACCCTTCAATGCTCATTACTTGCAAAATCAGTGATTTATCTTTCAAATCCGTCCTCCAAAATTGACCTTGTAATCATTAAGATTCCGGCCCTTTTCAGGTGGTCAATTTGCACTTGATATTGGGAGAACTGATATGAAAAAATGAAATGAGCTTTCTCCTGTATACATGTGCTTGGGGTGAAAGGAGGTGGCTCTTGGTCTAGGATGACTTGCCTGTTTTGGGCTATCATATTAATTTATTTAAGCATTTGAGTTCTTCCTATGAGGCCGTTGTGTTCTTTTGACTTGAATTTGTCAAATTAGCAATCTGAATTGCTTACATCGATTTGGATCAATTCAGCTTTATATTCTTCGAGTGAAATTGATTTTCTTTTGCATCATTTTGATTTTCAACAACTCCAATCAATTTTCTCATCGGGTGCAACTCATATCATGGTCTGGATGGAAATTTTGAAAAGTTAGGATTGGTAATCTCACGGTTGAGAAAATTCCGCTGTAAAATATAGAGTTGACATTTTCCCTTGGTACATCATCGCTTATACAGTTCAACACAAAACCCTCATGTCGGAGATTTGAGTTTTGGAGATTAGAAACCTCAAGTTTTGAAGAATTTTTCCCTAGGAACAGAGTACTTTTCATGCTATTTGATCTCTATTTAATAGGAAAGGCAATATTATGTGATTGGTTTTCATATCCAAACTTATAACGCTCTCTAGACCATTGTGGAAATCCTAAGATCTTAGGATTTCTGATCTTGAATTTGGGAGACTTCCGCCTCAATTATAGATCATATATTGGCCATCATTTGTAATTTTCTGTCAACTTTCTGAAGGGTTGATATCAACATTTCATTTCAAACTTTCATAGAAGAAGCCGACTTTGGTTTTCACCTTATAACCTATTGTATCACCATTGGAGACATGGCAGAAATCATAAGATCTTGGTATTCCAATCTCAAATTTGGAGAAATTCCGTCTTAGAATGGGGATGATGTTTTGAAACCTTAATGAGAACTTATGAAATAGCAAGGTTGTGGTGGGTTTTTTAAGATGGTAAGATTGGAAATCTTGGCCCAATGTCAGGATCAAACTTGATTTTTCATCAACTTCAAGCTCCCCTTCTACTTTTTCTAACATTGTTCTATGCTCACCAATGGTGATTTGTGGTCTGTAATTTGCACTTGGAGCTGGTAAAATCTCATTTTCAATCTGATTTGACTCCATTTTTGCTCAAAAAACTTGATATTTTCTTTCAAATCTCATCAAACTTGTCCCTCAAACATTTTTTTTTCATCCTCTCTATCATCTTAAGTTCATAACCTTCACGAGATCTCCATTATACCTGGGTGGGTTTTTTGGATTCATGGGGTTTTGCAAGGGCAGAAATTCTAAGTTTGGAACTGTCTGACCTTGAATTTTGCATGTTCGATGTAGTCAATCGAAGTTTAAACTCATGTTCGAAGGTAGTTTTAATGGTTTACTCATCATGATTTTCAATCTGATTTGGATTTTTATTTGATTAAAACTCCTCAACATCTGATTTTCATCTGCATTCATCTCCGATTTTCATCATTTATCTTAAGGCTTTTTCGCTGATTTCATTATTTCACCTTCAATTTTGTCGCTCCCTATCAACTTGGTTCTTGAATTCCACCTTAAGGCTGCCTTCAATCTTGGATGGAGATTTTGAAAACTTAGTTTTTTCAAGGGGTGGAAATCCTAAGATTTGGAGATTTCTGACCTTGAGTTAAATGTTGAAACTTTCAATTTCTCCCCCCTTCATACTTGAATTTATCCATCAAATTCCATGCCTTGTTCAAACTTCAATTCTCACAATTTCTCCTTTTAGTAGAACTTCGTTTGTGGATATTTTGCAAGATGCGGAAATATTGAGATATTCTCCCCTTGGAGGAAATCCTATTGTGATATTGTTATCAGGATTTAACAGTGTAGTTTTTGAGTCAAACTCATTGACCCATGTTTCATGAGTAGTGACACACACATGAATCCATCTCTCATGAGAATAAATGGAACACTTAGCAACAATAATCATGAAATACTCCATATGGGTGCAATATTTATCCCATAACCTCTGTATGTATGTTTTCCAGTTTTGCATGGATCATTCATACATAATTTTCATAGGCAGTTTCTCACCTCTCAATTTGCATGTCAGCCCCCAGAAACAATCCCGTGGATGTTGCCTTCACCTCTTGCATCAGTTCAAGAATTGAATAATCATGAAATACTCCATATGGGTGCAATGTTTATCCCATAACCTCTGTATGTATGTTTTCCAGTTTTGCAGGGATTATTCACAGATAATTTTCACAGGCAGTTGCTTGTCTCTCAATTTGCATGTCAGCCCCCAGAAACAATCCCGTGGATGTTGCCTTCACCTCTTGCATCAGTTTGATTATTGGATTCAAACTTTTGTATTGAAACCGATTTTTGCTTCCCTGCCATTTTTATCACTGCTCTTATTATCTTTTTTGTCACACCTTTACTTCCTCTCTGTGCTAAAACTTTCCTGATCTACATTCATTTTCCTCAAAACCACTGCAGGACTCAGAGAAAGCCGTGCCACCTGGCTATATCATGTTTGACTAAAATCCCAGCTTCTTTATAAGTGTATATGTGATTGTAGATTCTCATTATTGAATTTTACCATGTTGATACATTTTCGATATTAGGCTGTGATTTTCAGTATTGAATTTGACAATATGAGAGTTCAATAATTTGTATTATGTGAAAAACCTTCTCACTAGTTTGATGTATGTCTTTCATTTCATTCTGTTATTTTCTCAATATGTAACACTAGACTTGAGTTTTGAAACTTTAAATCCTTGATTGAATCCGTCATCCTGCAGATTTCCATGCTTGTAGCAAGAAATGAGAGGGAAAGTGCACAGATTGCCTTGCGTCCAAAAATTTCATGGTCTAGTGGAGGTGCTGCTGGGCATGTTCAAGTTCATTGTACAGACTTGTGTTCCAGTTCTGGTGAAAGGCAAGCAATCCAATTGCAATTCAATGTTGTGTTTCTTCAATCTCATTAGTGGTCCTAAGTTCAGTAAAATTCATTCTGTATGAAATGGCACTTGTTACATGATTTAAACAGGCTAGAAGTTGGAAGATGCTTGACATTGAGGCGTGTGGTTCCAATTCTTGGTGTACCTGATGCACTTGTACCCATGAATTTACCCAATGCACGGATTAGCTTGCTTCCTGGGTAGATATTTCAGCCAGAACTGATTTGGAATATTGATGTTTAAAAGTTCTCTAATTGGTGTGTAAAATTGACCAATCTTGCAGTTTCTGTTTGTCCCTGATATATGTTTTATTGCTTGCAGAGAAACGTCTGCCATATGGGTTTCTGTTGATATTCCTTCAGAACAACCTCCTGGACTTTACGAGGGAGAAATAGTCATCAACTCTGTGAAGGCTGACGCAGAGTAATACTCTAGCTTGTTCAATTGCCTTCTAGAGGTCAGTTGGTATTGTAGGTGGTTTTGTCAATACAAGGCTAGTGGTCAAGATTGTTAGTGTATGCCTTGTATAGGTTAAAAGTGTCTAATACAATATGTTATCTACTTGGAAGCTTAAAAATTGTCTAGTGATCTTTAGCCCTTATCATTGAGCATGAATATTCATCCTTGCAGTTCTCCGGAGGATGGCGTGGTTGAATCTGATAAGTGTGAAATTAGAAGAGAGCTGGAGAATACTCTAGCAATAGCTGAGTCTTCACAAGGAAAACCAACGAATGAAATGGTAAATTGATAGGACAGTCTTATTTCCTTGACACTTCTCAAGAAGATACTTTTGGGATATCCTGAAATTAATCACCATTGCATTGTGCTATTTTGGTTGCAGTTAGAAGGATTAAGAGCTGTCACTGCAGCATTGCAAAGATTGCTCCAAAATCCATCGTTTTCACTTTCAGTTTCAGGGGAAAATGGGAGTATGGACATGGATGAGGACAATCAGGATGGTTTTTCCATTCGACTGAAACTTAGTGTTACTGTTTGGGACTTTGTCCTCCCAGTGACTCCGTCTCTGCCTGCAGTCTTTGGCGTATCTTTCATGACCAATAATTTTCAGTTTCTTTCTTCTTTTCCATCTGAGAATTGTTTGAGATGATTTAGCTGGCATTATAGGTTGATCACTGGCTTTGTTTCTATGGATAATACGTAAAAATGTCCCTTGACTTAATTTTTCATTGAAAAGTTTTATCTTGTTCAAGTAATGGAACTTCTGCTTAGAGGTGAAACATTCTCCTAACCTCAAACTACTCAGAATATTTTTCATCACCAGAGTATGGTTTTTTACAAATGCTTTGCCTATTTCAGTAGGTCCTTCGTGTTCTCAGTCTCACACTTGGTAAATATTCATTGGTGAGATTATCGTTTGTAACTTACTGCAAAAAACTTGTGATATCGGATGCAGATGCCCTGCCCCGACATCCTGCTGCGGTTGTGTTTGGAGTCAGATGCAGTAGGGGATGCTTACAGATGCTCTCCGTGTGCATATCCACAGTTTGTGGATACACTTGGATGTGCATCAAGTACATCTGTCCGCATCCACAAGCTGTGGATGAGTACTTGGGACATATCTGGATAGCATTTGGGTGCATCAGCCCAATTAATCATCTTTTTGACTAAAAGAAACACATCTTAGAGTGTTTTTTTTTATTTTAAAAATTTTAAAACCCTAAAACGACCACTATGAGGCCATTCACAGTAATATCATTTTATTTTCTATTTTGCTCTCTTCTCATTAGTCTTTCAATTTGACATTTTGAAGGGTAGGTGATTATCTTCAAAGGGGATCGTTTATGGGGTGCCAAATGACTCCCACTAAGGAGATTAAGCATTTAAGAATAAGCATTTGACATTATTCTTGAATCTTTTAATGATGCTTTTTTAGATTTTGATGAATTTTTTACAATGTTCCATGACATTTCGGGGACAGGGAGCGGGGCGACAGGGATGCGTTTTCGAGATGTTTCATATAGAGCCAAAAATGTGGGGCAGCAAGGGACAGTAATATATAATTTATTTATGTATATATCTTTGTGTGTGTGTGGGTGATGCATTTTCTGGATGTTTCATAGAGAGCCAAAAATAGGGGGCAGCAAGGGACAGTTATATATATATATATCGTTGTGTGTGGGGGTGATTTTTTCAAAATATATTAAGATATTATATATAGAGAGAGGGGGAAAGAGAGAGATATGTCAATAGTTGATTATTAACTATACAATATGCAAATAAATCACTGATTCACAAGTTACAACAATAGTATAACAACATAAATGATAATAGTAGTACTATAAATCGATATGTCAACATTATAACAATTGTCTCAAACATCAAAACCAGTCTATCAATATAAATAGACAAGTCAAAATGTCTTAAAAATGTAACTATAAGTCCCAAACATCAAAGTACAATTGGCTATAGGCACAACCTTTAAAACTAAGCCTCATTGTAGCTATCAAATATCTAAAGGCTCAGAATCAACTGAGTCACTAGCTCTCTGTGGCAGAAATAGATCATCTAATTAATGTTTTTTAAAATTCAATGGCCTTGAGCTATATATATATATAAACAATATCACTCAAATTGTTTTTATTCTAAATTAAATATTTGAAATCTTCCGAATTGAATTTATAATTATAATATATTTTTAATTAATATCATTTTTTAACATATGTTTATAACTAAGTTGCTGGTTCGGATTCTGGTTCATATGCGTGTTTGACATTCGCCCGATTTTTTGGGCCAGGTTCGGGTTTGTTTTGGGTATGTTCGTAATATATATATATATATATATATATATATATATATATATATATATATATATATATGCATGCTGTGACAAATAAGTTTATGCACCACTATGCTAATATTAAAGCAATTTAGCAACATACACCACCATATATATTCATGATTTAGTTTGAATAGCATAACAAAATGTGAAAATACACCACTATGTCAGTGTTTCAATTCAAAAACAGTAATGTCAACATTACTAATCAGTACTCACTCTCAGTCATGTGATAAAAAATCATCAAAGAATTCATCATCATTAGGAAGTTGCAGATTACAAGCACAATTAGTGCCACTAGCATCAGTAGGCATAGTTGTAGCCTTAGGATCAGCTTCAACATCACTATGTATCTCATCATCATGTTCACCATCATCAATTACAAGTGCATCAAAGTGGGCTTCAACTGTGTAGACTCTGGTTCAAAATCCCATTGTTTTGCCTCCCCTTTTTTCTAGGTATTCTCTTTGTGAGTTGTGAGCCTCAAGTTTGAATGCACAAAGACCAAGTTATTTTCCTTCTTGGAGTTTAATTTGTTGCGTTTTATTGAGTGGATGAAGGAGTATGTGCTTTAATTCCTCTCAGATGATGATGAACTAGCAACCTATCAAGATTTACAAATTTGAAATTATAGAGTGAAGAGTTTTGAATATTATGAACAAGAAATTACAAATTAGAATCTTAAGATAAAAGAACTTACCTGTGATAAAATTTTGATGGCAATGGACTGCAAGTGTTGGTACATTTGTCCATGGAAGTACCACCATTTATGAGCATCAACATTGTTCTTGTCTTCAAGAGCATCAAGACCACAAACATCGGTGCTCACGAAACTCATAAATTCAAACCTCACTGCAGGTCGTAGGTGCTCGGGAAAGAGTCTTAGAAGGGCTGCCTTCTACCCTTGAGCAACTTTAGGATCTCTGTATGGGCCAACTCTAGTGGTACTCTCCTTGAGGACAACTTGGCTATAGAACCTAGGGCTCAATGCGAAGGCAAGTAGATTCAAAGGGGTAGTCATTTGTTCATTTCTCTACTATGATTACTTGTAGCTCCTTGAAGAACTTTTCATCAAGATCTCACTCTTTCTCATTTATGATGGTTCTAATATCCTCAATCATGGAGTCAATGCCATCCTATACCTCACCGAAGCAAGGTCTATCCATTTCAATGTATTGGATCATGCCTAATATGGGCTCAGAGAACTTTAGAAGGTACTCAACACAATCCCACCAAGAGTCTTGCAATATTCTTGCCTTAATGGAAGTTGCCTTTTCAGTATTAGATTGCCTCCATATGCTCCAATTAGCACTGGTTACCATTCTAGACAATACCTCTTTAACTTTGACAAGGTGTCTCAAACAACAGTGTTGGAGGCAAAGCAGGTCTTAACAACCTATTTTAAGATTAAAACAATATTAGATTAAAAATTTAAAATCAGGTAATCTATTTAAATTTAAAAACATAAAAAGTCTACTAAACTAATGTAACTAGATTTCTGAACATGTTTAACTTTTAAACAATTGAACTTACCTTCAAGAGATTCAATTTCGAAAATTGTGTAAATATGGCTTGCGTTATATGGTGGTTTGTGACAAACATTTGGATATCTTGTGCCTCTTCATACATTTTTTTTTTATCCCCTCAACCTTAGTGCCAAACTTTTGTAGCATTAGGTTGAGTAAGTGCACTGCACAATGTGTCCAAAAAAATGTTTTCGTGCCACTCAACCAATAAGTCAACAGCCCTACAATTCTTGGCATTGTCAGTTATTATTTGAACAACATTCTGAGGGCCAACTTGCTCAATGGCTTGGATGAGAATGTTTGCTCAAGAACATTGCACCTCTAGTAGACATTGCAATAACGTTCACCAAAGGACGGTTCCTTGCATCTTTCCATCCATCCGATACTATTGTGACACTTGTTTCGGTTCATGAATCCTTGATGGACTACATGGCAACCTCTACATGAGCCACCTCATTGTATTGTTCTCGTATTTAAATAATTGTATTGTTCTCGTATTTAAATAAATATTTAATCAAACCTTTGTTAATGGGCAGATTGATTTAGTATAGCTTAGACCCATTTTATTTAATTGTTTCCATAGGTATGTGTGGCCGTTGGCTATCTTTGTACACCCTTGGAAAGGTTTCTCGACAAGTATTTAAGCACTGTATGTAGGTAGTAGTTGATATGCTATTTGGATGATTTCTTTGTACTATGAATTCCTATTGGGATTCTTTGTTGTTCATTTCGGAAGTGAAAGATCTTCCCTACTTGGCTATTCCAATTTTGGTGGGGTTCAACCCTCACCTTATTCCGTCACCTGTAATACTTCGCTCAGATCTGGCAAATCGGAGAACCATCTTGTGGCAAATATTAATTGAAGGATTAGACGCGTTCAATCTCCATTCTTGTTTGGCTCTATTTCATGAATTCGGGTCTATAAGTTTATGGTTGCATGACTTTGCATTCCCCCCTTCATCCGTACACCATCCACTCTCCACAGCACGAAGCGCATCTTCTGTATCACAACATTACCTATCCGTATGACCTTGTTTCTCTATTTATACGGCCCTGTTTCCCCTCACCGTATGACTTGCTTTTCCCATGTCGTACACCCTTTTCCAAGCCTACCATACGACCACCCAAATACTGTACGCCCCCCCTGTTATGGACTTGCCATTTTCTGCCCCACATATGGCTTGTCGTATGGCCTATCTGTTAGCTAATCCTCCATACCGTACTAACATCAACTACATTGTACGGCCTCTGTTTTCCCTCCCAATTCGGTGTGATACATGCTCTGAATTGTACAACAACTTCCTGCATTGTACCACCGCTACAATTTGTCTCTATCAGTTGGTAATTTGGTCAAACGAACGGGACAAATCCTTATGCAAGGAACGAGAATATTCTGGTGCCAAAACCATCTTCAACCATTCTTAGAATGATAGAATCTACAAGCAATAGACAACAAAAAAATAAAAAATGAAAACAATAATAAAATTACTAAGATAGAACTCAATTACAATAGATTCATTATACTCATATTATTATAGTATTATTTCTTTTTCGATTCAGTGTATTAGAGTTGAAATTCCATAGATAAGATAGATAGATAAAATTTTAACGTCCACGAGGCTAAAAATAGCCTATGGGACAGCAAGACAACTCAAGCAGACTTAAGTAGCGCTGTTCACCTCTTGTGTAGACTAATGATGAGCCTCCCCAATTGCTCAATGTACTCTTCGTTGAACAGGTTATGCCAAGAACTGTCACATATAGTATCCGCAAACTTATCCCTGCTATCCTTGTAGGCCTCACATTCTAGAATAAAGTGCTGTTCAGTTTCCACTTTCCCAGAATTGCAAAATCTGCAAATTTTCTTTTCCCAAGCCTCCTTGGCCTCTTCCAACGCCCGGTCTCACAACGAAGTTGGTGAGAGTTGGTTCTCAGCTGAGCAATAAGAATTTTAGCTCTCCAAGAAATGTTGGCTCCTATGTACGCTTTTTCGAGTTGATCACAAGTGGGGTTGAACTCATTTATATAATATAGTTTCTTCCTCCCAATCTCGCTTCCCCAATTTCTCTTGTAGAATTTCTCCATAACAAAGACCTTTATTTCTTTATTATTTGTGGGGCACATATTGAAATGAATATTCCATTTACTCATCCACTTGATGTTTTGTTGCATCCATGTCCTTTTTCGCTTACATAGTATGTCCCTAAAGACAACTTTCGGCCATCTATCCTCTTCCATTTTTTCGATTCTTTTTAGATAGCTTAAAAGGCGAACCATAGCAAGTGCCTCGATAGGCGCAGCCCCCATTTCACTTAGCATGATGTCATATGGAACAGTGCTTTTAATTTTAAACTTGCTTGTAATCAAGTGCTTTTGGATTCCTTCGATTTGTTTCCATTGTGCTATAGTAGTGCTGTTGGCCCATAATTCACATCCATAAAGAACAACTGGCAGCACAAGAAGACCGAACAAGGTTTGAATAGTTTTCCAATCCCACAACTCCGCTTCACGGCACCTATTCTGAAGAGTGTAGAAAGCCTTCCATCCACCTAATGTCCTTTTATACCTGCAGCTAGACCAGCTTAGTTTTTTGTTGAAATCGATGCCAATGTATTTATATTCCGCAACTTCTTTGAGAACACTTCCATTGTAATAAAATTCATGTTGATGCTGTTTTTTATTATTAGAGAAAATCATAACCTTGGTTTTGCTGGTATTGACCTGCATCCCCACCATTCTACAAAAGCGCTCAAGAGAAGATAGATGGTCTTGCAAACCACAAGCAGATTTGGCAATTCAAATGAGGTCGTCCGCATATAGGAGTAGCTTTATAACAAATTCCCCTAGCTGAATGCCTTCACGCTTTTGCGTGTTTAACCACTCTTCCAGTTTGTCAATATATAAACCAAATAAAGTAGGGGATAAAGGGCAGCCCTGTTTGACCTCGATATCGCTCCTAAAACATTCTGAAATGCCATCTGAAGTTCTGATTTTGACTTTCACCTCTTCGTACATCCTATGAGCAGCAGCTCTGAGATGCCTAGGAATCCCCAATTCTTCCATCCTCAACCAAAGCTTGTCTCTCGAAACGGTATCAAAAGCCTTTTTGAAGTCAACAAAGCAACAAAAAACCTCTTCCTTTTTCTCCCACTCTTTTTCAATAATGTGTCTCAGAGTGACACAGTGATCCACTGTCGAGTGCTTTGGCCTAAAACCAGCTTGCCCTTTAGCACGTTTATGATTTTCTTTTGCCCATTTGCTGATCCTAGTTTCTATCATACTGCCAAAAAGTTTAGCAAAGAGGGGATTGATCATTATAGTCCTGTAGTTGGAGGGATTGTTAATATCACCACTCTTAAAAAGTGGTATTGCAAGGCTGATTGTCCAATCTTTCGGAAACCCTTCCTGGCAGATTTTGTTGAAGATTTCAGTGATGTGCGGTGCAAGAGTTTTCATACCCCACTTCAAATATTCAGCTTGAAGCGCAACAAGGTCTTTTGCTTTGCCTCCACCCAACTTCTTAATCCCTATCTCTATCTCTTGCACAGTAAAAATATTTGTGGTATCATTGACAAAAGGTGGCTGTCCCACTCCACCCTCTTGTTCATAAAGTTTCTTAGCATAATCAAACCATTGGGTGGCAGTAATATTATTTTCAGTTTGCTTCCTCCTTGGTTGGAGTTCTTTCCAAAAACGTTTGGGGTTATTTCTACCCAAGAAAATTAGCTCCTCTCTCCTTGTGAACATAAAATCGATTTTTTTCTTCTTTAGGATCTGTT
This sequence comes from Cupressus sempervirens, assembly GCA_028749045.1. Taxonomy (NCBI): domain Eukaryota; kingdom Viridiplantae; phylum Streptophyta; class Pinopsida; order Cupressales; family Cupressaceae; genus Cupressus; species Cupressus sempervirens. Next base: position 197,845,698 of record CM053785.1, read on the forward strand.
TGTAGGTCTTAATGTCAAGGTTAGTTTTATTTGACTCCCTTAGATTTCTCCTAGCCCTCTTGCATTCCTTATCAAACCATGCATTGGCTGGAAAACAATTAGTTTCAGATTTTCTATTTTTTGCTCTCTTGCATTTTGAAAGAGCCTCGTGAAGCAGATTTGATAAATCATGACTGTTAACACCATGCTTATACATAGGGTGTCCCATACAAAGTTCCTCAAGAGTAGCCCTGAAAGTGTTACTATTTTCTGAAGTTAACAAAATTCTGCCCTAAGAAGGTGGGTGTTGAGGGCCTTGGATTTTTGCCCCAATCCTCCTATCCTTTGCCCAATACAAATTTACGTACAGCGGTCTATGATCTGATTTGAGATCCCAAATGTGCTCTCCAATTTCAACTTCTTTAATATTGTTATACAAATGCTGCGAACAAATTACATAATCTACCACACTTGCCCCGTTGTATGTGTTGCAAGTGAAATTGCCCGACTTAGCCCATCTAGCCAAACCATTACAGATTATTAGATCAAATGTGCCACACAAAGTGATCAATTCTTCCCCAAAATGATTGCAGCCTTTAGCATCTTCGGATATTCTATCCCATTGATGATTTCTCTCTTCTGTGAGCCAAATAGGGTTATCATTTACTTCGGAGCTGAAAATACTTGCTTGCCAATTTGCTGTCCTAGCATTGAAATCTCCAACAAGAAGGACATCCCCACGTTGTGAAAAAACAGCAACATCTTTCTTTAACGTAGCATAAGGGTCATTGTGATCTAAACCACACTTTTTTATAAATTTTAGATACTTGTGGAGCAAAGTAACAAGCTGCAATCCTGAGAAGAGTGTTATTTTCCACGATTTTGAGCCATATAAATTGTTTATTAGAATCAGTCTTTTCCAGCTGAATGACACGACCTTCTCTTTCTTTTACTAGAACCATTATACCTCCATGACCTTTACCATTTCGCGCTGCCTCATTCCACACTGCCATCTTCTAGTAGCCTTCAAACAATGGGGTCTTACATCCCTCATGCTCATGTGCCTCTATGAGACAAATAATGTCTTTGCCTTCCGCAATAGGCCCTAACCCAGGCCCACGTCTCCACGGATAACCTCTGCAATTCCAACAAACTAAACTTAAGGACGCCTGGGTTAAGCTTGATTGCTATTTATTTTGATGTGAAAGACTCGAAGTTGAGTTATTATCGCTAGGTGTGATTATGGATCTTGTTGTATCGCTGCCTGTTAAGGTGTTTGTTGTTTCACCTTTGTTGCCTTCTTGCTGCCCTTCATTGTAGCGGTGGCCAAAATGAGCAATAACTGCTTTTCCCTTGAACATCCAAGCTCTTTTGTCTTCATTTCTAGCTGTTCTGATTTTTTCCATTTCCATCCTTCTTTCTACTTGCTGTCTCATAGTTAAATCCTCCTCTAAAACGAAGCGAGAACCCCTGAAGAGCTGTTTTTTGTTAAGTAGATTTTGTTTGTCGCTAATGCTGAGCATGACTACCTTGATTGGCCTATTTCTCTCAGCGTGTGGTTTGCCAACCCTCCAAGCTTGGTAGATTTGTCCTTGCCACAACAACACATCTTGTAGGAAATCCCTCATTAGGTCAAGGGTATGTTCGCCTTCCCCATAGTCTTTTATCCCCTTGATAATTATATTGGATGCCCTAAGCTGCCTTTCCTTGACCTCTCTGTCTTGCGCGTTCACACGAATCTTTGCCTCTTCTCTTGCCATATCAGGGTGTTTGCTGTTTTTGTCCCAAGTTTTGGTGACTTCTGCAAAACTTCTTCTCTTCTCTTCACCATCCGCCTTTCCTGGCGAACTAGTGTGAAGAATCGTTTTCTCCTTATTATGAGATGACTCGGTATTTGCTGTGACCTTGTTTGTTTCCAATGTCACATTCAGGTTTTTCCATTTATCCTTCATATTCTGCCATTCAAGCTTCCCGGCTAAAAGTGTTTCTTGCAGTGTTGAGATTTGAGCTTTTAAAGTGTTGTTATTGTTTGCAAGAGTTTTATTTGCTGCAATTAGCACCTGTATATTGCGGTAACTTTCTTGCTCCTTAGCCTCTAGGAGCTCCAACCTCCTCTTGGCCCTCAAAAGTTCTTGCACATAAAGATCTGGGCACCAAGCAAGAGGTGTGGAGGTAGGGCTGTAATTGACAGACTCACCGAAGTTATTGCTACCATACAGATGACTGTCACCACTTAAGTGTGGAGGAGGGCACATTTTGACTTGTTTATGCAATCTCTGCCCGTGTTTCTGCTTTTCATGTGACCCTTTCATATGAGCAAGTCTACGTTTTAAAATGCCCTTGAACTGTTTAACATTGACCCAGATGTATTTTCCTGTCTTGCCAAGTGATGCCATTTTGACTTGCCCTAAATGGTTAGTTTCAAAGTGTACCATAATTTCTTGACCGTTTTTTACCAATGAGATGGTTTGTTTTTCCATGGTTTGCATATCCCCCGTTTGTTTTCTCATTTGTGTATCCTCAATTTGTTTTTCCATTGATCAAAAGAAAGAAGGGCGAAACAAAAGCTAACAAGAGCAAATATATAAAACAATACCAGAAAGTGCACCTTGAAACCCCTGGCTTAAGGCCTGCCACTATCTTGCTGTGGGCTGGGCCCCAGTCTTCGTTTTACCCTTGGAAACGGGCCTACCTAGGATCTGAACCCTGTCTGGTATTGTGTTTGCTGCCCTGGTCCCACTATGATGCTTTGGTGTGATGCCTTGGTCCCACTGTGTCTGTTGTCTGCCTAGTGCCTCGTTTGCTTGATATTTGAACTCTTTCTTCCCCTAAATTCAAATTGTCTGATCAACTGGTTCTGCTTCAGGTACCTATGCCTTTGCTTCTGGTGCCTTTCTCGTTGTTAGCTCACCCTGCTCCCGCAGTAGAAGCAACTGCCGGCAGAAGAGAAACCCCGGCCTCTAAGCTCGCTTCTTCCCGCATAAAAGACTGTAGGGTAATCTTCCGAAGGTGGGTGGCCTCTTGAAGATAAAGTGCAAGACACCGTTGATCAATAATATTAATGTCCACCAAAAACCATTAAGGTTTATGGGACTGAGCATACAAACAGAAGAGTTGGCCAAAGTAGTCTGAAGTATGCCCCTGAGTTATAAAAGACTGTAGGGTAATCTTCCGAAGGTGGGTGGCCTCTTGAAGATAAAGTGCAAGACACCGCTGATCAATAATATTAATGTCCACCAAAAACCTCTGAGCTAGTCTGAAGTATGCCCCTGAGGTATAAAAGACTGTAGGGTAATTTTCCGAAGGTGGGTGGCCTTTTGAAGATAAAGTGCAAGACACCGCTGATCAATAATATTAATGTCCACCAAAAACCATTAAGGTTTATAGGACTGAGCATACAAACAGAAGAGTTGGCCAAAGTAGAATCACCAAACGGTGACTGAGAAGCAACAAAAGCAATAAACAAAGCAAGAGAGAAGACAAGGTAAGGACTAAAGGTCCTTCCTTGTCACAAAGAAATCAGTAATAAAGGGGTAAACCTGCGAACGATCCAAAGTCTTAGAATGCCATGTAGAACTGTTGTAGGATTGTCGCTGCTTGAAGAGACTGGTGCAGTGTCTAACTGATCGGGAATGAGAAGTACTAGAAGGCCTTTTCAAACCTCGTGAAGGAGACAAGGAAGAGAAAAAGGCAGTAATGAGCTAGTCTGAAGTATGCCCCTGAGGTATAAAAGACTGTAGGGTAATCTTCCGAAGGTGGGTGGCCTCTTGAAGATAAAGTGCAAGACACCGCTGATCAATATAGCTAAAGAACATTGAAAAAGAACAGTCTCTAAAAAGGTAGTAAAATCTCCCTTTGATCTCATTGTAAAGAGGACATTGAAAAATGAAGTGGATCTCAGTCTCAACCTCTGCCAAAGTACACAACTAACTTATCCAATCAGCCGGATCTATATGGTGATCAATTTGAGCCCTAAGGCAGTGAGAGCCAACTTTGAAAGAGCCTAAAGAAAACCGTAAGGCATGATTCCAACGCCGATAGAGATAAGTAGGGCGAACAATAATACCATCCTGAATCTCAAGAAAATGCTCAACATAGAAGGCCATCTTAGGTCGCAGCCCTCCCAAGGGATTACTCCAGGAAGTGATAATGTACTCTCTATAAATATCCTGTTTGACATGCTCATTGAACTCATTCATGTAAGGGGAGAAGATTAGCAAGAGCATTAAGTTAAAATTGGTAAGGAGGAAGACGATCTATCTCAATACCAATCAAACCCAACAAAGAAATGGCCTGGTCGTACCAACAATGAGACCTAGTAGAAGTGTTGGATCTCATAATCTCAACAGAAGAACAATATGCCAGATGAAAGTATCTGTGCCGGTCAACACTTGAATCCATAAAACCACGAAGCTAATGAAGAAACCAAATCAAGTCAAAAATGGTGGCAAGTTTGAGAGGATGAGCTCCAAACTCAGCTAAGACAATGCTGTGAGGGGTGAGTCTGTGACATCTTATGGTATGCCGTAACATCAACGTCTAAACCCGCTCAATAGAAGCCCAATCAAAAGCAATAAGAGAAGGCCCCCCAATCAGTCGAGCCATAGAGAACAGTCGGACGGACGAAGCAGTCAAAAGGGACAACTTGGACAAAATATCCAGGAAGTGATGCGTGAAGCATTGTCTTTCCAATAAAGCTAGGGAACGAACACCCTTACTAACTCTGGACTGAATAGCTGGTCTCAAGCTAAAGCGTGGCCCTGAGAACTTCACACCGAGATACATATAAGAGGGGGTAATCTCAACCTCGTGACCCTAAAAGAAGAAATGAAGATGAGAGGTCTTTAAATAGTTAAAGACCATAACCCGAGTAGACAAATTGACTACAAGTTGCCGCTGATCATAAAAAGAAGCTAGACCATCAAGGAGTCTCTGTGCTGTCGGGAGAAGAGGCCAAGAGAACCACATCATCAACAAAAAGGAGTATGGAGATCAAAACCTGATGCAAATAGTGCCCATCATCCGGTTGAGAGGAGTTCACAAGGAAATCCTCCAACTCATCAATATATAAGCCAAAGAGAGTAGGAGAAAGAGGACAACCCTGTTTCACCCCAATGGTGCTTTGAATCAGAACAGAAAAGCCTTCCGGAGTCCTAAGCCTACCGATTACCTTCTCATAAAGCCTCATAATAGCAGTTTGCAACATATCTAAGATCCCAATCTCATGAAGTCTCTAAAATAAGGTCAACCTAGGTATAGAATCGAAAGCCTTACGGAAGTCCACAAAAGAACAATAGACCTTTTGAGAGTGGTGCCTAGCCTCCTCAATGATAGCCCGCATTGTGAAAACATGATCCATAGTTTGATAGTTTGCCCGAAAACCAGCCTGCCCTTTACCTCTACAACCTCTTCTATCAAGCTCACTAGATAACATGGTATTTAGACCAGTGGCATAAAGTTTGGCAAAAGTACTTGGTTCGGAAGTAGGCCCAGATTTATGAATAGGGTAAACCACATGTCTAGACAAGGATTCAGGAAACCCAGTGCAAATCACTCTATTAAAGAGTGTAGGAAGGTAAGATCTGAGAACCGAAGCACCAAGCTTGAAAATTTCTGCCTAGAAACTATCTTCATCCGCTGCTCTACTGCATCTCAACGATTTGATGGCCTCAATAATATTGGAGTAGGCGAACAAATGATAGTATGGAGGTGGAGTGGAGTGAAGAGGTGGCTGCCCAGGAATGTCGTAAATCGTAATGATATGGGAGGTCAGAGAATGGCAGTTGAGAGTGGAGGACGGGGGGGAGCACTGAGGAAAAAGGGTATGACAAAAGATCTAGGGATTTTGAATAAGCGTGGAGCAAAGGGTTCTACACTAAGAAGAAGCAAAAGAAGCTTCTTGTGGCGAAGAAAATGGAGGTACGAAAGGCGCAGATGGGTGAAGGCAAGAGACTGAGTTTTGAAGGCAGGGTGGATAGAGCGATGGAAAGCTTTGCAATCACTATCAAACCATTTATTCATAGGACAAGTATTCCGATGCTTAGCTCTAAGAGAGGGAGGGGAGCGGTAAGGAATAGAAAGAAGAGGAGAATCCCAGATGGCAGAGGCAAGTGAATCAAACATGTTAGAGGCCGCAAGCGACTTACCAAAACTAGTAGGTGTCAGAAGTCTCCTAAGGTGGAAAGTAAAGAGCTCACCATCGCTCTCGAGGTAATGAAAGCAAGTAGGAAAGGAGATGGTATTAGTCGGGTAGTGAGAAGGTTGGAAAGAGCGCGATTGGTGGGGTGAAATGTAAGCAAAAATGCTAAGAAGAGCATGATCAGCCAAGGGGAGACATGAAATGGTGAAATTGCGAAAGGAAGAAATGAAGGAGAGGAAATGACATAGTCAACAACACTCGAACCACCACAGTGCAGCCAACAGGTAAAGAGGTCCGATCTAGGAAGGATAAACCGTTCAGAATCAACAACCCAGAAGACTCACAGAGTTGGAGGACTTGACGGCCATAACTTGAGAGCGGTCCAAGAACATCCTTCAGGGTGCGCTGAAGTCCCATATTAGTTGGGTCTAGCTCAAAAGTGCAGTTCGAATCAGAACCACGATCATGCAAAGGAGTCTGAATATCCCTGGTTTGAGCTTTGAAGTCTCCAAGAATAATAATATCACCCAAAGTCGCAAACTGTGAAATACTCTCCTGAAGGTCGCAGAAAAGATCTCCATTCTGCTGGTCATTAATGGCATAAGGAGAGGTCGGTGGAAAATAACAGACAACAATAAAAATCTTTCTGTCGGTATTTCCGCCGACCAATCCGAAACCACATAAATCTGGCAGAGGCGTCTTAGTGAATAACTGAAGTGAAGCTGAAAATATCATCACTTATCAAGCAAGCCACACCCTAGACCCATGGACCCCACCAGAAGTTCGGACCTCATCTCTGCAAATTGACAACCACTGATAACCAAGATATCTTGGAAGAGGGCCACGGGGCTCTCATAAGTCTCAATAATGGCCAAAATATTTGAGGACCCCACTAGCCATAAAAAAACTACAATATGATATCCTATCAGTATGATATGGCGGTTCTTGGATCTTCTTAATAAACAAAATTTCATTACAGTTAAACTCTTGAATGACAAATAATAAACTTTGAAATTGAAAGTATAGGTACCTATGTACAAAGCCTTTGGCATGAATGGTCTGTTGACTTTTAATGTGCCTATGAATTTAACTCTGAATGTTGACTTTGTTCTATTGTGAATGGAATGGTGCAAAGCCGTAACTTCTGTTGGGAAGAAAAAAAAAAAAACCAGAAGAAACGTTGGGACCTAAAATCTCTGTTGAGAAGAAAAAAGGGTAACCTTGCTTGGGTGTGGTGTATGCCTGTTGTTCTTGCCTCCAAAGCTCTTGCAGATGCCATTGTTTTTGCCTCCAAAGCTTCTAGAGATGGCATCGTTTTTGCCACTTCTGTTCTCCCAAAAGCTATCGGGTAATAAAAACTCCACGTTAAGAATGAAGTGTCGGGTATGAAGTGAATGTGACAATGTTTTTAGGTTTAGAAATTCTATGTCACCTCAAAGACAAAGTCATGTCAGTTTTAGGGGTCAAAAAGTCACCACAAAGTCGATCAAACAAGACAAACTTGTTGGGTGATTTTTAAATTCACTCCAATTCGTTGGACATTCATCCAGGGTCCCGCCCGACAATTTTTTCAGCAAATACGACAGGTAAATAGCGATTTTGAAGTGAGGGTCAGACCAGCGAATATGTTAACCTAGGTTTATATTGATGAATATAAAAATAAATAAATTGAATATTAGATTTATAATTTTAGTTTTTTTCTTCTCTATAATAGATTTGATTTTATCGAAATACAAATAGACATTACATAAAGTAAGTACATTGAAACTAACTTTGAACTTCTTGCAATGGAGTCATTATGTTGATCAATCCATCCAAAAACCCAACTAATCTTCCTTGCAGATTCGTTTCAAGAGCTTAGTCACTGTCATTACAGAGAGTTACAAAATTACACCATTCACATCAAGATCCCAAAAATGGGTGTTCAGTGAAACACCGAGACATCAAAACACCAGAGCAAGAGAATTGAGAAATCCTTGATAGTTACTATTCTGTCAATGAAACAAAAATCTGCAGACCTGTGATTTACAACAGTTTTTAACTGTCATGGATGATTTTCAAATCACCATTATGCATAACCCAAAGAGAGGGTGCTCAACCTGCTTCTAAGTAGTCCTCTGTAAAAAACTGTAGCACCTTCAATGTTTTGAACAAAATTGGCAGTAGAGCATGCTGTCATAAAGAGTAGTCTCCAAGGAAAACTAGACCATTCTTGCATTTCTAAAGTAACCTAGATGCCAAAGTAACCTAAACACCAGAGTAATTTGAAAACATCAAAGAAACAACAAAGAAACTGAACATGAGATACTAACCAACACAAACCTACCCCCAAAGCAATAGAGATAGAGGGAAGCTCAACTCGGCTTCATTTGAGGGCATGTGCAACAATCTCATGGATCCTTGCTCTGAGCATTGCATTAATACGGTTTCAGACCAGTCTTCCTCATCTTTATCTGTTTGCTTCCTTGCCCTCCTAAGCTCTTGCAGCTGTTCCTCATCGTCTGTAGACCAATCTACATGAGCCTTCATCAGTGTAATGTCAACATCAACTATCTATTGCATGACCTGTAGTTTTAGGGAAAACCAAACCTTTTCCTTGCCTCCTTGAAATGTTTAAAGAGTAGCCTCCAAGGAAAACTAGACCATTCTTGCATTTCCAAAGTAACCTAGACACCAAAGTAACCTAAACACCAGAGTAATTTGAAAGCATCAAAGAAACAACAAAGAAACTGAACGTGAGACACCAGCCCAAACAATCCCACCCTTAAAGCAATAGAGAAAGAGGGAAGCTCAACTTGGCTTCATCTGAGGACATGTGCGACAATTCCATAGATCCTTGCTCCGAGGCTTCCGCAGAAACCAACTTAATCATCATAAACCTAACAATGTCTTTACCTTCTCCCAATTGCAGAGCCCATATCATAATAATGGAATAAATGACCTTTCCAATTGGTAGAACATCTCTCCAACTAGCCAGTGGACCACATTTGGAAATCTATGGTGGGTAAATTTGAACATTTTATTGAAACAAATTCTACTGCTGTGTCCATGGAACAGATTCTATTGTTTCCTACATTGGAGAGTGAAAGAGGCTTCTATTTTTTGCAGCTCACACTTTGGTTTTCTTTGCAATTTCTTTGCAACTTACAAAGCTTATAAGTTTGATGGCACACACCTCGATTTCTTAAGGTGGTTATCGATGGAGTGTAATTAAGACTTGTCACATCCATTGTAGTACTTATTGAAGAATGAAAACCCTTCTACTCCATCAGTTGCATGCCACATTAATTGTGGGGGGGGGGGAGGTGACCAGCTAAAAGAGTAGGAGAATAATTGTTGGGCTGCTTTTATTCCTCCCATCTGACAACAAAATAATTCTCAAGAAGGTTAAGGTTTAAAGCCCAATTTGACATTGTGTCAGCCTCTCTGTTCCCATTTCTTTTTATCAATGAAATTTTGTAATCCTCAAAGGATGTTAACTCATCATTGATTCTGGAGATATAGCTTTGGAAATCCCATGCCTCCATGTTATCTTTAATAATGATATTAACAACTATTTGTGACTCACCTTCAACATGTCATTTTGTTGAAAGCTCGGATTCCCAAGAGAGCTGCTTTAGCGTTTGCCACATTATTTGTTCCATCTAAAAGATCTTTGCCTCCATAGGCAATAAGATCCCCCTTGGAATCTTTGATTATGAGACCTACTTCAAAAGGGTCTAGGTTTCCTTTAGAAGCTCCATCAAAGTTACAATTCCACCACCCTTCTTGGGGTCGTTTCTAGTTGGCCACCTCAAGCAAGGGGTAAGGGGTGGGGCAGGATGGGGTTAACCCCAAAACACCCATTCATGGGTATAATTTTACTATATTCTAATAATTATAGTTTAGTATATAAAATTTTAAACATATTTAATCCTGAATTTTAACTGCTCAATATTTAATCACAAATTTTATTGTACATGGGCACGAATTTGAACCTTGTGCCGCCCCACACTGTCAATTGGCAAAAAGAATTAAAAAAAAAGACTTTTTATTTAATTTTAATGCCAAAAATGATCTGAATATTTTGGGGATGCTTTTTTGTTTCTAGGATGGATTGGAGATGTTTCGTTTGTTTCAGGGATGGATTGGGGATGTTTCGGCCCTCGGGTGTCCGCTAGGCTTTTTGGGGATGGATCGCTGTCCCCAGATGTTTGAGGACGCTTCCTATGGATTCTTGCTGTTTTTTAAAATTAGGGACAGCTAGGGGACATTACTTTTTTCGCCCCACTGTCCTCGAAACGTTCCAGGGATGGAATCGAGTCCCCTAGGGACAAGAATTGTGTTTCCATGTGGCATAGTTTTTTTCCAATTTCTTTTTTAAGAAATAAAGAAACAAGTTCAGCTCTCTCTCATAATGTTTTTGTATCTTTATTTTGCACTTGTATGGTTGTATTTCTTAGTTTTTCTCTAATTTAAATTTATTTAATTTCTTATAAGAACAAGAAATCAGATTGCAAGAATGGCCCATTAATCAAAGTTTAGTGGGTGGGGAAGGAAACGATAAATTCAAAACTGATATAGGATCTCTTTTTATGGGGCGTGGCACAAGAATTTCACTGTAATGAGCCCTGCTAGCTCACTCTGAGTCCACGCTGAAGACGTCTTTTTGTTTTTTTTTGTAAGTTTAATAATTTTTTTGTGTTTGAGAATATATATTTTATTTTTTGCGTATTTTCAAATAGAATGAAATGAAAAACTTGAATGGAAGAAATGATAACAATTCACTCCCAACTTTATTTGGTATTAATCAAATTGTAAGTATTCCCAAATGCACATGCACATATGCAATAACTTTATTTATTTAAAGAACCTGGTATGCAGCTGTTTAATCTTGTTAACTATTGGATCCTCTGTTTGATCTATGCTGCCTCCTGATGGTCAACCACATCCCAGTGAAATGTAATTCTGCCTATGTAATTCATTGCAACAAATGAAATCCCAGACGCTGCTGTAGCAATTCTGATCACAGCCTTAATGAGCACTCCTAAATGACATTAATACTGATGAATTCTTGCAGAAAATCCAGAAACTGAAGATAGCCGTTCAACCTATCTCCAATATGCAGTAGTGATTACTGATTCCTCAACAAACACCTTCAAGTCCATCTTGAAAATGCAGATCACTAATCAGAAAGATACAATTCGTTGGCAATGAAAGCCAATTCAAAGTGCAGACACCCACTGACCCTTCTTGATGTGAGAATAAGGAAAGGGTAGAGCATGCACTCATATTATGGAATGGTTACATAATGATGGGAAAAGACACCTTTTTAGGTACCTACTTGGGAAAATTGGAAAGACATCTCTTTAGGTGGCCACCCAAGGAAGTTGAAAGTTCATCTATTGGCTGTGTGTTGCATCTCTTGATTGCCATGTGTTGCTCCCTTAGATGGGGCTTGAGAACTGCGAGAGGTATAAGAAAACTATAAATAGGGGTTTAGGCATTCAAAGTTGAATCCTGTAACCCCGAGCATAAGTGGGAAGGCTTGTAGCTCCAGCTTGCATATTTGTAAAGCCAAATTGGCCATTATTTTTCTAGAGTTTGAAATATTGCACTTTTTAATTCCATTGGAGTAATAAAAATCAAGTAGTGATATTGCTATCAGAATTTAACTGTGTAGTTTTTGAGTCAAATTCATTGACTTATGTTTTATGAATAGTGATTCACATGAATCCATCTTTCATGACAATAAATGGAACACTTAGCACTCATTGGATCTAGCTGATGCTCATAGAGGTGAAGCATCGGGACTTCCCGGGAAGTCACCCATCCCAGTACTACTCCAGCTCGAGTGTGCTTAACTACGGTGTTTCCTCCATGGTTGAACTCAATCTACTTATCAAGTATTTATTTTTTCTTATATTTCCTCTGTTGTTAATGTGTTGTTGCTGTTGGGTTGAGTAGCCCTTCATCGAGTTATAAAGGCTTTCCATTAATATCATATGCGGTAGTCTGTTTATTTATGAACTGCTAAATATTTTTTGGTCATGTGAAGTCTCTTGAGTTTTTGGATTACATTTAATTGAAATTGTAACTAGACTGATGGGATTTTCTATGCAGTTCTGGTTCTCTGTTTTAGTTGTTTCATATGTAGTTTTTAGGCTTAAATTTACATATATGCTTACTCATTTCTTTAGATTTTGACTCTTCCATCAATAGATTGATACATCAGCGTCTTGGTTATTTGATCAAAATTTTACAGTGATATATTTGTTGCCTTCCGTAAATTGATACTAGTTTCCATAAGCTTATTAATACTTACCCTTGCTAAATTCTTTGAGGGCCTTCATTTGTTTGCATATCCTTTGTAGTTTTATACACCTTTTGGGTTTTAAGGCTACACATGAAGTACGGAATTATGAAGAAATCAGATTTCACATTTTGAGATGTTTTGCAGCAAGAGGAACAATCCTGAGCACTTTTCATCAGATGGGGTTGTTATGACTATCATTTAATAGGTTGATCTTAAGGATAACGCGGTTTTACCCATTATATCTGCAGTTGGTAATGTGTCATTGCACTTGCAATTCTTGTATGACAATCAAAATGATTGATAAATTACCATGTTACAAAAAAGGAGAAATTTCCTCATTGTTCTGCTTTTTCTTGAACTTCTTGGATGTGGGTCGTGGCTAACTTGTTTGGGAAAATCATGTCGGCTGAGGAATTTCACCTGTTGCAGTAACTGTTGTCATAGTCAGCAACATAAGTGGTTTGTTACACAAAGCAAATACTTGATCTTAAATGTAACATCTTAATTATTAATATGTGAAAATTTTATAACAGAAGGATCTGCAATTGCAAAAGTTCTTTGACTAGATAAATGCAGATATCTGAGACAGTGATTGAAGATCGTTTTAGCTTGGAACATGGAAGTGAAGCCTGGTATGGTTCATTAGACATGCATTACAAGTGGCTGCTGCAGTACAGGATAAGTCCCTATTTCTGCAGGTGGGGTGACAACATGCGTGTTTTGACATACACTTGTCCATGGCCTGGTAATATACAGTGTTCATGATTCTATGATTTGTTACTAATTATTTATGGAAATATAAGTTTAAAGCAGCATTGTTTTATGTTTCGTAATATAACCTCCTTTTTTGGATTTTGTAGCTGATCATCCAAAAGCAGAAGAATATTATTCTGATCCAAGGTTAGCAGTTTATGCAGTACCATATGCACCGGTTCTATCAAGGTAATTTTACTGCAAAATTCCTTGGTCAACTTTTATGGAATGATGCCATTTTGAATTCCTAATGGAAGTGTTTTCTTGGTCTATTATAATTTATCACAGTACCCATGAAGCAAAAGATGTATTGAGGAAAGAAGTTGAAATTCTAAAGACAAGACCTCATTGGAAAAAAGGATACTTCTATCTATGGGATGAGGTATGTATGGCAATTGCAAACTATCAAATTCAGCATATGATATCATTGTCATTAACACCTTGCTAAAATAATTAATATTATCATGTTTCTGATACTTTTAGCTTTTGAACTCTCTTCATCATGATGATTAATCTAAAACTCAATTTGGTGCTGCATTCTGTCAGCCTCTAAACTCGGAGCAGTACGACATGATTCGCAACATGTCCAGTGAAATAAGAGCACTTGCTCCAGATGCCCGTGTTTTAACGACTTATTATTGTGGTAAGTTAGCAAGGTAAATATGTAATTCCCAAATTCTAAATAGGATATTGGCAGATAAATCATACCAAACATTGTTTTTTGGTGCTCAGCAATACAACAGATAAACCATCTCCACGACAACACTAGCACATGCTCTTAAACATACATGCAGGTGACACAATGCCTTGACAAGTAAGAAGTGGTATGATGTGGAGCATTCACAGCTTCTTTGGGAAGATATTACTTTCTTCAGAAATTCAACACATTTAACCCAAAAGTCATCCTTTTATTGTATGATAAATAAATATGATGGCTCTTATCAAACCTTCAGATAACCCACACAAACCATATGCAGATTATGATCTGGATTACATAACTCATTTCATTGAAACATTCATGATTCAAAATATCCCACTTGACATAGTATTATCACTTCTATTCTGACTATCAATATAGTTATGCAATTCACAACTGATTCCTCAATTGGGCTACTAACAGATGCTTTTCTCTATTGTCAATAAACTTTCTTCCCTGGAGCAGTGTATATTCTGTAGCAACAACTAATTGAATTTTCTTACCTTAGACCTGCAGCCTTCCCCAATACTTGACTTCTGACTTATGCCAACACCTCTAATGCATTTCTCTGATTTGCATGATTCTCCTCAATTAACCGTATGGGTATGTTGATATTCCTGAATTGGTGATCATCAAATGCTCCATCCTTTGAACTTGGACAGTCCACCACCCAATAGAACCCTCTACTCCCTTTTTTCCCAACGCTCGCGGTATTCACAATTTCTTACATAGTTAAGGCATGAACAAGAATCAATCAATTCGGGTTTCTTTTCTATGGCTTGAGAGACGACTCCTTAGTCCTTCTTACTGGAGCAATGTATGTGCCTATATTCGTCTGCCAAACAAAGAAATGAACCTAGCCCTAGTTTCAATCTACTTCAAAAGACTATGACAGTGTACACCTGTGACTCTTCCATATCATATCTCGTCCAAGTTATGGAGCATGACTTCTTGCAATTTCAAAAAAACATGTAATGCTTATCGTTTTATTGATATCAGTGTCTTGCTTCGTCTTTTTATATAGAATGCTATAGTGTTTAAGCCGAATATTTCCTAGTTCAATCAACAGGGAGACTCTGTAATGAAGCAACTGAATACAATGCCATGTACTTCACGAGATGCCTACACCGATACAGTGAATGAAACAAACAAAAATAGCATAGACATCACATAATCAATAACCAAAGTACAACTATAAGCGTCAGGGTGTATATTGATTATAATGATTTATAGTATTGTATTTGATTCCGCCGGATACATTAACTATCTCATGCCCAATCATGAATCTCTGTTGATTGATCATACATTTAAAGGTTTGTATGAAATGGTTTAGAATCGACTTTTTTGCTAAACCAATAATTAATTCCAAATACCAAACTGAACTAACCACATCGTTTGATGTTGTCAACTATAAACCTACTGCTATAAATTGCCCTTATAACACCGTTAAATGCTCTTTTTCAGGACTCTTACAAACATAAATGAGTATTGAATCCCATAACCTCAAAATGACTCAAATGGGCTTCTTGGATAATTTGAAACCCATCTACACAATTTGACTACTTGGCTACTAATACATCACTAAACGATCTATTTGGTATTATTACAATGAGATAATAATCATCATGACTCTATTTGTCTTCAAACTTCTGGGATTTTTCATGTGGTCCATGGTATTGTTTTAGGTCTCTTTGTGCTCCTGCACCATGGGAAGCATTAGTACACCACACTCACAAAGAAAAAGCATAACACGCACCACTAGAGAGCCATCACCAACTCAATCTACTTTAAATGGTACACAACACATGCGACATTAACATACATATTAGTGTGTGAAGAGATGAATCAGATTCAGTAAAAAGGAAAACTTGAGAATGAAGAAGTCATAAGAATCTTAGAACAACACGCTCACAAAGAAAGATCAGCATTAGACACAAATAAAGAGAAATTACCAACGCTGTTTTATAAAAAGTTAGACAGCATTTGCGACATTAACACACACCATAGTGGAAAAGTACATTGAGGAGACACCAAACAGTTCTTTTCTTTGATTTCAGTGGCTGGCGTGAAGAGACAAGTCAAATTAAATAAGGAGGAAGACTTGACATGGAAGAAGTCGTAAGCATCTCAAATTCTCAATATAACACATTCCCAAAGGATAAGCACAACTTGTACAATTATAGATTTATCAACAACTAAATTTACAGAAAAATGTATGTGTTAAAATAATAGCTTCAGTCAGATAGATAATGGATTATAAAATCAATACAATGATTCATAGATTATATGAATGTATATGCATCAATATACATTGTGTATATTGATGCATATACATACAAATCAAATACCAAATCATTATATTGATTACAATAGTTGTCTACCACCCACGATAATCTAAAAAATTACTTCCAGGTATAAGTCTGATATGATTGATATGTTTTGATCGATTTGTATTTGCCATTCATATGAATTGATATTCAATCAATGAGAGAATATCAATGAGAAAATATTATTCATAACACCAAAGTCTGATTATGTATATGTTCTGATTACCAATAACCATATGCATTAGTTATGAATGCAGTGTTAAATTGAATTGACACTATTAAGGAAATTAAAGGTTAAAAATGACATGTCAATGAATAGGGGGAGACATATGACTATTCATTGGCATGTCTCATAATTGTGCATATATATATAAATATAATCAGACCGATTGTTGCAAATTCAATATTGAGAATTTATCGTTTTAGTTCACTCTCATTTCAATATTGTGAAATATATACTTATCTTCATTCCGATTATAATCTGCAAAAGGAACAATAAGTTAGTAAGATTGTTGTTCAACAAAATTAAAAGATTCACATATTCTAATCTGCTATAAATCTAGTCAACTTTAATATGGTATCAGAGCCTTGCCAAGGTATTGTTTTGGAGTTTGATTAGTCTCCAAGTGGGAGATTGTTGTTATCAGGAGCCTAATCAGATTCAACGGTTAATTTTTCCCACTTTATTTGGCGCAGTTTTCCTACACATTTTGTTACGAGGTTTGGGGGAAGTGCCCCTTTTGGGGTCCTGGGGGCTCTGCCCCAGGTGTGTTCCCTATCAAGGGGCAATGCCCCCAAAAGCTCAACTGACTTTATTATTGTAAAAGACGTCGGCTGCTATTTTTCTACGGGACGACTTATTCCAGCCCTAATTTTGTAAGTGGCAAAAAACTTGTATAAAATGACTTAGGATTAGGGATTTCATAATGCATGATGAGGTTGTAGCTTGTTGCAGTGGCATTGAGATGTAACCGATTATAGATTGTAATGAGGTTGTATCACTGGATAATAAGAAAATTGGACTCACTGTTGGTGGATGTAGCCCAGGGATTGGATGAACCACGTTAAATCTTTGTGTTTGTGTTCTCTTTTTTGTGGTTTATTATTTTCTGATATTGGTTATATTTGCATGTAATTGTTATTTCTGTCTTTTTAATCCTAACAAGTGGCAAAGCGACATTATTTCTGTAAAGTTTCTACAATTTCTGATACCCAATTATCAAATAATGATTTAGGTCTTGCTGAAAAATCGATCTCCTGCAAGTCTTGTCTAAATGTTATTGTTCAGTAAATTTGAAATGAATTCTGGAAATTATAATTTTATCTCTGATATAAATCCTTTGGAGTAGATTGCTAGAAGAACAGACTTTGGTAATAATTGTGTGTCTTCTATCCACAAACATGTTCCTATTCATATATAACCCAAGGGTCTTGTCTTTCCAAAAGACATTTCCCTTCTAGGTCGGCCCTCCATGAATTGATCTCTTCCTCATAACAAATCGGCGATTATAAATAGTTAACTAACAGTTAACAAAAATCAACTACAATAGTTTGTTAAGAGGCAAACAAGTATACCGCATAAGTCGTCGATCATGATGCTTGGAGAAGTATTAATAATAAGGCAAATACAAAGAACCATTTATGCATATCGGATCAGACTGATCAAGAATATTAGAACATTTCTTTTATCTAGTTATAAGGATTTAACACTCCCTCCTAACTTGATAATATAAATGAGAGAAACATATCTAGCAACATAGATTAAACATAGAATTGTACTCTTTATCTATTTGATTCTTCCATGCATGTAGTATCATGATACATATGATAATTATATTATCGAACTTGTAATATGGATTATCACGAGCACTAGTGATAATAGTATTGCAAAGCATACAATATACAGGATAAAATCCGAAGAATAGTTAAATTCTTCATTTATCCAAGTTGTGACTCATAGGTACTGGCATTCCTATATCACAACATGATCCTGAGTTAAGATCTACCAGAACATAGGATAAACTCTAGAGAATAATTAAATTCTTCATTTGTCCAAATTGTCACTCATAGACATAGAAATGTTTACATCACAATATATCTTAAACTGATCTAGATCTGATAGTCGTTCTCTACTGTTCAACACATTATCTAAGAGATCGTCATCTCTCATAATGTCTTTAATACAAGTGTTCATTATTTCAGAGAAGGTCACCTCTTTATAATTCAACTCTACCAAGTCTTTTCTTGAAGCGATCTATCTTCACTCGAGAGAGAGGTTTGGTAAGAATATCTATTGTCTGATCTACAGTACAAATGTACTGTAATTTTATAGTGTTACTTGTCTACCATATCTCTTACGTAATGGTAAGGAATTTCAATATGCTTGGACCTGTCATGGAAAACTGGATTCACAGAAAGCTTAATGGAACTTTGATTATCACAATGAATAATAATAGGATTCATGGGTTGACCAAATAATCCCACAAGTAACTTTTTAAGCCAAACTGCTTCTCGAGAAGCCATTGCTGTTGCAATGTAATCAGCTTCTGTGGAACTCTATGCTACTGATGACTGTTTTTTGCATATCCATGATATCATGGCTGATCCTAAACTGAAACAACATCCTGAAGTGCTTATTCTATCATTAGCACTTCCACCCCAATCCGAGTCTGTGAATTCATGCAAGTCCAAGTCAACTTTCTCATATTTGAGCCCAAGGGTAAGAGTGCCTTGTAAGTATCTCATAATGTGTTTAACTGCGACTAGGTGAATCTCCTTTGGCTCACACATAAACTGACTTAAGGCATTAAAAGCATAGCAAATATCAGGTCATGTATTTACCAAGTACATAAGAGACCCAATCATTTGTCTGTAAAGAGGAGAATCTATGGAAGGTGATTCTGCTGCTGCTTCCTTAAGTTTATGTAGATTAGTCTCCATTGGAAAAGACATAGGCCTGCAGCTTCACATTCCAAATCTCTTCAAGATGTCTAATGTATACTTTCCTTGGTTAAGTATGATGCTGTCAAAATTCTGCCATACTTCAAGTCATAGGAAGTAATCAAGGAGTCCTAAATCTTTTATCTCAAATTCTCTGATTAGATCTTTCTTGCATTGATCTATAAGATGAGCATCACCTATTATTAGTAAATCATCAACATACAGTATCAAAATTACCATACCATCTTTATCCCTTTTATAATATATATTAGGATCAGCTTCGTTCTTTGAGAATCCTAAGTTGGTGAGATACTTATCAATTCTTTCATACCAAGCTTTTGGAGCCTATTTAAGCCCATAGAGAGCTTTCTTGAGCTGCAAACAAAAACTTTAGGGTTATGAGTTTCAAATCCTTCAGGTTGCTCCAAATATACCTCTTTTGTAATCTTTCCATTTAGAAATGCTGTTTTTACATCCCTTTGAGGTACTTTCCATCCCTTCGATGCTGCAATAGCTAGGAATACTCTTACAAAGGTGTATCTAGCAACAAGAGCAAAGATTTCTTCACAATCAATTCCCTCTTTCTAAGAGAATCCTCTTGCTATAAATTTGGCTTTATATTTTTCAATGCTACTGTCAGTAGCATGCTTGATTTTAAATATCCACTTAGAAGAAACAACGGACTTTCCTTCAGGTCATGCAACAATTTCCCAAACATCATTCTTAATAATGGATTGGTATTCTTCCGTCATGGCATCCTTCCAAGCCATATGTTTAATATCATCTGGAACAATGGTTGGTTTTGATTTAGATAAATCACTCATGTTTGCTGCATAACTAGAAAATCTTTTGGGTTTTTTGCTTCCTTTGAAGGTTCCAGATGGTGTAGCGAAGTCTTATGCTTCCTCTACTGTCTTAATGGCCCAAAGTGGTCTTTCTTCGGATTTTGAATTTCCTTAAGATTGAGATTTTGAATTTCATCTTCAATTTCTTCAATGTTCTACCTCTGAAACTCGGATTCAGTATTTTCTTTAGAGCTACGTGAGGGAGAGGGATCTTCAGAACTTAGGGCTCTTTTGAATGCTAAATCTTCTTCAATTATTACATCTCTACTAAGTTCAATATTTTTCTGACCAGGTATGAAAATCCTATATGTTTTAGATGTTTTACTATACCCAACAAAAATGCCTTTCTTTCCTAAGGGTTCTAACTTAGTTCTCTTTTCTTTTGGAACATGTATATATACTGGGCATCCAAATATTCTAAGATGGCTTAAATTAGGTTTAACCTTAGTAAAGACTTCTTCAGGGGTTTTATCTTTAAGGTAGGAATGAGGACTCCTGTTTTGAATATAGACTATAGTACAAGAGGCTGATTTGATAATATTCTAAATTTTGATCAAATATCATAGCTCTTGCTGCTTTTATAATTGTTCTATTTTTTTCTTTCTGCTACCTCATTTTGTTGCGGGTTATAAGGAACACTACGCTCCCTCTTAATTCTTGCCTCTTTACAAAACTCTTTAAACAAATCTGAAGTATATTCCCCTTCATTATTAGTCCTAAGAGTTTTATTTTGTGTCCTGATAAGTTTTCAGTTAAGGTTTTGAATTCTTTAAATCTCTTAAGGATTTTTTTTGATTATTTACCTTTTAAGAAGTAAATCCAAGTTTTCCTAGAGAAGTCATCTATAAAAAGTATATAGTACCAGAATCCTCCAAGAGAAGAAATAGACATAGGTTCACATAAATATGAGTGGACTAATTCCATAACATTGTTAGTTTGCTAATGCTATCATGAAATGGACTTTTGGTGTTCTTATCCAAAGCACATCCTTTACATATACTTGAATGATCTCTATTCAGCTTAGGTAAACCAGTAACCATCTTTTCCATAGTCGATAAGGTTTTGAAATTTAGATGTCCTAACCTTTTGTGCCATATTTCGTTTATATCAGCAACTTCATGAATTAAGGCTTGAATAGGTCGACTAGGTTCTATATTTAATTCATATAAGTATCCTTTTCTTTGACCAATCAATTTTGATTTCTTAAATGAGGAGTTCTTGGACCAGGTCATTACTTTACCATCCATGAATGCAACATTATGTCCATCATCTTGAAGTACTGTAACAAAGATTAGATTCCTAGTAAATAGAGTACTCCTTTGAGTTGTAGAGCACTATTCGACTTCAGTTTTAGGGTGCAATTTCCAATTCCTTTGACGAAATGAGCTGAATTATCCAAATGAACTCCAATGCTTCCCAAACTTAACTAAAGACCTCAACTAAGGTAAAAACCTCATCCTAACCCATCCTAGACCCTACTGACCTCATGTTGTTGTCATCATCATCCTTGTGCAATCAAGGGCTTTCACATCTTGCCGATCCTTAATTGCACTTACAAGTGTCCCAGGACTCTTCAATTCACAACCTACAATACTTCTACCATGGTCCACATGACCTTATGTAAAATACAATCAAAATGCTCTAAAGGCGTAAACACAAAACAAAAACCTGGATTGATCAAGCAATCCTTGGGTGCTTCTGCACCAATTGGGTATCTCTAACTTGCTCTAGAGGAATCTACTTTCTTGTTGGGAATCTGTTCACTGAAGGAATATAGTCTTTTTAAGTTGTTTCATGACAACCCTGCTGTATCTCTTAGACCGCCAAAAACCTATCGCACTGTATCGATGGCACAAGGAATTTGTTTATACTTGCCATTCCTATCTCACGGCAATAGAATACTTGATAAGTATCTTGTCCTGATTGTATTGCTTTCCTTCACTTTATTATGTTGTAGATGTTTATTTATACATGAGTGTGTTCAAACAGGTATTACTCGGCTATGAATGAAATACCAACATCTGTGTCCGATAAGAGCTCTGCGAATGGATGAGATTGACAATTGACTACGTCTAAGTTTATCATTACTTAGAGTTGTTCCATCTATCTATCGTATTTCTTTGTTCAGAAAAGACAAACTCAATTAAACTTGCTAATATCCTCCACTAGGCCAAATTAAATACGCTCTGACGAAAGGAGATTGAATTCCCAAATGATATCTCCGATATTGATTACTTATTGAGTCTTCGACGTCTACTTTCCATTCCCCTTGTTCCTTACGATCCTTGTCTTATTTAAAACATGGGATGGGGTGGAAAATCCCTCCATCTATCGTATTTCTTTGTTCAGAAAAGACAAACTCAATTAAACTCGCTAATATCCTCCACTAGGCCAAATTGCATACGCTCTAACGAAAGGAGATTGAATTCCCAAATGATATCTCCGATATTGATTACTTATTGAGTCTTCGACGTTTACTTTCCATTCCCCTTGTTCCTTACGATCCTTGTCTTATTTAAAACATGGGATGGGGTGGAAAATCCGATAATTGAACAACTTCCAACCTTAAATTAAAGAAGGAACATAATTTTGCAAACTTAGTTAATTAATTATTTTATATTAGTTTGTATCTTATGACACTTATATAAGATAATTAATATATGCATTTTATTAATTGTCTTGATTAAGACAATTAGGAGGGATATTACAGAAGATGGCAGAAGGTGGATCAATGGCTGATCATTTAAATGAGTTTAATACGGTTACCAGTCAATTACCTTCTGTAAATTTTATTTTTGATGAGGAAATTAGGGCTTTCTTGATTTTGTGTTTGTTGATTGAAAGAAGTTGGAATGACTTGGTAATGCTTGTGAGTGATTCCATTTTGGATCTAATACCCTAAAATTTGATGATATAATTGGTGTTATTTTGAGTGAGTGAACTCATATGAAAAGCTTATTTTGAGTGAGGAAACTAGTATGAAAAGCTTATTTTGAGTGAGGAAACTCGTATGAAAAGCTCAGATGGATCTACATCAAGAAGTGTTGAACACACAAAGTAGAGGTAGAATGAATAAGAGAGGAAACAATTCTGGAAATCGTGGGAATCAAGAGGAAAATCAAAGGGAAAGAGGTCTCAATCTAGAGGACCAAGAGATGGTTGGTACTGTGGGAAACAGGAGAATAAGAAGAAAGATTGCTGGTCTCAAAAGAACAATGAAGGATACAAACAAGAAGGGAACAAGGAGGCAAATGTGCTAAGTAATAAACTTGAAGAGGATGCTTTGCTTCTTTTAGAAAATGTTGATGATTCATGTGTTTTAGACTCATGGGCTTCATTTCATGCTACTCCCCATAGCGGTTATTTTCTTGATCATGTCCAATGGGATTTCTAGTGAGTTTATTTTGGAGAATGAACCTAGTCAGATTGTTGGAAAGGGGAAAGTTAAGATTAAGTTGTAGAATGGGAATCATTGACTGCTACAAGAGGTAAGACATGTTCCAAGATTGAGTAGGAATTTAATTTCAGTAGGGCAATTGGGTGATGAGGGTTGCACAATTACTTTTAATGAGAAATGTTGGAAAGTTTCAAAAGGTTCCTTAGTAGTAGCAAAAGGTGTGAAAGTAGGCACCTTGCATCTTTTTATAGGTCATACTCTTCCTTCGACTTTAGTTGATTCGTAGAAAAATGAATGTTAAAGAATAGTTGCTACAGTTGAGAAGGGAGAACAAACAATTGCTGTAGATTCTAGAACAACACTATGACACAACAGACTAGGGCAAATGAGTGAGAAAGGTATGAAATTACTTCATTTGAAGAAATTTTAACCAGGTCTGAAATGCATCAGTATGGATTTGTGTGAAAGTTGTGTATGGAAAAAAAGAGAGTTAGTTTTGTGAAGTGGAAAGAAAAATAAAAATGAGAAATTAGAGCTTGTGTGCACAGATGTATGGGGACTAGCTCAGGTATCTTCCCTCGGTGGCCCACATTATTATGTTACATTTATTAATGATGCAGTTAGGAATGTATGGGTTTATTTCCTTAGACAGAAATGTGATGTATTTG
The DNA here is from genome assembly GCA_028749045.1 of Cupressus sempervirens. Taxonomy (NCBI): domain Eukaryota; kingdom Viridiplantae; phylum Streptophyta; class Pinopsida; order Cupressales; family Cupressaceae; genus Cupressus; species Cupressus sempervirens. The sequence goes on from CM053785.1 coordinate 197,869,738, forward strand.
TAACTATTAAGAAATGGAAAAGCTTGGTTGAAAATGAGATTGGTAAAAGGCAAAAATGCCTTAGATTTGATAATGGTGGTGAGTATTGTAGTAATGTATTTGAAAATCATTGTTCCACTAATGGTATTTGTAGGTAAAAAATTGTTCCAAGGACTCCACAAGAAAATGGAGTGGCTGAACGCATGAACAAGACAATAATGGAGTGTGTAAGGAGCATGAGGTTGCATGCTGGTTTGCCCTTAAACATGTGAGTGGAGGCTGTCAATACTGCTGTATATTTGAGTAGTGGAGGTACCTATACTCCTTTGGACTGTGGTATTCCAGAGGATGCATGAACTGATAAGAAGGTGAATTATTCTTTTCTCAAAATCTTTGGTTGTGAAACATTTGCACATATAGATTCTAAAAATAGAACCAAATTGGAAGCTAAACCAAAGAAATGTATATTTGTTGGATATGACATTGATGAATTTGGTTTTAGGCTTTGAGATTTTGAAAATCATAAAATTGCAAGATGTAGGGATGTCATATTCAATGAGAAAGTGTTGTACAAAGATCTGTTGCAATAGCACGAGAAGAAAGAAAATGATTATGTAGTATTGAATGATACTCCAAAAGATGATGTTCCAGTAGTTCCTTATGCTCTATAACAATAGCAACAACAAATACCACAAATTTGATGGTCAACAAGGCTAAGTAGACCTCCAAAAAGAAATTTTTTCTCTTTTTTTGTACTATATTTTATTAAGAGATGCTCGCAAACATGAATGTTATGATGAAGCTTTGTAGGTGGATACAAAGATTTAGTGGGAGTTTGCAATGACAAAAGAAATGGAGTACTTGTTGAAAAATTGGACTTCAGATTTATGTCAGTTACCTGCAGGTAAAAGGGCTTTACAGACTAAATGAGTGTACAGGTTTAAAGAAGAGGATGGAGGTAAGAAAAAATTTAAAGCCAAGTTAGTTGTAAAAAGATTTGCACTGAAAAAGGGCATTGATTTTGATGAAATGTTTTCTTTTGTTGTTGAAATAACTTCTATTTGCACTGTTTTAAGTATTGTGGCTATTGAAGATTTGCATTTGGAGCAGCTTGATGTTAAAACAACTTTTCTTCATGGTGATTTGGATGAAGAAATATATATGGAACAACCACAGGGATTTGAGGTCAAACGTAAGGGTAATTTAGTGTGTAGATTGAAGAAAGTTTATATGGCTTGAAGTAAGCAACTTGGGAATGGTATCATAAATTTGACATGGATATAGTTGGTGCCATTCAAATCATTGTGTTTATTTTAAGAGGTTAGATGATGATAGCTTCATTATTTTATGTTTATATGTTGATGATATGCTTGTACCTAGGTCTAACATGGATCATATTAAAGGGTTAAAACAATAGTTAGAATATTCATTTGCTAGAATTTGGGGGCAACAAAACAAATCCTTGTTATGAAAATTTGCAATGATAGGAAGAACATGACGTTGGCTTTATCTTAAAGCTGATTATATTGAGGAGGTATTAGAATGTTTCTCTATGGAGAATGCCAAAGCTGTTAGCACACTTTTGTCTGGTCATTTGAAATTGACTAAGGAGATGTGTCTATAAACACAAGAAGACGAGGATAAGATGTCCAAGGTACCTTATGCTTCAGCTGTAGGGAGTTTAATGTATGACGTGAGATGTACTAAGCAGATATTGCACATGTAGTGTGAGTTGTTAGTAGTTATATGAGTCATCTTGGGATTAAGCATTAGAATGTAGTCAAATGGATTTTTAGAGATTTGAGAGGAACATCTAGTAAATAATTATATTTTGGAGTTCTACTACTGATTTACAAGGTTACGTAACTCATATTTGGTATGGGATCTAGATACCAGGCAGAGTACTACAGTATTTTTATTTACTATTGGTGGGACAACAGTGAGTTCGATTTCTTGGTTACAAAATATGAATTCTTTTATCCACTACAGAGGCAGCGTATGTTGCTGCTACAAAGGCAACTAATGAGATGATATGGCTTCAATTCTTCATGAAAGCGTTTAGGGCACCCACAGATGGACAATTTTTTATTTATAGATAGCCAGAGTGCCATTCATCTTGCAAAGAATTCTGTTCTACATTCAAAGATAAAGCAATTGCAGTACCATTTCATTTAGTCAATTTTGGATGATGGACAGTTATAGCTGTAAAATATACATACAAATGATAATCCAACATATATGTTTACAAAGGCGGTGACAAGGGAGAAACTGAACTCGTCTTTAGCTTTGGTTGGTCTTGTAGACTGAACAAAATAAAAAAACAACAAAGTTCGAGGTGGTTTTACATTCTAGTGGGAGCTACAAGTTTAGCCGTCTTATAATCAATCTTCAAGTGGGAGGTTATTGTTTTGGAGTTTGATTAGTTTTCAAGTGGGAGATTGTTCTTATGTGGAGCCTAATTGGACTCTGAGGTTAAATTTTCTCCACTTTATTCGATGTAGTTTCCCTTCAGATTTTACTGCGGGGGTTTGGGGTAGCACCCCCAAGACAAGGTCAAGGGTTAGCGTCCCTTGTAGTGTCTGGGGTAGAGCCCAGTTACGCTACCTATCCGATGCTCTTGTAGGGGTTTTCAAGGGTAGTGCCCGTGAAAGCTTAACTGACTTTATTATTGTAAAAGGTGTCGATTGCTATTTTTCTTTTGGATGACTTATTTAAGCCCTAATTTTGTAAGTGGCAAAATGCTTGTATAAAATGGCTTAGGGTTAGGGAGTTTATATTGCATGATGAGGTTGTAGCTTCTTGTGGCGACATTGAGCCGTAAGGGATTACATATTGTAATCAGGTTGTATCATTGGATAATAAGAAAATTGGACTCGTTGTTGGTGGATGTAGCCTAGGGATTGGGTGAACCACGTTAAATCTTTATGTCTTGTGTTCTCTTGTGTGTGGTTTATTATTTTTTGATATTGGTTATATTTGCATGTAATTATTATTTCTGTCTTTTTAATCCTAACATGAGGAAGATCTAATTAGATTTGAGAGTTCAGATTGCTCAAAAATATAAACTTTATCTTTAAAGTAAAACACATACCTTTCTTCATAATGTCAATTGTAATCAGATTTGAGGGTTTCTTGGAGGAGCCTAACTTTGTATAATGGAAGATTAGAGTTACGATAATATTGAAAGAAAATGAAATAGATTCATTTGTGGAAAGAAACACGTCTGAGCCAGAGAGTGATCCTGAGAAAACTCAATGGATCAAGAACAATGAAAAGGCTATGGAAATAATTGTGGATGCAGTTAGGGATCATATAGTTCCTATGTTGTCAAAATTTAATATTGCTTATCAAGTGCTCAAATCTCTTGAAAATACATATATGAAATAAACAACACAAAGACAACTTCACCATGTGAAAATGAATAAGGGAGACTTTGTCACTACATACTTTATGAGAATCACTAAATTGAGAGATCAATTTTCAGCTGTTGGAAATCATATTGATTGTAAAGAGTTAACATTAATAGCTCTAAGTGGCCTCCCAACATCATGGGAATCATTTATTTAGGGAAGAAGTGCACGGTCAAAACTCTCTAAATTTGATAGATTGTAAATGGATTGCTTACAAGAAGAATCTATATTGATGACTAGAGGAAAGAACCAAAATCCCATAAATGAGGATATTCATGTATTAATCACTAACACTCATATATGAAAAAGGACCTTCTAAGAAGAGGAAGGATATATCTCAAATACAATGTTTAAGATGTTATCAATATGGGCATTATTCGGTCATATGCCTCGATAGAACAAAATAACAAGCCTCTTTTGCTGAAGTTGGAAAAGCTAACATAGATCATGATTAAGAGAAACTTGTTTTCTGTTCAGCCTTATCCAGCCAAGTTTCAAAGAAACTCAACCCCTGGTTGATTGATAGTGGATCCTCATGACATATTACAAGATTCAGAGAACTAGACATTATGGTAGAAGAATCTGACGAAGTAGTAACTATTGGGGATGATTCTGACTATCCAGTAAAGGGGATTGGAACTTGCACCATCAATTTGAAATCAGGCATATCCCTTCAACGCACGAGATTATTATTTGTAACTGGGATAAAAAGAAACCTAATCTTCATTTCTGCACTTGAAGACAAAGGGTATAGAGTAACCTTTATGAATGGAATATTTTTGGGATGGCCAAAGAACTTCACTACAAAGAAGGCACGTACTCATGGAATAAGACAAGGATGTCTTTACAAACTTTGCACTAATTCAAATCAAGCCCTAATTAAATGAAATACTAGGGCATCCTCATTTTCCTTCAATAAAGAAAATGGTGGCTGGGTTGCCCAAACTAAATCAATCCCATAAAGGAGCATGCAAAGGTTGTGCTTTGGGAAATAATACAAAGGAGATTTTTCAAAATAGATTTAATAAAACTAAAAATGTACTAGAATTAGTTCATTTTGACTTATGTGGACCCATGTCTATACCCTCCATGGGAGGATTCTTATAGTATATAATCTTTGTAGATGATTTCTCTAGAAAGTCTTGGATATACTTTCTTTAATGTAAAGAGTTTGAGAAAATCCTTATAAGGTTCAAGGAATTCAAAGCTCTTGCAGAAAACATGGTTGGGAAGAAAATATCCTTTAAATTTTTTTAAAGAATTTTGTGTGAATATTGGGATTAAGAGGGATTTTACTTTACCTTACAATCCACAACAAAATAGAGTTGCCTAAAGAAAGAATAGGACCATTGTAGAAGTTGCTAGAGACATGTTGTACGATCAAAACATAGAAACTTCATTTTGGTCCAAAGCCTCTAGGACAACTGTTTACATCCAAAATAGATGCTTGTGACATAAGAGTATTAATCCATTGTAAAGAATGATGTATGGGACATGGTACCAAGACCAAAAGAGAAATCTGTTGTTTCTTCAAAATGGCTCTTCAAAATCAAACATGTTGTAGATGACAAAATTGAGAAACACAAAGCTCGTTTTGTTGCTAGAGTTTTCTCACAAAAAGAAGGTATTGATTATGAAGAGACCTTTGCACCTATTGGCCGTTACCCCTTAGTCAAAGGAGTGATAGCTATTGCAACATGTAAAGGATGGAATATCCATCAAATGAATGTGAAAACGACAATTTTGAATAGGATGATTGAAGAAGTCTATTTAGAACCAACTTGAAGGCTTTGTCATACATAATGCTGAATCACATGTATGCAAATTAAAGAAGGCTTTATATGGACTCAAACAGCTCACCTGAGCTTGCTATTAGAGCATTGATCACTATCTTGTGGGACTAGGGCTTTCCAGGAATGATGCAAATCCAAACCTCTACTATAAGGTAATTAATGCAAATATGTTAATACTTATTTTATATGTTGATGACTTGCTAATCATAGGAGAAGATCACCTAATCTCTCAGTGTAAGTGGGATCTAGCCTCAAAATTTGACATGAAGGTCTTGGGCATTTTACATTACTTGGATTAGTATTCTAGCAAAAATCAAATGGTATCACTCTTAATGAAGAAAAGTATACCATGTTAAATTTAGAGGCTTCTTCTTCTTGGTGTAAATCTCAATTTCAGAATAATAGATTGCAAGACTTGAAGTAATGAAGTGGATCTTTTAAATATTTAAATATTATCTTTATATTAATAATTGAAATTTCAATTTATTAATATAAGATAATGTTTATGTCAAATAATAATATACTTGAGAGTGAAATTAATAATATATTATTAATGTGCTGTGAGAGGACTGATGATGCCTTGGTGATTGATATCGATTCCACTCAAAACACGTTATATATATCTTGCACGGGACAATGCTGAAAGGCATGTCCCATCGGTACTTTAAACACCGACAGTCCCGTCGGTTAGTTAGGATCCTTAATGCATGATTTAGATTGTTGTTGCCAACAGACTTGGATTGAATAAAGTGCTGATCACATTTAATGATATAAATGAGGATATATATAGCATTAAAGCCAAAGAATGAATGCATTGAAATAATATTATGTATGTATATATATGTAAGAATCTAACCTAGATAACCTACAGGTCTGATGGTATAGACCGTACCTGCTCTTCTATTCATATATTCCTTATGAATGGCATTCAAATTAATTTATATTTTCTCTAACGGTGCTGGCGATTTATAGGCAAATATCTTATTTTGTTTTTGGCTAAACTTAATTAGTCATAACTAATTTATCTCCTAAGATCGCCGGCTTAGGGATGACGAATTTGTTTGTTAAAATGCTAAGGGTTATGTCCCTTGAGGGACATACCCTCTAGGAGGATATATATATGGGTTGAGAATGTACTTTGGTGGACACACAATACACAGCAGTCTGATCTTCCAAGCATTCTCCTTCCCACATATACATAGCAGAGATATTTACAATCACACAAGTTCGAGCATAGAGGACTGGACCTGCAGTAAACACAAGTAATATCTGCCTCAAGAAATCTGAATATGCATATTGTTTATAAGATCATCATCAGCAAACTCAAAACTGAACTATAAGTCTGATTCAAGACTCAAGAATTGCAGAACTTTACATGGTATCAAAGCCACGTTATCAGATTTAGGGCTCTGCAAAATTTCAGTAATCAGACCTCATATATATTCAGTAGTTTTCTCCCATTTTTCAATGGCATATACAATCAGACCCGAGGACAGATTTGATGGGAAGGAACACTTTGAAGCCTGGAAATTCAGAATCTTGATGATTCTTGAGGAGAACAATGTTAAACAATTTGTTGATGGTGCATCAAAGCAGCCCCCAGTTGAACCTCACAAATCCATATGGACCAATGGAAATAGAAAAGCCATTCAAATCATCCTGGATGGAGTTAAAAATGATATCGTACCTATGCTTACAAAACACCAAACTGCCTACGATATGATGAATGCGTTATGGAATGCATATGAAGTAAGCAATGCAACTAGGGTTCTTGCATTGAAAAGACAACTGAATCACATCCAAATAAAGAAAGGAGAATCGATAAACTCTTATTTCCTAAGAGTTGCTGGCATTAGAGATGAATTATCAAGCATAGGAACCATCATTAATGACACCGAACTAACACTCCTGGGCATAGATGGATTGCCAGAATCATGAGAAACATTCGCACAAGGAATAAATGCTAGAGATTAGCTTCCGGACTTTAACAGACTCAAGAATGATTGTCTTTAGAAAGAGTCAAGAAAACTAAAGAAAGGAGGAAAACCAAGAGTAGAAGATGAAGAACTTCACGTTCTTAATGCAAACTCGTATAAAGGCAAGAAAAAACACTTCAAGAAGAAAAGGGGAAATCAGAAGAATGGAAAGCCCAAGAAAGATTTATCTAAAATAAAGTGTTTCAAATTTGAAAAATTTGGACACTATAGATCTAAGTGTCTAGAAAATTCCAAACAACAGACAAATTGTACAAATGTCATTAGCGAAGAAGAGACTTATGATCTTGAGAATTGTGTTTTGTATTCCTCTCTATCAAATGAAATCTCAAATAAGGCATGGGTAATTGATAGTGGATCTTCCAGACATATAACGGGATACAAAGAAACTCTAGATTCCTTATCAGAGAAAGTTAACGCTGAATCTACTATTGGTGATAACTCTGCACACTCAGTTGAAGGAATTGGTAGCTGCACTTTGAAACTAAAAACAGGAAATACTCTTCTTCTTAAAGATGTACTCTATGTACCAGGGATTAAAAGAAACCTAATCTTAATTATAGCATTAGAAGATGATGGACACAATGTTGCATTCGTGGATGGCAAAGTATTAACTTGGGCTAAGAACTCTTCCATTAAGAAAGCTAAACTAATTGGTGAAAGAAAGGGATATTTGTATGAATTGAATACAAAACCCAGTCGATCCATTCAAGCCCTAGTTCACGAAGCTGAAGATTCAAACGAGATATGGCACAGAAGATTAGGGCATCTAAACTGTAAAACCTTATCAACTATGGAAAAGATGGTTACTGGATTACCAAAATTAAATAAAGACCACCCTAGTATTTGCAAAGGGTGTGCTCTAGTTAAAAATACTAGAAATCCCTTTCATGATAGTACTAGGAAAACAAATAATGTACTAGAGTTAATTCATTCAGATTTATGTGGACCTATGTCCATTCCCTCTCTTGGAGGATTATGATATTATATCTTGTTCTAGATGACTTCTCTAGGAAAACATGGATTTATTTTTTAAAATGCAAGGAATCAGAAGAAATCCTACATAGGTTTAAAGAATTAAAAGCATTGACTGAAAAATTTTCAGAACATAAAATTAAAATCCTTAGAATAGATAATGGAGTAGAATACACCTCAGATTTGTTTAAAATGTTTTGTAAAGAATCAGGGATCAAGAGGGAGTACACTGTTCCTTATAACCCAAAACAAAACGGGGTAGTTGAAAGAAAGAATGGGACAATTATAGAAGCTACTAGGGCTATGATTTTTGAATATCTTAAAAATAAAACCCCTGAAGAAGTATTTACTAAAGTAAAACCCAATATAAGTCATCTCAGAATTTTTGGATGTCCTGTATACATTCATGTTCCAAAAGAAAAGAGGACCAAATTAGAACCCTCTGGGAGGAAAGGAATCTTTGTAGGGTATAGTGAAACTTCTAAAGCATATAGAATTTTCATACTTGAACAGAAAACTATTGAACTTAGCAGAGATGTAATCTTTGAGGAAGATCTTGCTTTCAAAAGAGCCATAAGTTCCAATGAACCTTCTCCTTTATCAAGTTCTGAAAGAGTAAGTGAATCTAAATCCTAGAGGGAGAACTTAGAAGAGGTCAAAGATGAAAATATAAACCTTGAGGAAAGTTCAAAGAAAAGACCACTTTGGGCCATAAAAACAATTGAAGCAGCTCAAGACTTTGCCACTCCTTAAGGATCAGTCAGAGAAAGTAAAAGACCTAAAAGATTCTCTAGTCATACAACAAATATGATTGATTTATCCAAAACAGAGCCAACCAATCCTATTGATGCTATTAAACATCCAGCCTGGAAAGAAGCTATGACAGAAGAATATCAATCAATTATGAATAATGATGTTTGGGAAATAGTTCCAAGACCAAAAGGAAAATCTGTTGTTTCTTCTAAATGGATATTCAAAATAAAGCATGCTGCTGATGGGAGTATTGAGAAATATAAATCTAGATTTGTAGCTAGAGGTTTTTCTTAGAAAGAAGGGATTGATTATGAAGAAACCTTTGCTCTTGTTGCCAAATATACTTCTATACGAGTAGTCTTAGCAATTGCTGCATCTAAGGGATGGAAGGTACATCAGATGGATGTAAAGACAACATTTATAAATGGAAAGATTTTAGAAGAAGTCTATCTGGAGCAACCAGAAGGATTTGAAACCAATGATCCTAACGCCTTTGTTTGCAGGCTTAAACAGGCTCCTAGGGCCTGGTATGAAAGGATTGATAAATATCTCACCAGCTTAGGATTCTGCAAGAATGAAGCCGATCCAAACTTATACTATAAAAGAGATAAAGATGATATCGTAAGACTGATATTTTATGTTGATGATTCATTAATCACAAGTGATGATCATCTTATAGATCAGTGCAAAAAAGATCTAACTAGAGAATTCGAGATGAAAGACTTAGGGCTTCTCTATTACTTCTTAGGATTGGAAGTACGACAATAATCTGATAGTATCATATTGAATCAAGGAAAGTACACTTTAGATATCTTGAAGAAATTTGGAATGTGGAATTGCAAGTCTATGTCTTCTCCAGTGGAGACCAATTTGCATTAACTTAAAGAAGCAACTGCAGAATCACCTCCGATAGATTCTACTCTCTATAGATAGATGATTGGGTCTCTTATGTACCAAGTAAATACAAGACCCGATATTTGCTATGCTGTTCATGCTTTAAGTCAGTTTATGTGTGAACCTAAGGAGATTCACCTAGTTGCTATTAAACACATTATGAGATACAAGGCACTCTTAATTATGGACTCAAATATGAGAAAGTTGCTTTAAATTTGCATGGGTTCACCGATTCAGATTGGGGTGGAAGTGTTAAAGACAGGGAAAGCACTTTAGGATGCTGTTTCAGTTTAAGGTCGGCTATGATTTCATGGATATGCAGAAAGCAGTCTTCAGTAGCTCAGACTTCCATAGAAGCAGAATACATTGCAGCAGCGATGACCTCTCGAGAAGCAATATGGCCGAGGAAGTTACTTGTGGGGTTATTTGGGCAAGCCTTGAATCCTAGGATTATTCATTGTGATAATCAGAGTTCCATCAATCTCTTGGTGAATCCAGTTTTCCGTGACAGATCCAAGCATATTGAAATTCCTTACCATTATGTGAGAGATATGGTAGATAGGAATTCTGTAAAATTGGAATACATTTGTACTGCAGATCAGACAACAGACATACTCACCAAACCTCTATCTAGAGTAAAGATAGAACATTTCAGGAGGAGACTTGGTATGGTTGAGTTGTAATCCATTTGTACTCTTCTGATCATTAATAAAATAATTTAATTTTTGTCAGGCTATTGATTGTTATGGGCTCTGCCATGTATAATCATTATTTAAAGAGTTGACGATCTCTGAAATAATGAATACTTGTGTAAAAGGCATTATGAGAGATGACGATCTCTTAGATAATGTACTAAACAATAGGTTTTATTGTAAGATCCAGATGAGTTTTAGATTGTCTTGTGACATTGACATTGCTATGTTCATGGGTCACAAATTGGATAAAGGAAGAATTTTAGAATTCTCCAAGTTTATCATGTATTCTGGTAGATCTTAAGCTCAGGATCTCGTTGTGGTATAGAAATACCAGTTTCTATGAGTCACAACATGTGTCTTATCACTAGTAGCAGTGATTTGTCATATCACAATTTTAGTAATATGACTTTGTATCATGTGTTCTATGATACCACATACTAAGAAGAGACAGACAAATATAGAGTATTAATTCTTGCTTAAACATCTGTATTGATGTTGCTAGAAATGATATCTCTCTGTAGGATTATTAGGTTAAGAGGGAGTGTTAAGAATCTAACCTAGATAACCTACAGGTCTGATGGTATAGACCGTACCTTCTCTTCTATTCATATATTCCTTATGAATGGCATTCAAATTAATTTATATTTTCTCTAAAGGTGTCGGCAATTTATAGGCAAATATCTTATTTTGTTTTTGGTTAAACTTAGTTAGTCATAACTAATTTATCTCCTAAGATTGCCGGCTTAGGGGTGACAAATTTGTTTGTTAAAATGCCAAGGGTTATGTCCCTTGAGGGACATACCCTCTAGAAGGATATATATGTGGGTTGAGAATGTAGTTTGGTGGACACACAATACACAGCAGTCTGATCTTCCAAGCATTCTCCTTCCCACATATACAAAGCAGAGATATTTACAATCGCACAAGTTCAAGCATAGAGGACTGGACCTGCAGTAAACATTAGTAATATCTGCCTCAAGAAATCGGAATATACATATTGTTTATAAGATCATCATCAGCAAACTCAAAACTGAACTATAAGTCTGATTTAAGACTCAAGAATTGCAGAACTTTACAATATCTATGTGACAATGAATTATAATAAAATCATACATAATTTGATTTATTAGCAAGATGTTTTAAATTCAATTTTCACAAAGCTAATATATTTAACATACCATTGACATTTTGAAGAGGTTTGTAATGTTGAGCTGTAGACCCACATCTACACCTTTGGAAACCAATTTCCACAAATTGAAGGAAGCAACAATAGAATCAGAATTTTTAGATACCACTCTCTATAGAGAGATAATTGAATCATTGATGTATTTGGTCAACAAAAGACCCAATATATGTTATGCAATGAATGTTGTAGGTCAGTTTATGTGTGAACCAAAGGAGACACATCTTGTTGCTGCAAAGCATATTCTGAGATACCTTCATGGTATAATCGGATATGGTCTTAAATACAAAACAATAGACCTAGATCTACATGGATACTCTGATTTAAATTGGGATGGAAGCGTAACATATTAGAAAAATACATCAGGATGTTGTTTCAGTTTAGGATGGACAATGATCTCATGGATTGATAGGAAACAATCATTACTTGTAGAAAACTCTATGGAAGCCAAGTACATTGCAACCTCTATGGGAGCAAGAGAAACAATATGGCTCCACAAATTGCTCGTGGGATTATTTGGTGAGCCCTTGATTCCCACTATTATCTACGGTGATAATTTGAGTTGTATCAATTTTTTAGTGAATCTAGTATTCCATGATAGATCAAAGCACATTGAGATTCCTTATTGCCATGTAAGAGACATGGTAGAAAGGAATGTGATTCAGTTGGGGGTATATTAGTACAAGCGACCAAACAATAGACATTCTTACTGATCCTCTCTACAGGGTGAAAGTTGAACACTTTCGGAATGAGCTTGGTATGTTTGAAAATGTAAGTCAAACTTGAGATTGACTCTCAAATTATTATTTACTTGTACTAATATAATATAAAGTATGTTTAATGTGTAAACTCTTTTTTTGTTGTGTGTGTGACTCCATGACTTTAGGGGCCCCTGTGAACATTATTGAAAGATGACAACTTTTCAAATAATGAACACTTGCAATTGACATTGTAAGGTGATGACTTTACAATGATGTATATCACTATCATGATGGATATCGTGTGACTTCATATCATGTCATGATAGTTAATATCTTCTAGACATGTTGATAGATATCATGAGATTTGATATCATTTGAAGATCATTATGATCCTTAAGAGATAACCATGGTGGATATTCTATCCATGGATATACCATGATTTATTATGGTAGACATCATGAGACTTGATGTTAGTGCACATACCATAATATGGATGTTTGTGTTATGAATAACGTCACGTGACTTGATATTCTTAAACATATTATATCCTCTGATATCACAAGTAAAGTGATATTGTCTTAATTTATACTTGGATAAATTTTTTGACTTCCCTAGCTAAGAGGGAGTGTTAAAATAATAGCTTCAGTCAGATAAATAGTGGATGATACAATCAATACAATGATTCATAGATTATATGTGTGTATATGCATTAGTATACATTGTTTGTATATTGATGCATATACATACATATCAAATACAAAATCATTATATTCATTACAATAATTTGTTTACCACCCGATAATCTAAAAATTACTTTCAAGTATAAATCTAATATGATCGATCTATTTTGATTGAATAGACCGATTTGTATTTTCCATTCATATGCATCGATATTCAATTAATGATAAAAAATTATTCATAACACCCGATTCTGATTATGTATATGTCCTGATTACCAATGACCATATGCATTAGTGTTAAATTGAATTGGCATTATTAAGGAAATTAAAGGTTTATTACTTGTGAAATGACATGTCAATGAGTAGGCATGTTTCCACTCATGTGGAGGCATGACTATTCATTGACATGTCTCATAATTGTGCATATGTATATTCAGACTAATCGGTCTAGAAGGCAATTACAAATATTGAAAGTGCAGAGCCATCTCTAGAGTTTGATCTCTATATTGTGAAATATATATTTATCTTCATTCTGATTATAATCTGCAAAGGAAACAATAAGCTAGTAAGATTATTGTTCAAGATCTTTTAGAGATCTAGTGAACTTTAACAGTATGCAACATATGTGACAGTAACAGATATCACAGAAGAAACTTGCAAAGATACTCCAAACAGTTGTTAACTTGCATTCATTAATTGGGGTGAGAGATGAGCTGGATTGAATAAGAAGAAGGACACCTTAGCAAGAATACCATAAATCACATCAATTCTTTCAATAACATTAGGAGAATTCAAGTGAGACCGAGATGATACTTTCATAACCACAGGCATGAGAAATGTGTCATTTCACAATTCTAACATGGATACAATAGTAAGAACTGCCATTCCAATGATAAGAAGAGAGAGATCAATAGCTATCATGCATAAGACACAGAACTAGGAGAGAGAGAGAGAGAGAGAGAGAGAGAGAGAGAGAGAGAGATCATTTCACAAAGCATTTATACCGTTATGCAATCCATTCTAGCTCACAAAACATATATAACTAAATTCATTTAATCTCAAGAACATACATAAAAACTGAATGAGATGACAATTTTTTTTTCCAATTTCACTTTCACGAGAGATGGAATTTCAAGAACATACATAAAAACTGAATGAGATGACAAATATATTTTTTCCAATTTCACTTTCATGAGAGATGGGACACTAGGGATGTTCTCTGTCTCATTTAGTGAAAACAAGTGAATGTTTCTTCTCATACAAGAATACATTTTGTAACCAATAACACATTGAAATTAATTAAAGAATTACAATTGAATATTTTGGGGGAAGACAAGACAAAAGTCACTAAACAAGTCCCAGGATTAATTTTCACCTTTGAACCTTTGGAATTTCTCCACTTCGCTGTCGCTATTTTATCATTTAGCAATGGCCTTTTCCGTTGTCAAAGGGGCAATAAGGTGCTTTCCTGATAAAAAAGGGGAGCAATCTTCTGGTAGACAAGCAAAAATGACACTAGCAGAAAGCAGCAAGTACGCAAAGATGCTTTCTTCCAATTTTTCTCCCAATGCAGAAGGGGAATGCTCGCCTGCAACATAAATAAGACACCAATACAATTTCGGTAAGATTCTTGTAAGGAAGTAATTTTACAAGCCTGATTGCAACTGTAACAAAAAACATTTTAACAAACTAAAGTCTTTGGAAACCCAAATTTTCATGTAATTTTTAACTATTTCAATTGTGAATAGAAACATTATACCATTGAATTCTAAATGCTATCAACTACACACCCAAGCTATAAAATAAGGAAATCAATGTTTTCAATTTTTCCCATGTGCTCATATTTATTTTTACAATAAAAATATTGTTTTTTGATTCAAAACACATAACATGAATGCTATTAGATGTTTACATATAAATCCATGTATGTAATCCCATAAAACATGAGTTGATATGTTTCAAGTTTATTTACAAGCCTAGAGGGAATGGTTACTTTCAATTTACACATTTGTTCAATAGAGGATGAACTCAACACCCTACCACTAATACCATGATTAAGTGCAATAGATGTCTATGCTACTTTAGGCAACCCCTGAACTATGGAGGTGGGCTATGGATTTTTACAAGCGCACACAAAGGTCTTATACAAGACTCAAGAATCCTTGCAAATGTCTATTACAGGCAACAAATGGTTCATGTTCATTTTTCTCTCACAAGTATCGCATGGCTTCTCACAAAGAAATCACTCTTAGCGCCACTCACAGATTGCTGACAATCACACAAACGAACCACATGAGGTTTTCATCAAGATGCCTCAAAAACTATTTAGTCTGAATACTAAAATCTGCAAAGCTCACAAAAGCCTTCTCTTAACCAACCATGTATTAAGCTTATCCCCGTCAAAATAAGATCCATAATCATAACATAAAATGACTTGTATCTAATATTAATATTAATAAAATAATTAATAATAAATAACAAAATAATAATAAGTTAATATTAACAAATAATATAACGATAAAAACATCTTTTTGGATATTAAGGTATATTAAGAAATATCAATCACCCAAAAACATATACAAAAGAAAATGAGATATTTGGTCTGCAAAAAGTTCAGCTTAAGGAATTGAAATAAATTATGTAAGTCCTAACAAGGGACATTACACAAGCACATATCCAATGCTTAAATGAACAAGGGTTTATATATATATATAGACACACATTTCACATAAGGCCAAAACAAGGCAAAATATGTTTCAGAAACAATGAGTAACACTTGAATATTTCAAGCTATACAAGGATACAAAGATTATGAAGGACCTCAAGTGCTTAAACAAAGTAAATAATGTACAAACTCATGGCATCAAGTTCTTATTTTTTTATCAAATTCTCACATGGGGAAAGAGAGTAAAAATAAACAAGTTAAATCAAGGAATAACTTGTCTTGCTTCCTAAGACCAACTAAATAAAGAAGACATTAGAGTTAAATCTCTTTTTCCATTTCTCTCTCTTCCGTAGATTTACTTCTATTTCTAATAGACACTCTTCATCTATGTTTCCATATTCTTTCTCTGTTCAATGTGGAAACTTTCTTTTTCTCTTTTTAGAATGTTTCTATTTCTTTCTCTTTGTTCGTTATAGAAACATTTTTATGTATACTTGTATATATAGATCATTTATGATTTCTGTTTAATTTAATGACACATTCATTATTTTACCATAATATGGTATCAGAGCTTTTTTTTTTTTGAAAATAATAATTTCATTATTGAAATTTTTCGAGTTATTTTTCAAAATAGGTTTTGAAAATCTTTAATTTTTTCAATAAATTCTAGATTCAAGATTTCCAACATCCTTTGCCTAGGTGTGTTCAAAAGTTTGTTTGTAGGGATATTTTTGTAAAATTTGTATAGGGTTTTTGTATATTTTAATTCTTTGGGTGGCTTTTTTTTCTGCAATTCGTGCGTCATCTGCCTTTCCCTTGCCCACACAACCAACTTCTTGTAAAAAATGGCTGGCTTTTTGGTATTTCTGGGCACATTTGACAATTTTTATGAGCTTTATTTTTTGCTAAATCACTGTTGCTTTTTGGGGCATTAGAACCTCTATTTCTTTTGCATATTTTCTATTGTGTCATCTAGGGTTTCTCTTCAACCCTTTGTGTTTGATTTGCGGATAACAATTTCATTTCCACCATTTTTTACAATCAAACCTACATTTTTTTTGGTTTTTTCAAAAACGGCTAGGGTTTCTTTTAAAACTCTCTTTTTTTGTGTTGGTATTAAAAACTTTTTATAAATTTTTGGTGGGTTTTTGCATATCTTAGTTGGGTTAGGCTTTGTTTTTTGGGGGGCATTGTTTTCTGGGCCTTAATTTTTGAGCTAGTAGATTCAGAATCTAATGTCTAATTCTTTCTGGGTTCTTCAAGCTCTCTTGGATGCCTTTTTCATTTTCTCTAGGTCTTCTATTAATATGTTTCGAAGTTCATGCCTTTTTAGATATTCATGTTTTCTTGCATAAAAAACGTGTCATGGCATTTGTCACCAATCTTTTCTTGGAAGATAGTCAATGTTTCAACGGAAAGAACTACTATACCTGGAAGTGGAGAATAGTGCCGATCTTTGAGTATTGTCGCATTGAGGTGCTTGTTCTGGGTATTGACACATCCTTACCACAATCAATGCTACCACAAACCAATTTTGTAGAACATACAGAGCGGATTGCCTTGCAATTTTTGCTTTATTTTCAAATTAGATTGACCATTAAGGGAGGGTATTAGAGTTAAATCTCTCTATTTTTGTTTCTCTCTTCCATAGATTTACTTCTATTTCTAATGGTCACTCGTATTCTATGTTTCCATATCCTCTCTATGTTCAATATTTAAACTTTCTCTCTTCAGAATGTTTCAGATTCTCTCTTTGTTTGTTATAGAAACATTCTTTTGTATACTTGTATATATAGATCATCTATAATCTCTGTTAAATAACACATTCATTACTTTACCATAATAGAAGATACAATCTCCAATTCTCCGAAGTCTTTGAGCATAGTCTGCAAGAAAATGGTGAGCTCCATTAATTTCCAAACTAGAAGTAGGAGAAAAGTCTCCATTGAAAGTTTGAAACATCTAGAAAACTTCTACATCATCCTAGAATCTATCCACTCATAGGTGGGAAGCATGCATATCCATAGGAATAGGTACCACAAGATTCTTATGAAAAAACTATAGCGGAAATAAATTTGTAAGTCTTTCCAACACTCAAGCTATATTAGAGCTCTAAAAATGTGTCCATTATTTCTTCCTCATTTTAAAAATAGAATAATGAAATAAGTAATATAAGCAACCTTGCTACCATATTAAAGTGATGAATGCCTATTTTAGCTTCAACCTTGAGGAATCTACCATACAATGCCTAGTAAGCATGAATGCTCTTCCTATGGGGGAGTATATTAGCATTATTGGAGACATGATTCAGAGCTTATGTGTTGCATTCATGACAGTATTTGTCGTTGAACATACTGGTTATTCAGTGCAGATTGGTAGAGTAATTGAGGTAGAAGCGTTTGGCATGGTTTGAGGATTGAAGATCATCTAATGCGCACATGAGGTTATGTTCTACAATATGTTTAAGTGCTACAATTAAAAACGCGTATGAAAATATGAAAACAGAACAAAGTTATGCAAATTTTATTGAAAGACGCTTTCAGACAACATTTTTGGAAAGCGGGTGCTGTTGTTTTGATTCTATCTTCTCACAAAGATGGAATTGGCTTATGCATTTTGAGACAGAGGTTGAAGACATGTTAGAGATGCCTTGGTGTAGAGGGCATAATCTGGAGATCATCGAATGGAAAGTTATGAAGACAACGAGTTGACAATTTGTGTATAATCTTGGATAAAGTGTAAAATTGTGATGTAATGTGTATTGCAATATCTTAAGATGGGCCTATATTATTATTGTAAATTGGGAAAGCCTCAAGGCTGACTCAATAACTTGTTTTAGGACTTGCTATAAAGGAAATGTCATTTCCTTGTGGGTAGGTATCTAGTGCCGATATATTGTAATCAGTGAGATCATATCTTTGTAATATCTATTGTGCGAGCTTGGTATGCGAAGTTGTGAAGATCAGAGAAGAGTTCAGTGTGGTAGAGGCACAATGAGCTTAAACGAAACTGTATTTGGCAAGACAAGTTGTTGGTTGGACAATTGTTGTTTCACATTTTACTATTCGGAAGGAATAGTAGTGAGGCTATTTGGACAGTGGGTTTAGTGGGCTTCCTTTCAACTCATTACAGGCTTAGCACAACTCCTAATAGGGTTGGAATCTCCTAACAGGGATTCAAAGTCTCTTAACAAGGAATCATATGTACTGATTGTATTTCATCGACTCCTAACAGGTACTATCATCTAACAAGGAACTTTTATAGTAGTACATCATTTTGTGGGTACCATCCCCACTGGGGTTTTCCCTTTGATCAAGGGTTTCCTTAAACAAATCTGGTGTTATTGTGCATGATTGCTGCATGTATTGTTTACATGTTTCAAAATTAATAAAAATATTGACAGTTGGTTTAATTGCATAACTAATTCACCCCCGTCCTCCCCTTCTCAGTTATCTTGGTGGACTTTTTACTTTCTAACAATTGGTATCAGATCATCAGGTTCTTGAAGGAAAAACTAATCTGCTTAAGGAGATGTGTGGCACATTTTAGGAAATATAGTCCAAAGTTTGATGGAGTTAACTATGACAGCTTGAAAGAATAGATGAAGACACACCTGCTATGCATGAGTTCGAAATTTTGGTTGGTCACTATAAAGTCTAATACAATGATTGAAGAAGACAAGCTTGAGGGTTGTCAGGAAGTAGAGAAAAATCTATTCATGCAGAATATGCTTGTTAGAGAAGCACTTCTATCAGCTCTTCCTGAAACTGAATATGGAGAGGTAAAATCTTTAAGACTTGCTCATGAGATTTGGAATGCTTTACAAATTACATTTGAGGGTGATAAACATGCTAAGAAAGCTAGACTATACAGTTGGATATGTTTATTTCAAGATTCTAAGATGTTGGAAGATGAAACTATAGTAGGATATTTTTCTAGAATATCAAAGATTGTCACAGGAATAAATAATTGTGGAGGAGAAAAATCAGAAGATGAAGTTGTATGGAAAATATTGAAGACCTTGACACCTGCATACAAACAGACATCACACATGATTGAACATGTTATTCCTTGCACACCTAACTTTAAAAGAGATTCTCTTCTTGCAAGGTTGGAGACGTCCGAGATGTAGATGAAACAAAGTGGAGAATTGCTTAGAGTGGAGAGAGTTTTCAGGGTATAGAGAAACAAACCTATGTTGACAAGAAGTGCTACTACAAGTGGAGACTATGCTAGTAGCAGCCGAACAAGAGATGAAGAAGACAAAAAGATTGATGAAGGATTTGCTTTGCTTATGAAGAGAGAACCTAAAGGTAACAAATTTTTTGTTTGTTGGACATGTAAAGAATTTGGTCATTATTCCTCTAAAAAAAGAGAAAATAAGTTAAAGAAAAATCCCTACAAGTCAAGAGTATCTAACAATTGCTTTTATGTTAATGAAGATGGTGAATTATTGTGATAGTGAGGAAGATGATGAAAATGGATTTATTGCTATTAAGGAAGAGAGTCCTAAAAAAAAAGAAATAAAAGAGGAAAGAGCATTAGTATTACAAGTTTAAAACAAAAGCCTATTTGGATTATAGATAGTGGTTGTTCCCATCATATGATAGGAGATATGAACAAATTTGTTGAATTCAATAGTTATGATGGTGGAATAGTTAGAGTTGGAAATAAGGCAACATGTCACATAAGAAGGAAAGGACCTATTACACTTGATGGAAATACTTACATTGAAGATGATTACTTTGTGGATGATTCGAAACATAATCTTTTGAGTGTTGGACAACTTATTGATAAGAGATATCATATGCAGTTCACAGAGAAGACTTGCATTATTGAGGATAAGAATGACACATTGATTGGTACTGGTAATGTATTTTAGTCGAGTCCTACTAAATTGACATGTTTAATTGCTAAGGTGGATGACGGTTATGGAATAAGAGATTTTGTCATATCAACTTTGATGACATTGTGAAGGTTAGTACTACTTTTGAAGTTAGAGACATGCATAAGATTGTGAAACTTACTAACATGATGTGTAAAGAATGTGAGATGCCAAAAGAAAAGAAAAGTTTTTTTCCAAGCAAAAAGTCTACTACTTAAGTGAAATTGGAGATTGTGCACATAGATTTGAGTAGTCCTACAAAGACTAGAGCATTTTATGGTGAAATGTATTTTATGATTCTTGTTGATGATTTCACTAGAATTATGTGGGTTGCATTTCTTAGAGAAAATTTTGAAAATTTTGATAAATTCAAGATATTTAAGAGTAGAGTTGAGAATGAATTTGGTTATACAAACATTTTCCTTACTTTACCTTTCACACATGTTCAACAATACTCATTTGACTAAAGAATCCAATACTTCAAAAAAAATAAAAAAAAATGCTCCATAATGCATGGCTCAAACATAGAACATATTGGCACATCAAATAAATGTTAAACAAAATTTAAGAGTAGAGTTGAGAATGAATCTGGTTTGAAGATTAAATGCTTAACAATGTTTGTGGAGACAATGGTATAAAGAGACAACTTTCAACCCCTAAGACTTTTGAGCATAATGGGATAGCAGAATGGAGAAACAGATTAGTGACTGTAGCAAGAAGAGCAATGATGCTGGAAAGCAATGTATTGCATATCTTTTGGAGAGAAGCAGTAAATACAAGGGACTAGTAAGACCTTTATGAACTTTGGTTTGGACATGCACCTACTGTGAAGTACTTTGAAGTAAATGCTATATTAAGAGAGATGATGACATTGGAAAGTTTGATTCTAGAAGTGATGAAGGTATGTTTCTTGGATATATATTGAAAATTAGAACATATAGATGTTTTAATTAGAGATCAAAGACTATTGTTGAGAGTGCAAATGTGAGAGTTGATGAAAAGTTTAGAATTCAAGAAACGATACTTTATTAGAATTCTGATGAGGAAACTAATTCTAGAACTAATAGGCATAATGTTGAGTAGGAATTATTTTACGAAATTGACATTGATTTGCAGACTAAATTAAGAGAAGAACAAAGAGAAGAGCCTAGATTAGAATCTAGAGCAGAAGTTAGAATTAAACAAATGACACCTAACAGGAATGTGGCAAAGAATCATCCTATTGAACAAATCATTGGAAGCAAAGACAAAGGAGTTATGACAAGGAACAAGATACATGAAGAACTATGTTTAATTTCTCAAGTTGAACTTAAGAATGCCGATAAAGCTTGTAAAGATGATTATTGCATAAAAAGCTATGAAAATAGAATTTAGATCAGATTGAAAAGAACAAGACTTGGGAATTGGTTCCTAGACCTAAAGATAAGAATGTTATTGGAAGTAAATGGTTATTTAGAAACAAGATGAATGAACAAGGTGAAGTTGTAAGAAACAAGGAAAGATTGGTATGTAAAGGTTATTCAAAGCAAGAAGGAATTGTTTTTGAAGAAACTTTTGCACTTGTTGCTAGACTAGAGGTAGAAAGAATGTTTTTGGCATATGCAACTAACAAAAACTTTTAAATTTATCAGATGGATGTCAAACCAGCTTTTCTAAATGGAGAACTATACATTGAACAATTCGATGTTTTTTCCTTGACAGAGAAAGATGTTATGGATTGCAAATTGACATTGTATGGATTGAAACAAGTGCCTATAGCCTAGTATGCAAGATTGGATAAATACTTGACAAGTTTGGGATTTGTGAAAGGTAATGCTGACAGTAACTTGTATCTGAGAAAGAATGATAAAGGATTACTGATTGTTGTAGTATTTGTCGATGATATGAATTTTGGAGATAATGATGAAGCAAGTGAGGTATATCAGAAGAAATGAAGAAAGAATGTGAGATGAGTATGATTGGAGAGATGAAATAGTTCTTGGGATTGCAGATTGTACACAACAATGATGACATTTTTATATCACAAACGAAGCATCTTAATGATTTGCTGAAAAGTTGTAAACCTATTGGAACACTTATGGTAACTGGATGTAAGTTATCTAGCAAAGATGAATTCCGTATTGTTGATCATAAAAAGTACAGATCTATGATTGGGCAGAGTGCAGTATTTGACACACACTAGACCTGATATAGCTAATTTAGTTGGTATTGTGACAAGATTTCAGGCAAATCCTAAAGAGAAACATTATGCAACAATAAAAATAATTTTAAGATATTTGAAAGGCACACCTGATTATGGATTATGGTATGACGAATCACATGATTTCACTTTATGTGCATACACTGATGCTGATTGGGCAGGAAGTGTAGATGACAAAACGAGCATCAGTGGTGAAGCATTCTTCCTGGGAAGAAGATTGGTTTTTTGGCTAAGCAAGAAACAAGATTGTATTTTACAGAGTACATCAGAAGTAGAGCATGTAGCAGCAACAAACAATTATAATCAGATTATTTGGATGACACAAATGTTGAAAGACATTGTGATAGAGTTCACTGAACCTGTTATCATACATTGTGATAACAAAAGTACCGTAAGTATGTCAAAGAATACAATATTACATTCAAAGACAAAGCATATATCTGTTAAGTATAAATTTATGAGAGAAAATTGGAAAAATAGAGATCAGATTGGACTATGCTAGCACAAAGGAGCAGATAGAAGATACATTCACAAAACCTCTGGCTAAGGACACATTTGAGTATTTGAGAGGTGTGCTTGGGCTTATGCCCCAACCTACTTTTGAGTAGTTGATGCAGAGATTGCATTAATCCAGCTGGTGGCAAAGCACTAGTTCTTTATTTGGACTAGATGCTTGATGCATACTCTATGGGGGAGTATTTGTGCTTGAGTTGAGTCATTGAGGACTCTTGGTTCTATAGTGTCTTTTGACATTGGAGCTTGAACAGGTTGTTTTGGAAATGATTGAACTTTGAGAGTTGACATAATGATATCTTTAGCATTGATGTCAATGAGGGAGAAATATGTACATAAAAAAAATCCTTTGATATGTATGTTTGGGGGGAGATATGTATATTATACTTGATACATCTTTTGGAAAGATGTATATTTGACTAGTGAAGAGGATTTGTTGATTGATGAAGAGGATTTATGAAAGATGTCGATGTATGAAGGAGATTTACACCTTGCTTATGCATGTTGGTTGCTGATAGATGACATTCATGAGCAACATGAATGGGGGAGTAAAGAAGTATATCTGGTATTCTTGGAACTTAGATGTTTTTCATTTATGTTGCCATCAATGTCAAAGGGGGAGATTGTTAACATGAATGTTGATGATATTCCTATGACGAGTATATTAGCATTGTTGGAGACATGATTCAGAGCTTATGTGTTGCATTGATGATATTCCTATGAGGAGATTAACACCTTGCTTATGCATGTTTGTTACTTGATGACAGATGACATTCATGAGCAACATGAATGGGGGAGTATAGAAGTATATTTGGTATTCTTGGAACTTAGATGTCTTTCATTTATGTTTCCATCAATGCCAAAGGGGGGGAGATTTTTAGCATGAATGCTGATGATATTCCTATGAAGAGTATATTAGCATTGTTAGAGACATGATTCAAAGCTTATGTGTTGCATTCATGATAGTGTTTGTCATTAATGTCAACATATTGATTATTTAGTGAAGTTGGAGTTATAGAGGTAGAAGCGTTTGACGCGGTTTGAGGACTGAAGATCAGCTTATTTGCTCATTAGGTTATGCTCTACAATATGTCTAATTGCTATTAAGAGAACGTATGAAAATATGAAGATTGGACAAAATTATGCGGATTTTATTGAAGGAAGTTTTTAGACAACATTTCTGGAAAGTAGGTTGTTTTGATTCTTTCTTCTCACAAAGATGGAATTGGCTTATGCTGAATGAGATAGAGTTTGAAGACATTTTAGAGATGCCTTGGTTTATAGGGCATAATCTGGAGATCATCAAATGAAAAGCTATGAAGACAATGAGTCGACAGTTTGTGTATAATCTTGGATAAAATGTAAAATTGTAATGTAATGCATATTGTAATATCTTAAGATGGTCCTATATTTGTATTGTAAATTGGGAAAGCCTCAAGGCCGACTCAATCACTTGTTTGTGGATAAGTATCCAGTGCGGATATTCTGTAATTAGTGACATTATATCTTTATAATATCTATTGTGCGAGCTTGTATGTAAAGTCGTGAAGATTAGAGAAACGTTTGGTGCGGTAGAGGCACAATGAGCTTTGAATGAATTGTATATGGCGAGACAAGTTACTGGTTGGACAGTTGTTGTTTCACATTGTATTACTCAGAAAGAATAGCACAAAGGCTATTTGGACAATGGGTTCAGAGGTCTTCCTTCCAACTCCTAATAGGGTTGGCATAACTCCTAATAGGGTTTTAATCTTCTAACAGGGTTGGCACAACTCCTAATAGGGTTGGAATTTCCTAAAATGGATTGAAAGTCTCTTAATAGGGACTCATATCGACTAATTGTATTTCATTGAATCTTAACAGGGTCTATCCTCTAACAAGGAACTTTTGTGTACATTATTTTGTGGGTACCATCCCCACTGAGGTTTACCCTTTGATTAAGGGTTTCCCTAGTTAAGAAATATGGTGTTATTGTGCATGGTTATCTTTCTATGGTTGTTGCATCTTCTGTTTACATGTTTTAGAATTAATAAAGATATTGAGAGCAATTTTAATTGTATAATTGAGTCAACCCCCAGTTATCTCGGTGGACTTTACTTTTAACATGCCTATCCCTACTTTTTTTTGTTTTTCTTTTCTTTTTTGATAAATGCTTTTGTTATAATCAATTCCACGTTTTTATTTGAGAGTAAGAGTAAGGGATGCCAAGATTTAAATGTGTAAAGTTGTTTGTTCACAAGTATTCCACCCATCTACATGGAACTTTGATCTCATTGGGTCATATGATTTTAGAGAATCAATTTGCTCCAAACTATGGAGATTTATTTTGTGGACTTTCAAGTTGTAAGTTGTAAATGCTAAAAATGGAGGAGGTTTGATATTATGTGGCATCTCATAGATGTTGTGTATGCTTCCATGCATTAGCCTCCTATAGTAATTGTGGACCAGTTCCTAGGATTCCGATGAATATCATTTTCAAAGAGCATTATGCCAACATCATGAACTTATGAGATTGAGATTGTTTTGTTATGTGATAAATTTTACGGTATAGTGTATGAGAAGGGGCATACGAAACACATAGCTATAGGATTAATCTAGTACAAGTTGTAACTCAAGACAATCAAGCTGGCTACTTTGCAGATTTACCTAAACACATTCTTATAGGAAATACAGGTACTCTAATTCGTCCTCACATTCTGTCTGAGTATATGGTATACCTAATATTTTCATATGTGAAATGCTGTATTAACTATCCAACTCAATCGCTTCCCTTTTGTGCTAGAGGAAGCTAGGAAATATCCTTGCCACTCTGAAAGTTCCTCCTCAAGCACTAAAATTGTCAATTGGGGGAAAATAAGGTACACTTGATGTGAAATTAGAGTACCAAGAAGGCTGATAGCTCGACAATAGAGTACCCCAGTAGCAAATGGGAGATCCTAGATTTGACTCCTAGCTGATCCATGAAAACTTTAGCATGGTATGAGAACTTTTTGGTGCAAGGATTGATCTTGTAGCCTTTATGCTATTATGCTTTCCTAATGCATTTTGGCTTATTGAGCATTTGCACTGCTCTTTTGGAGACCAACCTTGTAATGCTATTTTTATTTTATTAATCATCCATATTTATGGTTTTTAATATTTTCTATTTCTTGAATTAGATTTTGGGCTATCATTTGGTTTGCACATTCTAACATGGTATTAGAGCCTAGGTTAGCAAATCTAGATGAAGTTAGGCTCCCTTATATTTGCAATGTGATGTGAGGGGGGTTGTTAGAAAATGTACCATGCTTGAACCAAAGATGGACTAGATGCCAAGAGTGCCAGTAGGTGATTGGTAGTGTACTTCAATGGCAAATGAGAAGTCTTAGGTTTGACTTTTAGTGGGTGAATGCAAACTTTAACTTATTATTAGAGCTTTTTGGTGCAAGAATAGATCTTGCGGCTTCTTGTTGATATGCTTTTCGAGTGCCATTTAGCTTCTTGATCTTTTGTGTTACTCTCTTCAAGACTTTGTAGTGCAATTTTAATCTTACTAATTCTCTGTATTTACAGTTTTAATAGTTTCTGTCTCTTGTATTAAGTCTTTGGCCATCATTTGTCTTCTTGGTTATCGATTTGGATGTGGGAAGTGGGTGTGTGGATGCGTGATCCTTTTTTGGGGGATGCAGATGCATATGGACGCATATACATACATACATACATTTATATACTAAAATATACATTATGTATATGCAAAGAAATATACAAAAAACATTTGATAGTATGATACTTGTAACTTTACCAACACATTCAAATTGAAATTCAAATATTCAATAAGATTATAAACCATATAAAAACTTGAATAAATTTAAATTAGAAAAAATCTATGAACATCGATATAAAACTCCTAAATTAGATAGCCAAACTTGTTTCTTTATTTCTTCTAAAAAAAATTAGAAAAATTTCTTCACAAACTTGAAAGAAATCATTAAAGAATTGAATAATGGGATCAAATGCTTACCTTAGAAGCTTAAAACTCGTTTGTAGAAGCTATCCCTTTCACTTTGAATGGTCCTCATCGAAAATAATCACGTTGCCTTCAGAATGCCCAAGGAGACCAAATGAGAAAAGAGTCTAGTTGCAAACAAAATGAGATGAAGAGTGGTTGGATATCCTCTTCTAGGGTGGTTTTGTGGTTTAGGAGCAAAAAAGTCTTTTCCCCATGTGCTAATGAATGTTTTGAGCGGCAAAAATAAAAATAAAAGCCTTTTCAAGCATCTGGGCACATGGATTCTATTGGAGGCACCTAGATGCCCGTGGAAGCCACCCTGAAATGCCTCCCAGGCATCTAGAGGTGTGTGGAAGTCATATATGGCTTCTAAATGCCTTTGGATACCATATATGACTTCCACATGCCTTCAGATACCTGGGAGGTGCATCTAGATGGCTTCTGCTCTCCTCCCCTTTGACATTCACACTCGATCGCCTCTGCCTCCGCATCTGAGGCCAGGAAGTTAGAATCAACTTCTAGGTTTATCTTGCATTTCTAACAATATTGGTTGAGTATTAATTTTCTTGCCTGGAAGTTGTAGATTTGTATATGATTGGACTTCCTTTATTTTTGGTCAATACCTTTGGTATTTTTTCAGTTTTTGATGTATAGTTTTCTTTTGGTAGCTTGTCTTTATGAAATGTAGAGATTATTTAAAGATGCTAGAAATCTCTGAAATCGAGTTTAATCAATTTTTTCTTTTTGATGTTTTTCAAATTCTCTTACCACACGAGGTAGATAAAACTAAGGTGAATTATTGCTTGTTTAATATCTAATCCAAGAAAGCTCTATTTTATATGATCTTATCATTTTTCAAGCGGACAAGACAAGTTAGTGCTTGAATATAGGGTTATAGCAGCCTTTTAAATATTTTAGGTATTGGTTTGACACTTCTACACATGCTACAATATATATAACTTCCGATTAGAGTGCGGATATGGTTGTGGATGTGAGAATTGGGTGCACAGATGTATGAAGTTTTTTTGGGGGTTTTGAATGTGTATATGTATCTATTATATGTCGAAAAGACCATTAACATAGAGGCAACATGCAATAGCTTGATTAGCAAGCTCTCTTGCCTCCATTTTTAATGTGGTGTCCTATGGACCTCTTTTGTGGGTTGTAATTTCTACTTCTTCTTCCTCTCCCTGTATAGGTACTTGCAAGAATGGACAATTGGAGAATAAAATTGGTTTAGTGGGTAACTGCATTTTTTCCTTTCTAGATGAAGGTTGAAAAACTTTGTTTTGATCTTTTAACCAATTTATTAGTAGCTTCTTGCTCTTTTACATATGAAGCTATTGGTGCATTAGACATCCCCTTCCCATAATTATCTTTGCATATTGCTATTGGTTGGCCAATGGGCCCATCAATTGAAGTTTGACCTAGGAATATGAGCTATTGGATGATTTGCCTTGGTTACTTTGACAATAATTACACTTCCAAAGATATGAGCCACCTCCTAAAACCTGTGATATTTTTGTGGATGTCTTCGTAAAGGAGATCCTACATCAATTTTGAAACTATTTGCTTGTCCTCAGATTGTACTTTGACTATCGGTGGTGGTTATTCTTGCACAATACAATCTAATTTCTTGCTATAAAAAGAAACTCATAATGTCCATAGTGACATTGGAAAGCTGTATTTTTCTCATCCTATTCTCTCATATGAATTTGATGATATCCAGATTAGAAGTCTATTTTGGAAACATAGAATGCACCATGCAACTCATGTAGCAGTTGATCCATCCTGGGAATAGGGCATCTTCTTGATTCTATGCACAATAGTCTACTCACATGCATAGTGTTCCATCCTTTTTTGCTATTACCATTGATGATGCAAAGGTGCTAGAATTAGGTCGGATCCATGCCTTGTCGAGCAGCTCCTGAATTGTATTTTTAATCTTATCTTTAAACTTCTTGGGATGATGATACGATATGGTGATTCGATAGTATGCTCAAAACCCTGGTGCAAAGGTATGCTAGGTGGAATGTCGACAAAACCCCTATCATGTTTGTCCAAAATGACTTGAAGCTCATCATCTTGGTAGTACACCTGTTGCCCCTTATAGGTTTTGTTGAAATGATGCAATGTGCTGCCAAGGAAACATTTTCATGTCAGAAGATAGCCACCACCCATCATGGTGAAACCTCGTTTGGCCCATCATTCTCCACCCCTCTTAGGACAACCTTCTTTCCATCAACAATGAAGGAGAAATCCATTCCCTTGAAGCTCTGTGTGTACTCATCCAGAGTTTCCATCCACTTGATGCCTAGAATGACTTCCATGTCATTCAAATCCACAATAAAGAAATCCTCTGACATGGTGTAGTTTCCCATGCTAGTGCCTAGTTGTTGGGACTAGGTGGGTGCATGATAAGAGTGTTTCTCTTGCCACCTTGACTTGGAATCCCACTTGTGCCTTTGTGGGTAAACCTCTTCGCTTTACGAGTGATGATTTTAATGAAATTAAGTGTACCTTTGCTGTCCAGTATTACTATGATCCTCTTTCCTTGGAGGGTTCCCTGTGCATTGAAAATCGTGCACCTTAGGCTATTGACAAGAGCGATGGTGCCTCCACATTGCACCAATGTGACAATCCTCTTTGTACGGTTTAAGATGACCTCATTGGAAACCTCCTGTCAGCTATCCCCTTCGAGTGTCAAATCCTCTTGTTCTTCCTCATTGCCTGACACGACCTCAATGTACTATATTTCACCTTTTCCCAAGCATTTGTGCCTAGGTTTCGATGATTCCTTATAGTTGAAACAAAGCTTTCTCCTAAGTTCCTATTTGGTAACTTCATCCAGGAAAGGTTTCTTTGCATGGAGTTTTTTTTGTCTTCAATGGGGGTTTGGTGTGTAAATAACTTCGAGGATATGAACTTGATGATGATGCCATACTTCGAGCCTTCTTGATTGCCTCGAAGAGGGTGTTGGGATTGAAGCACTCTACCCATTCCTTCGGTGGTTTTGTTAGGCCATCTATGAAAGTGGTTCTGTTAGGCCATCTATGAATAGCACAATCCATTGTCTCTCTGAGATGTCAGAAACTAGTATAGAGTCTCTGAAACTGGGTGGTGTAATTGTGAACTGATCCGGATTGCCTCAGTTGTGCCAATTCTTTAAAATTGAGTTCTAGAACTTTTCCATGAAACCAATCTATATGCCTTTATGTAAACTTGGCATAAGTATTTACTTGGTCATGTCCAAGAGTAACCATATCCTAATGCCACCATTCATGCGCCACTCCTTCTAGGTGGAGTGCGGCGAATTTAATTACTTCCTCTTGGGCATCAGATTGAGATGGAAGTAGGTATCAACATTCATCTCCCATGCGTGTGCAGAGAGTCCATCAAAAGGCGACAGATTTACCTTGCTTAACTTCCTCTTGAGATCATCATTGAAATAACCACGGTTGCCACCACCTAAGTACCTCATTCTTAATTCGGCATAATCTTTGTAAGATATTTCCCCTTCCATATTTACATTCTTCCAATCTTCCTATAATTCTTCTTGCAGTTTTATAAAAGTTGGTTCCCTTCCTTTGTGAGGTGCCTCCATTTGTGGAGGGAAGGTTGGCATGGAGAGTTGAGAATGCATGCGATGAGGATTTACCGTTCCTGTTATAGAGTCATTGGTGTGTCCATTGTGTTCTTTGGATATTTTGCCTTCACACAATTTTCATAGCGCTTCCTCCATGAGCTGTCGAGTGTCGTTAATCTGAATTTGATTCTTGGTGAGCTCTCTTAGTAGTGACATGACTTTGGCAGTGGGATCTTGCAAATCTCTCATTCTACCGAGTGGTACTGCCTTCATTTGCAGGTATAAACTTTCATTCACTGTCTAGAGGCTGGCAGGATCATTGGTGGTGATACCACTATAACATTCTCGAGTAACGTGGCATTCAAAATTTCCCCAACAATTTGGAATGGCATGTTGTGGTATGGAAAGACTAGGAGTATGACAAGGTTGGGTGCACACCAATGGATGACGTACGAATATGAGTGAGTGGGTCATATGACAGATGTTGTGGGTAGAACATGTACGGTTTGGGTAGTCATACGGTCAGGTAGAGTGTATACGGTCAGGTAGAGTGTGTACTGTGGGAGGGGGGAATGGAGGGTGTTGTATGGTGGAAAAGGAGGTAGGTCTGTAGGAAACTTAGGATTCATACGGTGTATGGTTGAGGTCATCATTGTGGAGGAATGAGAAAATCATGTTTTACAGAGTGGATGGCAAGTGGTATCCAAGGAGTCCAGTCACTGCAAGACCTTTCAGACTTCAATGCTTTTGTTGCGAATGTTGTGTAGGGTGACAGGCTGAACAAATTAGATCCCACAGAACCCCAGAGAATAGTACCAAGTATGAATGATGCCACAATTAGTTCTTATGCCAAAGATTAAAATAGACTTCTCAGACGTACATCAAAGTAGCAGATTTGCCAGACCCAGAACCAATAAGCAGAATAGAGTGAGAGATTAATTAAACTCGAAACCAAGCAGAATTCCAACTGGAATTCACACTATAATAACATAATTCAAGGCACATGCCTATGACAATCCAACACAATGGACATATGTACCCCAGCAGAGGAAGTTCCCAAGGGAGAAACTAAGTGTTGATACATGACACAACAGACACCTACGAATAAACTAAAATAAAAATGGGCCCTGAAATATACTAAATCGATCAGTTCCACATACAGAATTTTTAAAAATATTCTATTTACTTTATGATGGGGATATTACAGCATGATCTTGCATTAATATAAATTAATCCTGTGTTAGTCATGTAGTTGTTACTCTGTTCTTGCATCTGGGAGTGCCCCTAGATATGTTTGCTGGCATCCTCTGATTGGAAAAAAGTTTAAAAATTAATGGTAATAGATGATCAACATAGGTCACTGGAACCTAAGTTACATCCAACAAAAGATACAAGGAGCTATTGGAAGCTCCAGAAGAAGTTGCAAGTTGAAACTCAACTGAAGCCAAATAAATAGAAAAGCATAGCAAATGAAGGGGTTGAGCCAAAATTCAGGTAAACCCATAGGACTTTTTGGATTTTGCCTCTATCAAATTCATCATAACCATGTGGTTCTATGGCTTTTATCTTTTTCCCTGTAAATAATTTGGGATGATGTTCCAGCTCCGGCTCTCTTTCATTTTATCTTTCACTTAAGAGAGTTGTAGATTTTCTTGGCTATTGCTTCAATGGTAGTTATACAGGGGTGATTTATGATATTCTTAGAAAATTCCCAATGTGTGGATGAATCTGGTTTTGCAAATTGTTTGTTTCTAACCTTGATTAGTCTTTGGACATGTATCTTTTGTCAATCATCAACAACAGAGATGAAGTTAACAAATCAGAAATGGCAACACATGTAAAAACTAAATCCCTCAAAAGAGTTCTAGAATTTTATTCATACGTAGATTCATATGGCATGTTGGTAGTGTCTTATTATAGATGTTTTGGATTTTTGCTCAGCTGTATATTGCTTGTGTAGATGTGTTAGACAGGTAAGCTCCTTCAAGAGTTGAAGAAGGAGAGTTGAAATTAGTGAAGTGACTTTTCCTTATATTTTCTTGGAATTGAAAATTGCTTTGTAGGGATACATTCCACCCCAGTTCTTGGCCCCATGCTATTTTCCTTTGCAAATTGTTCCTTAGATTTTGTGGGTGGTTCAAGGTGCCCCTATCAGCATTCCTACCTTACCTAGAAAGGTGCATGGTGAAATATGATCACATTTTGGGTCGCAATTTGAATCTGACAACTACTAGTATATCCCTGGGTGGGGGGGTTATAGAGGCTCAGCGGTTAGGGCTTCAACTTGGAAATACCCTATTATCTATGGTTAACCAGATTCTGTATGCAATATGCACCAGTCAAGTGCGAATGAAGAGCTGGGGCAATTATATTAGCAGTAGAGGTCCAACCAAACTGGTAGATCTTGCCTAGACTTCCACCAGGTTTGTGCATAATTTTTATATGTTATATTGCCTGCCCAGATTTGAACCTGGGCCTATTGGACAGAAGGTTCTCCAGTGTTAGTGCACTACACTGGGACTACCATTGTAGTTTCTACGAATATATTGATCTAGCAGTATATGCTTTGATAAATATATTTTCTTTTAATTTGTAGATTCAATGTATCCAATTACAATTTCATGTTTTATTTTTACTGAAATAAATTCAACTTGTTGATTCAATGCAAACAATTATAAATAAATGCATAATTTCTTCTTTTAATTTATGATACTTGTGCAGGACCAAGTGATACTCCTCTTGCTCCAGGGACTTTTGAGGCGTTTGTGAAAGTTCCAAGTTTTTTACGACCCCACACACAAATCTTTTGTACAAGGTCATTAAATTTTTGTTAATTTATATGCATGTTTTTAGTTATGTTATTGTAAAATTTTTGGTTGCCTAACACTTAACAGAACGAAATACCTATTTACTTAATTTATGATATAGTAGGTGATCTGATATATTGTGTGGAATAATTTTTATATAGTATATAAAATCGAAATTCTTAGCATTGAATGCTAGTTTTAACAAATGACTATCTTGCTCCATTAGAGAAAATTTGGGTATCTTTTAGTAGGGTCATTATTGTGGCTAAAATCCGAATCACTCAATTCATCAATCCAGTGGTGTCTGTAGCCATCTGCAGTAAAGTGATATTTGGGGGATTTGGACTGTTTGTTGATGTTAAAAGTAATGCTCAATGAGTTGCCCATCCTACCCATTTGATTGTTCTGTGAACAAAAACCTACATTATCACACCATTGTAGAAATCAATGCTGAATGTAGTGACTGTGCTACCACGTACTTGCAGGTATCAAAATAGATTTGAAATCAAATTCAAGATTTTTTTAAGTTATTGAGATTTTAATAATTTCTGTACATGTTCTCAAAATAAATTAGCAAGTATTGAGATTCTATGGCTTTTTGAGATTTTTAATAGTTTTTTTTTGAGATTTTAGTGATTTCTTTAGTTTTAACTTTTAATTATAGGAGATTAGAATTTGTTTTTGAGTTATTAGTAATTTCCTGAGATGTTCTAAGTTATATGTAATTTTAGAAGTTTGATAGATAGAAAATAGAAAGTTTCTATTAAGGGAGATTTTTAGGGAATTCTAGATGAGATATAAGGAGTTGTCTTGTTTCAACTCTAAGGAAGTTGGAGGAAGAATAATGAAAGTCATTAATCCCATTTCTTGAGTTCTTCTTATTGGTGTTATTTTAATTTTATTTTTCTAAATGTTAATGGTGAATTGTTGTAGTGAATTTGACTGCATCATTTGGTATCAGAGCAGGAAGATGGCTAGGAGAGGAAGAGAGGATGTCCTGCCCAGATGCATAGAGATATGCAAAAATCCACTGACAAGTAGCAGAGCTTGCAGACATGATAGCAATCACAGAATAAGGGTAGATATATTTTGATGAAGAAATAAGATCGAGAGGCCTATATCAACATGGATATTATGAAGAAGAAGAATAGTTAGAGTCTGACCTTGGAAGAAGGATTCTCAAAAGGATTGGAAAGGAGAAATGAAAATGATGGAACTAAAATTGGTGTTTTTGATTATGCAGGTAGTTTCAAACTAGAAGAGTTGATAGATTGGTATAATATATATAATTTCTTTGAGTGGAAGCCAATGACTGAGGAAAAGAAGGTTACATTTGCATGCACCAAATTGAAGGGTCATATGATTCGTGGCATTATTTGCAAAAAGAAAGAACTCTCAAAGGAAAAGAGAACTTGGAGAAGAAGTTGAGAGGAAAAGTTTTGCCCACAAACTATGTACAAAGCATTTTTCTAGGGTTTCAAAATTGACATTAATTGGATGTTCCTCTCAAATTCTAGAGGAGATACAAGGATTAAATTTTTTTCAATTTAAGGAGGTTAGAGGAAGAATAATGAAAGAAGTCCCACTCCTAGTGTCCTTTGTATCGGCATTTTTTAAATTATTGTTTTATAAATGTTAATGGTGAGTTGGTTGTAGTGAATATGGCTACATCTGAAAATATTATGAAAGCGAATGATAAACAATTTTTTTGATCTTTTAAAATGATTTATGAGAATTTTTGTAGAGTTAAATGGCAATAATCAAACAATTTATCGATTTTTTTATACAATTTATGAGAATGTTTGTAGAGCTGAATAAAATGGACAATGCCACAACCCACAGTATTATTCGAAAAGGATTAATGGCGGGGAACTATATTTGATTAGATCAATTGGAATGCAACATCATTGAAACAAATGCAAGTAGATTACGAGAATGAAACAATTACTAAAAAAAGATTGTACCTTTGGAAACAACTAAAGAAAGAATTTACCTTTGGATGAATTTGCGGGCTTGTCCTTGGAGAGTGTTCTGGAGCTCTTACAATGTAAGGAATTTCTTTCTTGTTGGCATCTAAATGGGCTTAAAGAGGTAAATTATATAGGGGAATTATTTGTTTCAAACTTGAGAAAATAGAAACTGACTAGTTCAGGAGACCAATGGCCCCTTTTATAGTTGGTGGTACTTGAGTACCTAAGTAGGTGAAGTAACGAGAGGTATTGGTATAAGGAATAGTGGTGGCTGAAAGTACCGTAATATACCTCTTGTTAAATGGCTTTTAATAGTAAATAATAATATACAACCTAGAACCATATGTTAATAGTAAAAAATAATCTAAATGATAAATAATTCTAATTATAAATATATGTTAATTATTTAAATCTAGATAATTATAAGTATAATTGAATGATTAATGTTACTACTACTAGTAAAATAATCAGGATTAATTGTTAATAAGTGATAATAAATATATTTGTTAACAAATATACAAATAAAACAACTAACATAACATTCAAACTAATACAAATATAATAAACTAACATAGTATTGATTTAAGAGAGTAAGTTGATTAAGAACAAAATATTATAAAGGATACTTATTTGGTGCGATATTCTATTAGCATTCGTATATAATATAACTGACTTGTTATGAAAAAGTATGACTTGCCACTGTGGGATGCAACTAATCGTTTGGTTTTTCAAATTATCAGATGGGAATCAATTTCTTTGAAGAAGAGCATCGATGAATATCAGTCTACGTCTGTAGTATTTATTCAGAGTTGGATTTAGTACAGTGGCAGTGAACAAATCACCATGTTTGAATGGGGAAGTAGAAATGGAATCCACACTGTAAATAAGATAGGAGACAACAAGGGATTTCTTGCATCCAATCAGTAAGGATAAATAAACATCTGAAGACAATGACAACACAAAGGAGAGACATAAGTCAACATAGTTGAGTATAATCATTGCTGCATAGCTAGTCTCCACATAGCAACGACCAAGCAAGGTATGTGCATGTAGTTACACATACATATGTCTGAATAAATATATGATGAGCAGTATATATAAATAGATAGACTAAGGGAATTCAATGATCATAAATATGAAACTATTTAATAACTAACTCTCAAGATAGCATTTGTATAATAATGAAATTAAAATAGATAAGATTAAGTTTTTTTGAGGGGTTTCTTGTGGTCTGATGGTTCCAGTAACAAGATAAGACATTATGTTAGATGAAACTGGTAATGTAGGCCAAAAAGAATGTGTGGTGTAGTATTGAGGGATATCAAATCCCATGGTATTGCCCTTGCAAAATGGTTCTTATCAAGAATGATATTGAAAGATCTTTTTAAAAAAAGGGGAAGTAGTGGAAGAATATTCCCTTCTGTGACATTATCATGGGTGAGTGTAAATGAATTTTTTTGGTTCTAATATTTTTGCTTTATTATAGAAGGCATGGTCTCATGTGAGGTGCTTTCTTTCCTAAACTTAGAAAGTTATGTTTTAGATGGTTACTCTTGCTTAAAGAAATGACTGTTGGGTCTGTGTTAAATTCTGTGGGCCTTGAATCTATTAAGTGTGGTTTTTGCTCTGTTGATGAAATATTTGAACATCTTTTTTTTGAATGTTGCTTTTCCTAGGGAGTTTGGTCTATTTTCCTAGGATCCCCAACTACTTGGAATTGTTGTCTTGGTATTTCTTTGAGTGAAATCCTAGTTGTCTATGTCAATTATTTTGATTTGAAACTCAATAGACTTTGGTCTATATCTAAGTTGCACGGGTACCTCCCCCCCCCCTCCGGACCACGTACCGGTTCGAACCGGTTCGTGGTTCTGGTCCGGTTCGACCTGGGTTCGTTTTTGGAGGCCTGGTTCGATTTGGTTCGAACCAGGGTTCGAACCCAAGAGAACCACATATAAAATTTCGGACCAGGGTTCGAACCCAGGAGAACCACATATAAATTTTCCACATTATAGCATGTTTTAATTTAATTTATGTTGATACATCTTGGGTCCGGGTTGGTAGGCATTACAATGCCAGAGTTTTTTAGTGTTGAGTAATCCCTAGCTGTAAAACACTTTCTATTTGAATCAAAATGCTACTAAATTTGAGACACCCACAAGAGAAGATGCTCAACATGTGGCGACCACCATGACCAATTTCGAGGAATTTCAGGGCCTATTTGAGTAGCAATATGAATTTTTCAAACACTAAACAATAAACAACGTTTTATTGGGAAATGTTGCCCTGCAGAAGAAAGTTAGGTCACATGAATATGGTCAGGTGGGGCAGCTACTTACCACATTGTCTATCACTGTTTGGCTGATTATTTCTCCTCTAGGTATATTAAAAATTGTATTAAACAATATTGAATCTGGGACGTCAGACTGTGTTATCCAGAGACCTTCATGAATGGTCTTTTTCCAGTTTACTGTTGTTGATCAGTGCTTGGGAGATTGTGCCCAAAGAGATTGAAGAATATTCAGCTGGTCAAAGGGATTTACCTTCTGCAAGCTAGATCTAATTAGTTTTTAACCACGTTCAATCGATTATGTTAATCATAATAAGAGTTTGGTAAATAAATTTATGAAAAGAAGAAATTTTTATTAAAACTTACTGTTGATCTGCATAAACTAATCAGATACAGTTATGAATTTTTTAAATGAAAGGGAAGAGATCTAGTCGCTAGGGGTTCCAATGATCGCTGTGGTTTGCTACTATATTGTTTATGCTGTTGTAAAGTTTTTTGTTGTTCAAATGTGTTTATGCTACTATGCTACATTCTAATTCTAACTCATGCTTCATAAAGATGTATATATATATATATATATATATTTAAAAAAAAAAAAATTTTTTTACATGTTTTTGCACTAACGAACCCAAACGAACCCAAACCCCTTTTCAAAATTTTGTCGAACCAGCGAACCGGTTCTCGAACCCGAACCCGGAACCGAACCGCGAACCGGCAACTTAGGTCTATATTATCTAGTGAGATTTTATGGTTTCTTTGGAGAGAAAGAAATGGAGAGGTTTTTCAAAAGGAGGTCCAAAGGCTTACTGAGCTTAATCTTAAACTCATTCACTTTTCTATATTGTCTTAGGTTTCTTTTACTCTCTATTTTTCTAAAAGCAAATTCATGATGCTAGTTCGAGAAGGATCTAAGTTAATTTTTAAAGATGATGTTAAAGCTGCCCAGTATCCAAACCAGTATAAATCTATGTTGGAATTTGGTGAACTTGACAATCTCAACCAAATTATGAAGGATTTTAGTATTGGCGATGATCAAGGAAGATCGAATATTGATAATTTTGATGAACCTTTTGGGTATGTAGAGAAACATGGTGTGCCTAGATGGGATACCTCTATCTGTCCTTCTCATGGAAATTCTGTTACTAATGAAGATGCAAATAGGTGCAATGATGGTTAGCACAGCTGACTCTTTGTATTACAAGCTCTTGATTTTTAGTAGACACTCTATATGTTGATATCTGATGTGTGTTATTTGAAGACATGAAATATGTATATTTAACAACAATAGTTTATAGCAGGATTGTGTCTTTACCCCCATTTTGTAATTGTATATATGATGGGGGTAAGACTTAATTAGATCTGGTCTTTTACATCCATTGAATGGGTCTTTTGAGATGATGATACTTGAATGCGGGTTATTTCAAGATATGCACATAGTAATAATGATTAGATTTATATGGATCATACAAATATATATTTGTAATATCAAAGGAATTAGAATATTTGTAGCCTATTTCGTCATCACTTACTATAGCCCCTTTAAGAGGATAGTTTTGTATCCATTTGAGAGAGGTGGAGTAAATCCTCACAAGATAGGCGAATTCCAAGATGGGAAAGGATATGTATTTCCGATGCCTTGAGAGAAAATCCTGCAATGGGTATGAATATGCAGTCCTAGTGCATTGAGAAAGTCTCCTTGTAGATTAGTGTGAAGCTCCTGGTCACATTGAAATTCCCATCCCCCTTAAGGTTGGTATGTTTAATAGAAGAAGGAACTGAGCTTAAATGTGGTAATTGTTAAATAAATTATTAGTTATTCATTGTTTCTCAGAATAAATTCAATTTAGATGCATAATAATGAATGATAATCATTGAGAATTGACAATCTCCAACTGGGGACATTATAAGTGGTATCAGAGCTTCTTTGTTGCCATCTTGTAGAAAATTTCTAATGCAAACTAGCCAAAGGGCTCAAAGGGCTTTGAAAAGGGAAAGGAAGAAACTAGTAACCAAACCTAACTCAAAATCCAACAATACAATGGTTCAGCCAATTGTTGAATAGATGAGATCATTCATGGAAATAACAACCAAAACATTAATAGATGAAAATGAAAGAGCTCAAATTCTCATGTAAGCCTTGAAAAACATGAACTTCAATCAACGATCTTAGGTCACATCTATGTTCCCCGGGGACGCGTACCCGGCCTAAAACCCCCCGTTTCGGGGACGGGGGGACGGGTATGGGATGTCCCCCAGCCGTCCCCAAATTCCCTTTTTTTGCAGGGGATGTCCCCGAAACTTGGGGACGTGGGGGGGACAAAAGGGGGACAGCCAACCGTCCCCGGTATGGAAAGGGGACGTCTAGTCGTCCCCCGACTGTACTGGGTACGGCCGGCCGTCCCCATTTTTTGCAAGCTCAAAACATTTAAAAAAAAAACATAAAAAAACATTTGTTGTGTCTTTTTTGGTCGGATAGTGGACCCCACTCCTCCAAAAACCCTAAAATGTATATAACTCAACACATTTAAATTGTTTTAACCATTCTTTGGTTTTCATTTTATGTTGCAGCCAGCTGAAGTTTTCATTTTGCAAGTAGAGGAGGTAATAGTTTTGCTTTCAAGAGCTTGACCAAGGGTTTGATCTTCTATTTTGTCCACCAAGTAAGTATAAAACTCTTTGTGCTTTCATCTATCATTTTTTTAATAAATTTGTAGCTTGCAAAGTCTGATTTTTTTTTTTTTTTCATTGTTTCAGCTCATATATCTATTCAATTGCATATTTAAACACAATGAGCAGCAGTGGGAGTACAAGTAGTAGTAGTGAAGAAGAAAATGTAGACGTTGATGTTGTTAGTAGTGACACTAGGCAAAAACCCAATCCTAAAGCTGATTTGTTTAAATGCCGTTCCGACATTATGAAGAATTTTGCAAAGAGTCCTTTCAATAGGAAAAAACCTCTTCTCCAATATGTCACACCTAGGCCAAAAGATAAAAAGAATTCGGGAGGGACTAGAGTGTGGGATTGTCATGTTTGTCTTGATGATTTTAGGGGCAGCTATCCCATGTGATGATCCTGAGGTTTTGGATGGCTTCACAAAAGCAATTGATAAGATGTATTCAGCTCAAGATGCCTCTACTCTTCGTGCACAGTTCCTTGACTTCAGCAACCTTCGTGGCCCAAACTTGGGTAAGCCACAAGCAAGGTTGGATAGAGTTGTTTTGGCACAGAGGGATCCTATTGGATGGTGGACTTGGCATGGGAGAGATACACCTGAGTTAAAGATTCTTGCCGGTCACCTCCTTTCACAGGTTGCTAGTTCTTCAGCTGCAGAGAGGAACTGGTCCACATATTCATATATCCACTCTATCAAGAGGAATAGACTTACCTCTAAAAGAGCGGAGAAGCTAGTGACAGTGCATCATGCTCTTCGACTTGCCGATTGCCAGACTCCAGAGTATAGGTAGACACCAGCTTTGCGATGGGATGTTGAGCCTGAGGATGTGGCCCAGATAGATGAGGATGACATAGCACCAGGACTGGTTGGGGTTCCATTAGATGAGACTACGCTTCCTGTGGAGGATGACAGTGAGGAAGATTTTGATTTTGATGCCATGATTAGTAGAGGCAGAATAAGAGCAGCAGTCTGCTTCATTTTCTATGTTTTGCTTTTTATGTTGAACATGAACATGATTATGATACATTGATTATATGATACTTATTACTTTATGGAAGCCTATAGCTTTGGGCATATTTTGATTTTGATTTTCAGATTTATGATTTATCATGCTTATCATTACGAGTCTTATGATATTGACAATGGTTAATAACTTAATGTTCATTGTTCAATGTTCTCTGATATTGTATTGATATGCATTTTGAGAATTGGATACTAAAATACTAAATAGTAAAATACTAAAATCGGATATTATTTCATAGATGGCATTCAAATGTTGTATGTTATGGTTCTATAATGTTTAAATGACATGCTTTGTGCTTAGTTTCATATGACTGACATGTATATTTACAAATTTCAATGTATATACTATATTTTAAAATTTTCCTATATATATAGCCATCCCTGTCCCCAAAATCGCCCAAAAAATTTGCCGTCCCAAAAACCCGTCCC
Source organism: Cupressus sempervirens (assembly GCA_028749045.1). NCBI lineage: Eukaryota > Viridiplantae > Streptophyta > Pinopsida > Cupressales > Cupressaceae > Cupressus > Cupressus sempervirens. The sequence continues at coordinate 197,911,822 of CM053785.1, forward strand.
GTCGTGCCCCGCCGTCCCCATACCGGAAACTTGGGGGAACATAGGGTCACATCATAGTGGGAAGGACATTAATATAAACCATTCAGAAAATAACAATAGGACATCCACACCAAGAATTGAAAACCTATCCTTCCTACCGTGAAGGAATTTATTGAGGGAGGAAGAGGAAAACAATCACCTCCCTAGCAGCACAAAGGAATTAGAAGAAGCTGACTCAAAATTAAGTCTTGAAATAAGAAGTGTATCTTTTAGAGATTATTGTGAAGCAAAGAAATTCGAAGCTCCTCAGAGAGCAAGGGAACAACCTAATGAGGACTTGAAACAAAAGACAAAAAGGTGACCATTCCAAATTTTGATGGATTTGGCAAAATCACAACCTATGGATGTTAGCGAAAATTAAACTCTTGATCCTCAATCCCATGATAAATTAAGATGCAATTCTATTTTTCACCCTATACTTGGACCCAAGAATACAAAAACATAACCTCATGTGAATAATTCTCACAAAAATTGATTAAAAGTTTGACCATAAATATCGCCAAAAGGATGTCAAAGAATTGACCCAACAAAAGAAAACAAGGATAGTGGATTAATATATCCGTAGGCTTACTCAAAATTAACTCTCGAAATAAAAAGTGTATCTTTTAGAGATTATTGTGAAGCAAAGAAATTAGAAGCTCCTAGGAGAGCAAGGAAACAACTAGATAAGGACTTGAAACACAAGGAAAACAAGGTCACCATGCGACATTTTGATGGACCTTTTTGATGGATCTGACAAAATCACAGCCCATGGATAGTTGCAAAAGTTAAACACTTGATCCTTAATCCCATGACAAATTAAGAAGCAATTCAATTTTCTGTATTATACTTGGAAGACACAACCCATGATTGATGACACCATGGTGTCCACACCCAAGGATACGAAAACATAACTTCATATTGATAGTCATCACGAAAATTGATTGAAAAGTTTAACTATAAATGTCCCAAAAAGGATTTCAAAGAATTGACCCAATAAAAGAAAATAGGGACAGTGGATGAATATATTTGTAGGTTTGAAAGAATTTCAACAAGTCGTAGGGCTAGATGAGGAAAAATTTATTTTTAGTTCTTGGATGGGATAAAAGAATCAATAAAGGGATCGGTGGCTGCTTTGAAACCAACTACCCTAGATGATGCTATTGAAATAGCCTTAAGTTTCGAAACATCATCTACAAATGTCAAAGTCACAAATGAACATATAAAAACTTTTCATGAGGAAGATAGGCATGAAAATAATTATGTTTCGAATGCCAAGAACGTCTGGGGCAAGGGCACATTCAGCATAGAAGAGAATACGAGGGGAAAAAGTGGTGCTTTAGATGTTAAAAGAAATGTGAACCGCAGCATAAATGTGGAGATAAGGAGAGGTTTACAAAATAGAGGCAATAGTCAACAAAGAAATGAAAGGAAACCCAAGAAAGAAAACAAGGTATGATGGAACAAATATTAAGAGCAGTCAATCAAGAGGAAAAGAGATAATAGATAAATGGAGCTTTATGGAGGAACCATGATGATGTCGTATCCTAGAGCTAGAAATCTCCACAGTTAAATTGTAATATAAGGAATCAATAAATGTATTATAGTTTAGAAGAGCTATTTGTGTGTACTTTATGTTTACTCTTGTATGCTCCATGTTGCATTAGTGTGTGTGCTTTGTGTATATTTTGTGTCGTCACATATTCACATGTTATCAAGTGAATATTCTATTTTGTTTATCGAGAATAATGGAATAACTTGAGAGAGATGAAATGGAAGCAAGTCATCATACAAACATAGTTTTGGCAAATTCAACTGATGGTCTAAGATTATTTCTCTAGAAGATGAGAGGTAACCTGTATTGAGATAAATTTTACAATTAAATCATAAAGGGAAAACATATAATTTGTTGAGGACAAGCAATTTTGGGGAAGGGCAAAATTGTAATATCCCACTTTTCAAATAGCTTCTAGTAGTAAATAACAATATACTATCTATAACTATATGTTAATAATAAAAGTAAAAAGCTATTTAAATGAATAAATAATGTTAATTATTTGAATAATAAATAATTATGATTATAATTAAATGGTTGTTGTTACTAGTAAAATGAGCAAAAATTCATTGTTAAGAAGTGAAAATAAATATATTATTATATTTATTAACAAATCAATAGATAAAACAACTAATAGAATATTCAAACTAATGCAAATTGAACACACTTAACATAGTATTGAATCTTGATTTAAGAGAGTAAGTTGATTAAGAACAAAACATTATAAATGGTCCTTATTTGGTGAGCTTTCATTAGCGACCAGCATTGTGGTTGGCAGTGATATTTCTATTAGCATTTGTATATAATAAAACTGATTTGTTATGAAGAAATATGACTTGCCATTGTGGGATGTAACTGGTCTTGCAATTATTAAGATGGGATCAATTTCTTTCAAGAAGGGCATCGATAAATATCAGTCACTGTATGTATTATATATTCAGCATGGAAGCAGTACAGTGGCAATGAATAGATCGCCAGGTCTGAATGGAGAAGTAGAATTGGAATCCAAGCTGTAAATAAGACAGGAGACAACAAGGGATTTCTTGCATCCAATTAGTAAGGACAAGTAAACAATGTTGTAGTGGAGACAACGGCAACACAGAGGAAAGACAGATTTCAGCAGAGTTGAATATGGCCAGTGCCTGGATAGCTAGTCTCCATGAAATGACGACCAAGCAAGGTATGTGCTTGTAGTTGACACATATATGTCTGAATAAATATATGATGAGTAATATATATGGACTTAGGGAATTCAATGATCATAAATATGAAACTATTCAATAATTGATTCTCAGGATTATAGGTTGTATAATATCAAAATTAAAATAGATATGGAACTTATATATGTATAAAATTAAACTATATTTCATATTCATATATATAGGGATAATGCATAGGATGTTAATACTATATAGATGTGTGTGTGCGTGTGTATTGTTTAGTCTATTAGAATGAGGATTATCTCAAGATATGCACATCATAATAATGATTAGATTTATATGGAAAGGAATTAGAATATTTATAACCTATTCCTTAATACTTTAGCTCCTCAAAAAAATGGATTTCTGTAAATTCAGTAGAGGCGGAGCAAATCATCACAAGATAGGCAAATTCCAATATGGGTAACTATATGTATTTCCAATGCCTTTGGGAAAAATCCTGAAATGGGTATGACTATGCAGTCCAAATGCCTTGAGGAAGCCTCTTTTTAGATTGGTGTCAAGCACTTGGTGACATGGAAAGTCCCATCCTCCTGAAGGCTGGGATGTATAAGAGAGAAGGAAGTGAGCTTAAATGTGTTAATTGTTAAATTTATTATGAGCTATTCATGATTTCTTAAAATAAATATAATTTAGATGCATAGTAATGTAGGACAATCATTAAAATTTAAAAATTGACGGCTTCCTAGTTGGGGACATTACAAGTACATGCCTATAATATTTTAGTTTTGCACTTGGATGGATAAAGAAAAAAAGATTCCATGCCTTGACAAGGCTCCAAGGGTTGGTTGGAAAGGTAGGTTCACACTGGAGGAGTGGTTCAGGTAGGCTTGCTCACTTGCTAACACAAGTATTGGTGATGTCTAGAGGAAGAGTATCCTCATGGTTTTGACATGCAGCAATGCTGTATCCATAGTTGGAAAACTCGGCAAAGGCAAAAACTCACCAAGCCCCCCAAAAGTTTAATCGGGAAAAACTCGGCGATTTAAAAAAAAAACTCGGGACAAACTTGGGAACCTAAAAAACCGCTGAAATTTAATTAAAAATACATATATTTTGCAAAATTTAATGAGAAGATGCATCTAATAAGTTAATTAAAGACAATACAAAAGAAACAAACAGAGTTTAGATATATATAAATGCATAGTGCGTACAAAATTGCATTCTTATGTGGAATGCTCATGGTAGGAAGCAAAATAGTAAATAGTTTCAATTTGTCAAACTAGAAGTAAATGCTAAAAGTCTAAATACATCAATACAATGTCAATGACTCAATCACATCTTCCTCTTTCCACTTGCACTAGCAGGAAAGCAAGGGGGTCTAGTCCTAGAAGAAGTGCCCCGCACTGGGATAGGGCGTGAGCTGTGTGACTGTGAACTCTGTGGCTGTGCCCCCTCGCTCGACGTCCCTACTGACTGGCTCGACGTCCTATAAGAGGATGCATCTCCTCCTAATGGTAATGCCTGATCCTCGCCTGAATCATTCTCGTCCTCGTCCTCATCCTCAATGTCATCCATAGTGAACTAAAAATTAGCATCGGCCTCCCCCTCCATGGCTTGCCTCTCCAAATCAGCGATCTCATCTGGTGCTAACAATGGACCTGGCTCCTGTGCTGTCCAATCAAAATAAGGATCTATCTCATCTAGATCAAGTGGACCAGCTAGTTCTAAGAGCTGTGCCTTTTTTATGCGCAACTTAAAATTATAGTGCACATAAACAAGGTCATTAAGCCGTTTTTGAGTCATTTTGTTTCTTTTCTTTGTGTGGATGGACTCAAATAAGCTCCAATTGCGCTCACAATGGGATGAGCTACAAGGTTGGGATAGGACTCTGAGAGCAAATTTCCTTAAATTGGGGGTATTGCCACCCCAACTTGCCCACCAAGCATTTGCAAAACAAAATAAAAGAAGTTATAAAGCAATAAAAAAAAAAATCAAAAGCACAACTTATCAATTAGCAAAAGTTTTAAAGTATGATGCTTTACCTAGTGCTTGAGTAAATCTTGCTCTCTTTGCTAGCATAGAAGAGAACAAAGGACCCCTTGATTCCACATAGATTTGTTGTTCGGTCACAATAAGGTCTCTCTCCTCTTCACTTGATATCATTCTCTCAATGCATTTAGAGAGACCTTCCATGACCTCTCCATTAGGATCTGAGTAGGAATCATCAGCCCTAAAACAAATAGAAAATGATATCAAGTCTTACTACACAACCTTAAAAAGTAAAATAAAGTCTTAGTGAAATCCCAACTTAAGGACAATCAATTATCATGATTCATAGTACCTAAATTTGGGATTGAGGAAGTAGCCTTCTGCATGAATAGGTTGGTGGAGCATATTGTTCCACCTCCTATCAATTATTTCCCAAATGGGGTCAAATCTGAGACTGTCCCCATGATAGTAACTTCTAATAGCCTCTTTCGCCCTATCCATGGCCTCATAAAGACCTCCCATTGGCGATTGCTGCCCATCACATATGCGCAAGACTAGAACCAGGGGCAGAGACATCTACATTTGAAATTTGGAAAATACAAATTAGTTAATAACATAGTAAGTTATGAATTGATAATGAAACTTGAATAAACTAAAAATATAATGTTTTGATTTTTGAAGTTACCTCCACAATCTCCTTAGCCTTCGCAAAAAAGTTATCATCAAAGACCATCCGTGCCACAACCTCTCCTTCGGGCTTCTTTGAGTAAGGTGAAGCAACCCAATCAGCACACACAAACATTTGCTTCAAAGCCAATATGTGTTCAATAATACTTTGCAACGTCAAGAAGACCGTTGCAAACCTTGTCATAGCAGGTCTCATCAAATCTTTGCCTTTAGTGGCTTTTCTCATCAAACTGAGAACCTATGGATGATTATAGATATATTTCATGACTCGCCTAGCATCTTCCACAACTGGACTCACCCAATCAAGTTTTCCTATGTCCTCCAAAAGAAGGTTAAGGACATGTGCTGCACAAGGTGACCAAAAAGGTGTGGGATGCCTCTCTTGGAGGATTCTACCTAAAAGATTAGCAAAAAATCAATAATCAGTAACAAACTTTCCATATTTAGTATTTACAAATTGCATCAAATATAAATTGAATAATACCATAGCATTACATTTATGATTCATATTGATTCGAATAAAAAAAATTTAAATTTACCTGCTGCCACATATGCTGCTGCATTATCCGTGATTATTTGCACCACATTCTCTATTCCCACCTCCATGACAACATTCTCCAACATTAAAGCCAATGTGGCTGCATTTTTCACTTTGTTGGAGGCATCGACAGATTTCCAAAACACCACATCATATTTGCAAGCAACCAAGAAATTAATAATGGTTCTACTTCTTCCATCTGTCCACCCATCAGATAAAATGGTGCAGCTATATTTCTTCCACTCTTTCTTTTGGTCTTCTATCAATAATGTTGCCCTACCAACCGCTTTGTCAAGCAACCTACAAAATTTAGGTGTAATATTAAATAAAGTGTAAGTGTTAGTAAAAAATAGGAAATAAGTTATAACAATTAAGATTTAAAATATAACAATGAACTAAAGTGAATCACAATTATTTATAATTACTAAAATTTAAATAGTAAAATACTAACCTTCCACTCATGTCCTTGCGATTAGGCGGCTTGTACCCTTTGCCTGATATTGTTATTGCATTGACCATATTGACCCAATAGGGACTATTAGCGGCATTCATTGAGATATTGTTGAAAAACCAAAAATCAAATGTTGCAATATCAGTTTGCTCATGCACCTCCTTAAACCATGCAGTGCCCTCTAATGATGGCTGTGCTCGAGGTGTGTTCCTGGGCACAAAATAACCCCCTATCCCTGATGGGGATCCGGATGGTGATGAAGAAGTAGGAGATGTAGAAGAAGTGGAACCGATAAAAGAGAAATTTTGTTTGCGGATTTGTGGGCCACGAAGAGATCCTGGTATGTTCTCAAGTGCTTCTTCTTCCTCTTGCATATCAAAAGAAGCTCCTTCAGATTCAGCTATGGCTGCCCTCATAGCTAATTTTGCCCTCCCCCTATTCAATTTTTTCTATTCAGTAGCTGCAAGTAGGGCATTGATGAATCTTTTTTCTTCATCTGTTACCTTGAGACAAGGATTTGAATCATGTTTCTTTATGCCTGCAAGGTGGTATTTGAGGCGGTTTATGCCTCTAGAAATAATTCTCTCACATGGAATGCATATCACTTTCCCAACATCATTTGGAGCTTCATAGGAAAACTGCCATGTCTTATCTCTTTCATTTTTAGGCCGAGTGCCTATATATCCAAAAGGGCATGGTGTTTGTGGCCACTCTTCTTGCGGATTTGTCATTTTTTTTAATGCTTGACTGCTGCCCTACACATAAATTTATTGAAAAATGAATAAACAAAGTTAGAGCTTAGAAGCTAGGGTTTGAAACGATTCAAACTTCAAACTTGAACCATATCCTTAGCAAACAACAAACTTCAACCATATCCTTAGAAGCTATAGGGTTTCAAATGATTCAAAATGATTCAAACTTCAACCATATCCTTAGAAGCTAGGGTTTCAAATGATTCAAAAAGATTTTAAATGATTTGAAAACATTTACAAACAACAACAAATACAAAAGAACATTTGTTATAAAACTATAAAAAGTTTTCAAACTGTGATAAGATGAACATACCAGGAAAGAAATTTGTTTTCTAAAATCGGTTAGAATCCTCTACAATCCACTCAAATCCACCTTGAATCACTTGCAATCAGCCAAGAATGCCTCCAAACCTTCTTCTCTTCACTCCTCAAGGCGCTAAACAATGCAAATACAAGAAAGAATGAGAAAAAACACACTCACTGCCACTTTAACCCATCACAGGCCGCGGCAAAACCTTCACCAGTAAATCGCGAGTTTTTAATAAAAACTCGCCGAGTTTTTGCTGATTACTCGCCGATTACTCGGCGAGTTTTTACCAAAATGCCGAGTTTTTAAATCGGCGAGTTAACTGGTGAAAAACTCGCCGAGCTAGGAAACTCGACGAGTTTTAAAAACTCGCCGGGTACTCAGCAAGTTTTCCATCTATGGCTGTATCAAAGTTTTTGAATAAATTGTGCAGGTAGGGTGGTGAAATCAGTGCTTTGAGATCCTTGGCAAACCAAGTGGTCTTGGGATAATATAATGTCCCTAGTCAGCATATCTTGGAATTAAAGGACAACAAGAATTCTTTATACTTGTTCCGAGTTAAAAGCTCAATTCTTTTATAAATTTTATGAATTGATAGCTTTGATTTCCATTGTGATTTATTCCTTTGCCTGATGTACCCTTAAGTATATACCACAAAAGATTATGTTATTGCATTCCTAGATGGATAATTGAATGCTTGAAAACTTCATCAAGTCACTATAACAAGTGCTCATTAACGGGTCTCAATATATGTCTCTAAATGCTAAATTAGTTGTGTATGAGAATTCTGGTATGAGAACATTCAATATTTTACACGGTGCCACTTGTGTTGTACAATAAGCAGATTTCTTGTACAGACCTTAATTGCGTGTATTGCATTGGTATTGTTTTGCTCAGTCTGGACTAAAACCGACTGACCATGTTCAATTGACTTATAATCATTGAATCATTCTTTTGTTTATTTCACCAAAACGGTTTCTCAGTAGTATTTACATTGTTATTATTCATTACCAATGCTTTTGAATCTGTTGTATTAGTTTTTACTGACAACTTATTGTTTGTAATATATAAGCAACTGCTAACTAGGAGTGCTTCCTGGGCATGTAACTGAGACCTACCAGATTGATATGATAGGTCTAGCAAAATATTTTCATGAGACAACCTGTCCATTCTGATATAATGGACCTCTCCCAGCTCTCTTATTTCCAGCCAGTGGTGTGGATTTGGAATGTTTATTTCTAGATATGAGCCTTCTATTCCTGTACAGTACAATTTGCTGACTGTACATATATATATATCTCTTGATTGGTTCTTTCCATTATCCTGTATGCTGGTTTGTCGACTGTCTTCTTCTACGATCCCTGTATTTAATTGTCCCTTCCTATTATGTTGATACCTTCCATTCTATCCACAACATTTCACCATCATCCAGTGGAACAAATGTTGGCAACACACATAAACATATGCTGTATCAGTTTCTATCTATTCTGTGACAAAATATAACCTCATTGACCGTTGATGCTGCATGCAGTCAGCCGCTTCCATCTTTCCTTTATTTCACCATTATGTATTTTTCCTTTGATACCTCCTTCCTATCCCTTATCCAACAAGAATCTGACTCTTATATTTTGCTCGATGGGAATGGTTCCATTCTAAGAGATACATCTTTGTGTATAAGCTTATTAGCAACCCATTTTTCCTTACGTTATCACTTAGTCAATTTTTTATTCATCCATCATATTTGGTTTGTTTAGTTTTTAATTGATTCATAGTTATTATTTAACATTATCAACATTTCATAGCAATTTGTATGTGCCCTACTCATAAACATGTTTGTGGTTCCAAGGATATTAGATCTGTATGATGTCGACAACTTCTTAACCCATTGCTTCCACGATAATATTCATGATCAACAATTTTACTTTGTACAGGTCTTCTTAATTTTTGGGATTCTAATTCTTATTGTGGACAATGTATTGTATCTTTCCCGTAATCCCTCATATGCCTACGTGACTGCCATCTCTTGCATATCATCTTTATTAATGGTCACACTACTCAGTTCTGTCTGTGTCAAAACTAAATAGTATTTGATATTTGATATTTATGTATCTTTTATATGTTTTATATTTTATTTATATTGTATTAGATATGTTTGTTATTCATATGTAGTACTAGATGTTAAGATGAATTACAATATATACTTTAGAAGGGCATTTTATTAAATTATATTATTAATAATAGATTTATTTATGTTTATATTACTATAATTTATATATTATTGTTTTAATGTTATTATTTATTTATTATAGTTTAATCTTATTATATATTTATATTATTTGTTATTAAATTCTATTCTAGAAAAGGGGATGTTACAAATATTTATAACACATGGAGGTTAAGGGATTGATGTGCTACATGATATTTATCCACCCGTTTCCCACATTTGTGTCAATTATGAACAGAACAAACCTTGTCAACTATAGTTCACCAACATATAAATTAAGCATAGACAAATAATGGTGGCCTAGAAAGAAACTATGTCGTGAAGTCTCACAAAGTTGGTCATAGAGCTTTGAGGGGTTTCAAAGGTATTTTTCTATAATCTGAAGATCATTTTTGAAGTCTATAGGATGATTGCATCAAATCTCAAGAGTTCCCATTTCACAAAATTGCTCATGCAAAAGCAACACACAGATAGCTGAAGATTTTCACATAGTCAAGAAGTCTCCCTTGATCTGATCAACTTGAGCAATATGTGTCGATGCTGCACTTACTCATTTTGAATAGTTTCTAGATCCTTTCGAAGTTTAGCCTTTTCTCTTTGAATTGAGGAGCCATGAGAGAAAAGAAGTGGGGAGGTAGTGGGAAGGATGTTTGGATACCCAGATCTTGTATGACTAGTGGTGTGAGTCCATGCCTAAAAAGAGAAGCAATTTGTCAATCTTTTGAAGCATTATTGACCCTCGCACATGCCAACTAGTGATGCTATATATGGGTTAATTTGGCTTGTGCAACTTCATCTTGAGTGGTTTTTTACTCTGCTACTTCTAGTTATGAGGCCAGTGCAAGGATGCTGACATTTTGTTATATATAGTGTCATTGAAGTATCTCTTAATTATTTTTAATAAAAAACAAAAAATGCATGAAGAAAATGTGTACCTTATGCCTACATGACTTTGTGATTCTTGGATTGAGTCCAACAAAGCTGGTCTTTTTGCCTTTGGACTCGCTCATTTGAGTCAGACTGAGTTTGGATGAACGTTGTAGCGGACAAGTTTTATAAAGTGGAAAAAACATTTTTTAAAAATTGTTTTGCTTTGACTTTTGATGTTCTTAGGTCTCCCCTAAATGCAAAAAGCAACATTCTTTCATTTCCAAATATAATAAATAAAGGAAATAAGGGATTAGAGAAAAATATTAAGGTTGATGATGCCGTCTTCAATGATGAAGACTTGGACTGGGTTGATTAGTTGGATCAAGAGGCAAAGGCAGTATCGATGGTAGAGGAGTCTAGAGCAAGGGGGGACCTATTGGAGGACCTTGAAGTCGAGAGTGAGGAATATGATGAGGATGAGGATGTGGATTTCACTAAGCTTAAGCCTCATACACAAGAAGAGAAGATGGCTACATAATCTTCCATAACCTATCTTAAGCATACAGGAACAAAGATTTCGAGGTCAATTGGTCATTAATATAGGCTACTTTGAGCCTTAGTCTTTTAAGCTCTAGCTTTTATTTTGTTATATGTTTTGATTTTTGATTCCATGGATTCCATATTCCATGAATATTGTAGATGTTTGACAATGACATTATTTATATTTCTAATGGGTTATTTAGTTTAACTTATTTCCTTCAAAAACTCACATTTATGCTTGTGTGTTCAATATAAACTAGTGTATGTGTGCAAAGTTGCTTTTATTTATCTCAATTATTGTGTTTGATAAAAAATTAATTAAATGGTGCATGAAAAAAAGTTTTAGAACCTTAAAAATCTTTTCATTTCTTGGGTTTTTCAATTTGCCAATGCTTGCCAATTTTTGCCAAGTTTGGATGTTGAGTCCAAGTTTGAGTAAAAAATCAGTGTTTCGAATCGAAATCTTGTGATATGCCTTATAAACGTCTACTTAGATATTAAGTACACCCTTTTTTGGAAAAAAGTAAAGTTGTTTGGAGTTGGTTAAGTGGAAGAGCTCGGGTGATGTTTGGGGCACAAGGAAGTGATAACATTGATGGTTCATGGTGCATGGTTCATTTGTCAACCAAAGGAGTTCAGTTGGTGTCTAGAGCTTCGAAAGGATATTGTTTGGGACATGATATCGGCCATTGGGAAATATCAAGTCTGAAGGAAATAAAGTGCCTTGATAGGTTGTTTGAAATACTAAAAGAATTGTTGAGAGCCATTTGGAGCAAGTTCATAAATAGGGGGTTTATAGCACTTTGAAGCTAGAATAACATGACATCGTTGTCTTTCAATGGAAAGGTGCAGTTTAATAGTGAGCCCACCAAATTGTTTGAAATTAAAAAATGTAAACTTTGATCAAAAAATTGCAAAGCTCATAAAAGTTAGCATAATTGTAATGTTCTTGATGTCGTCTTTGTAGGAAGAGTCTTCCATCTTCGAAGTAGACTAGTGCGCATACGATGAAGATGCCTTTGTAAGATGGAAACAAAAAGTTTGTACGGTAGGATAGATGCTTATATGATAGTAATAGATGCTTGTACGACAACAATGTCTGCACGATTGCAAGAGGTAAATGTTGTACAAAGGCAAGATGGAGAGCTCGTACGGTGACAAGCATTCATGCTGTACGGTACAAGAGGTAGTCTCTGTTTGACCGTACAGTAAATAAGGAGTTGACTATGCATGTGGATGGGTAGTGTTGTACAAGCGAAATGAAGACCGTATAGTAGCAAGACAGGGGTATAGTGAAGTAGAAAGGCCCTACAGTGGCAAGCACATTGTGAGGAAGAGCAGTCCATACAGTTTGTGGAAGGCCGTATGGGATGACGTTTGCTGAAGGGTGATTCCCTAGACCGTACAAAGAAATGAAGAGAGTGGGTATGAGGGATGGCTGGAGGGTGTATGAACCAATGGACTTCTTTCAATGAGATTATGCAGTTGTTCATCAGTTACATAGATATCAATGTAAGCATAGAGTGTACACTGTCATATGCAAACTATATAAATATATATTCCAAAAACAATGATATTTGCAAACAAGAATGATGCTCCGATTTTCCTGATCCGAGCCAAGTAGTACACAGATGAATAGGGTGAGGGTTGGATCCGGAATAGCCAAATTGGGAAGATCTCTCACTCCCAAAATGGTGAACAATGGAGAACTCCAACATGAATTCGCAGTACAAAGAAAATAATCCAAATTGCATATGAAAGCAACTCAACCTGACAGACACAAATACCTTATTGAGGGAGAAACTATGTACCGATAGAAGACATGGCAAACTCTTATGGAAACATTTAAAATAAAAATGGGTCCGAGATATCTTAAATCAATCGGCCCACAAACAAAGTTTTTTAATTTATTATTTATTTTATAACGGGGACATTACAATGTTCCTATCCCAAAATTTGCTTTCCCTAAAGAAAACACAGTGTTGGATGTTGGAGAACTTGTTCACCTTCCCATGTGGCATCGTTGAGCAGAAAGTGCTCTATCAAATATTGCTAGTTGGTGTGATTCCTCAATTTTCTCCCCTGTACGTCAAGGAAGACACACTCCAATATCCCTTCATTAGTCAAGGGTGAATACAAGAATGTTCTGGCCTACGACCTTCTTCAGGCAAGATATGTGGAAGATGTGGATTTGACTTCCTTCTGGTAGGTCAAGCTCATAGGCACTTTCCCCTATATGTTGAGTTATGTGGTACGAATCGTAGAATTGTGGCCTTAGTTTTCCTTTGCCACTTAGCTTCAAAGATGACTTCCTGTGTGGTTGAAGACGAAGATATACTAGATCACCTACCTTAAAGCTTATCTCACTTCGATGGCTGTCTACATACATCTTCTATTGATTTTGTGCCTGATGGAGGTTTTCCTTTAAGACCCTCAAGATGTCTTGCTCTTATTGCAACCAATCCTTTTCCTTCGACGTGCGACTTTCACCCAGAACCATATATACAAATGGGGGGGTTCATATTTGTAGAGGGCCTTGAAAGACACCATCTTGATGGATATGTGGTAAGTGGTGTTATAACAATATTCTCCAAGATTTAGCCATTTAACCCATGCCCTTTTTTGTGCCAAAACATAGTTGCAGAGGTATCCTTCCAACCACTTGTTCACAATTTCTGTTTGCCCGTCAATTTGGGGATGATAACTGGTACTTGGTGACAATTCTATTCTTGCTAGACAAAATAGTTTTGTCCAAAAGGTGCTGAGGAAATGATTGTCCCTTTCGCTTACAATGTTTTGTGGAAATCCGTATAGGCGGAAGGTTTCCTTGAAGAATAAGTCTACTACTTGGGCAGCCTGGAACTCGGTGGGAACGACAAACAAGTGTGCGTACTTTGTCACTTTGTCAACCACCACGAAAGCACAATCCTTTCCATTTACCTTTAGAAGCCCGGTGATGAAATCCATCCAGATGCTATCCCATTTTTGTTTTGGTATCAACAAGGGTTGTAACAAGCCCACCAATAAGTTGTGTTCAGATTTGTTTTGCTGGCATATTGCACATCCCCACAGAAGACATTATCCTTAAGTCCTTTTCCATGAGAACCTCTCCATGAGCTGTCTATAGGTCTTAAGAAATCCTAGGCGTCCGACCAATGGTGAGGCATGCATTTCCTTCTGGTTTCTTTGTTTTAGTTTGGACTTAGGCACCAAGTAAATCCGTTCCTTGTAGGAGATGATGTCATCAACCACCTTAAATCGATTGTCCTAAATGTTGCCATCGTTTAGCATATATGCAAATGTGTGTTTGGAGTATTCCACCAATAAGTGTGCCTTCCAATCTCTTGAGATCTAGGCCAATGAACGGATGGCTGGTTTTCTCTACATAAGCATCAACTACGACATTATTCTTTCCCTTCACATATTTAATATCAAAATCGAAAGCTTGAATCTTACTTACCCATTTTTGTTGTCTTGCTTAGATCCCTTTGTTCCAAAAAATTTCTCAAGCTATTATGATCAGTACAAACGATGAACTTGGCACACATGAGATATTGCCAAATCTTGGTTAGAGCGTGCATAATGGCCAACATCTCTTTATCATAGATGGAATATAAGTGTTCACCTTGTTAAGTTTCCGACTTGCATAGGCTATCGAGTGCCTTTCCTGTAGCAATACAACGCCGATGTCCTCTTTGGAAGCATTGCACTCCAGAATGAAAGGTTGACTGGAGTTAGGTAAAGCAAGAATTGGGCAAGTACCTACTGGTTCTTTTAACTTACCAAAAGTGTGTTTTGCCTTTTCATTCCACTGAAATGATGCCTTCTTAGTTAAATTTGTTAATGGTGCACTGAGTTGAGAGAAGGATTTTACAAACCTCTTGTAGTAATTGCACAACCCAAAGAAATCTCATAACTCTAAGAGTGATTTTGGCAGAGGCCAATCAAGGATAGCGTGAATCTTCTCCTAGTAGACGTGTACTTTATATTTATTGACAACATGTCCCAAGTATAATATCTTTCATCACGAATTAACACTTTGATTGTTTGGTGAATAATGATTGTGCTTCCATGATTCCAAGTACTTTTCATCCAATTGATTTAAATGTTCTTCCCATGTTTTACTTGTAAATAACAATGTCATCTAAAAAACTAGCAAGAACTTACACTATTGTTATTGAAGATGCGATTCATGCAAGACTGAAATGTAGCTGGTGCATTCGTTAATCCAAATGGTATGACTAGGAACTCATAATGTTCATAGTGACCATGGAGAGTTGTCTTTTCAACATCTTTTTCGTGCATGCAGATCTGATGGTATCCAGATCAAAGATCTATTTTAGAAAAATAAACCACGCCATGCAACTCATGAAGCAGTTCATCGATCTTGGAATAGGGTATTTGTTTTTTATTGTCTTCTTGTTCAACACATGGTAGTCCAAGCACATGCGTAATGTTCCATCCTTTTTCATTAGGACTACTGATGATGCAAAGGAAATGGACCTGGGGCGAATCCATCCTTTGTCAAGAAGCTCCAAAATTGTTTTCTCGATCTCATCTTTGAATTTTTCGAGATGGCGGTATGGTGTGGTGATAACTGGTTTACACTTGCTTCCAATTCGATGGTATGTTCAAAACCTCGATGGGAAGGTATGCAAGGGGGATTGTTTGCAAAAACTGTATCTTGTTTGGTCAAAATGACTTGAAGCTCATCATCTCGATGGTACACTAGTTGACGCAACGTAATCATACCAAGATGGCCTCCATCTGTTGTGCGGATACTTCCTTTGGTCCCTCATTTGCCATACCTCTGAGAACAACCTTCTTTCCATTGACAACAAAAGTGTAATCCATCCGTTTGAAACTTTGAGTGTATTCATCCAATGTTTCCATCCACTGTATGCCCAAAATGACATCCATATAATCTAGATGCACTATAAAGAAATCCTCTGTCATTTTACGGTTAGCTATGGTGATACTGAGCTAGGGAACAAGGTGCGGGCATGGTAAGAGCATTCCTCCAATGACCTTGACTTAGAAACTGACGCGTGCCATTCTAGGTAAACCTCTTTGTTTAACAAGTGATGAGTTTATAAAATTTAGAGTGGGTCCGCTGTCCAATATCACAATGACTCTTTCCTTGAAGGGTTCCTCGTACCTTTAATACTATACATCTGGGGTTGTTGGTCGGGTGATAGTTACTCTGTGTCGTACCAATGTAGCGATCTTCTCCATATGGTTTAGGCTGATCCCCTTGGAGTCCTCTTGATGGTGGCCACCCTTTGTGGACAAATCTTCCTAATCATCCTCATCATCAAATACGACTTTGATGTATTGTATTTTTCCTTTATTGAGGCATCCATGCCCATGTTCCCACCGCTCCTTATAGGTGAAGCATAAGTTTTTCCATTGGAGTTCTTGTCTGGCAGCTTCGTTTAATGAAGGCTTCTTCGACGGGTGTGTTGGTTATCAAAATCGTTGATTAGAAACCTATGAACCTTGCCTGCTTGATGTTGGGTCTAATCGATTCTAGCCAACTTGACAAGATCAATCAATTGATTTAAATCCTCCACACTTTTGGCTCTGCTGAACCAAGGCCTGTACACCTAATCTTGGATAGCAAAACTTGGATCCAAGATATTTTATACTGAATAGATGTAATGCAAGAACAACTTCCTCAAATGGCAAGATTTTAAGGAAGGCTTCTTGATTGCGACTGGTAAATATTATTCTTCAAAATTTAATTATTTTAATAGAGTTGTGAATGCTGAAATACGATTAAGGTTGAATTACTAAAACAAATAAAATATTAAACTTTAATAGAAAAAGATCAAAGTATTGCTAGCAAATAGATAGAGAAAAATGAGTGATTAAAGATCAATGCTGAAATTCAAATGGGCGATAAAGTCATATTTATAAGTTTTTCTATATACAACTTTATGACGTTATAATATTAAATCTATAAATAATTCAATTATTGGGATATGTCAAGTTATTTTGTTTTGTGCATATTAAAACCAGTCTATAATGTTTTAACCATTAAAACGACAAAATAGATACAAATACGAAAACAATTATAATATTCCACAATATTTGTATTTTCGAGTTTAAATAGCAACAAATAATTTAATCCACCTATCCCAATAATAAATTATTTATAAAAATTAAATAAATCATAAAGGACAAACTATATAATATTGGTATTCTAAAGCAAATAAAATTCTCAATGATTATACTGTGAAGAAAGTTGTGTTTGAGGACACTCCAATGCAGATGTTCAACTCAACACAATTAAATCCCAGAGAATATTGCAATGCGTGCTCAATATTTGAACATCCAATAGCTTAGTTCAGGTTTGATCTCTTCCAACAAAGGAATTTAAAAAAAAATCTATCCCTCTTAGGAATGCAATAAATTTTTTCTGAATGAATCAATTGTGTCCTTGTTGAATTTTTACATTACATATTTATAGACAACGAAAAGGCACTATGCCTTTTCGAAAACAATCATAACTTTTCATAACCGATAGCTGATCGGTGAGTTCTCAAAATTATTTGTAATAAAGCCCGGTATTAGGAATGAAATCCAATAATTAGTAATTTCCTTTTGGAGTAACGGTATGATTAGGGGCATGCCATTGCACAATATGAGTAATGTCTGAACTATAAATTCCTCCTTGCGATACACACAACATGATAGAAGAAATAATATTTGCCACACAAATATTTATGAATGATGATGCGAATGAACCCCACATCTGTCATTGTCCATCATATCTCTTTCAAACTTTATGTGACCTTATTACTGGCACATACATTTAGTATCCATCTTCGTTTTGTTACTCCACTTAGATGGTCATCGTAGCATTCATCAACTCTTAATGAAGCAGTTTAATGTTTTCGGCACATACTCAGCGGGACACATATCGTTTGAATAAACCTTCATCGCTCAGAGCATCTGATGACTCATTCTTCCGCTAGATTCAATGGTCGAGTTGGCATAGTCTAAAATATTTTTGTCCAACTTATCGGGCTCTACCATTAACGTTCCAAAATATATTATGATGGCATGTAACTTTTTCCTTTCATCATATATGTCTTTGATTAAGTTCATGGCCTGTACTTGTGAATCTGTGTTGTAAATTTGATGGGTATATCATGCATACACATTGAGAATATAATTTGAAGTTATTCTAGGACACTTGTGTCAGCAAGCATACTATATCCTTATCGGAGATGCAGGAGAACGGTCTTTTTCCGTTAGATGCTTTCAAGGTATTCTTTGTCTTTGATAATCATGTTTTATGTTCTTTGATCTGCAATTTTGAGATTCTTTCATATCTGCGGTTATTTGACGACTAGTCCCTAATGAAAATGTGTACAATTGGAAGCATAAAAATTAGGCTCCATCAGGGTGTTTGTCCCCTGGAACTAATGGCGGTTTGGAGTGGTAGTAATCTTTAGAGGAAGATGCCAATGATGATGCCATACCCCTCAGTGGCTCTATCAATCTGTCCATGAATAATACAATTTGCCTTCTTTTAGAAATATCTGTAACCAATACAGAGAGTTTCTGGAATTCCATGATGTAATGGTCAATCAATCTTGTTTTCTATAAGTGTGGTAGTTCCTTAAAATTGAGTTTTGGATCTTTGCCATCAAACTGATCTATCAACCTTTTAGCGAATTCTGCATAAGTATTTACTTGGTCATGTCACAACGTAATTGTGCCGTGATGCCACCATGCATGGGTCACTCCCTCCAAGTGGAGTGTTGCGAATTTAATTGCCTCCTCTTTTGGCATTGGGTTGAGCTAGAAGTAGGTATCAACCTTCATTACCCATGCCTATGCAAATATTGATCCGGATCCGTCGAATGGCTACTCAATTTCCATTTGAGATCATGATTAAAATATCCTCGATTTTTTCTCTGAGAATATTGCCTTCTTAGTTCCATGTAATCTTTGTAGGACATGTCCCCTTCCAAGCTTGCATTCTTCCAATTTTCTTTCAATTTTTCTTGAATTTCCTCAAAGGCTGGTTCCCTTCCTTTATGCGGTGCTTTAGCTCTTGGAGGGAAAGACGACATAGAAGGTCGTGAGTGTGTTGGATGAGTATTTGCCTTTCCAAAAAAATTATTGTCACTGTGACCATTTTGTTCATCAGATACTTCACTTTCAACTAGTTTCCGCAAGGTTTCTTTTATTAGCTGCCTAGTCTCATTAATTTGCACCTAATTCCTTGAAAAATCTCTTAATAATGCTATGACTTCAGTGAGAGTGTAGCAAGAGTGGGTTCTTGCAAATCTTCCATTCTATCAATTGAGTGGGATCTCCTTCATTTCCGGCTATAAATTTTCATTCACTATCCACAAGCTGGTAGGATTACTCGCTCTGATACCACTGTAATATTTTCGATGTCCTCATTGTAGGAAGTCTTACATCTTCAAAGAAAAGTAGTGTGTGTACAATGAAGATGTGTTTGTAAGATGATAACATAAGTTTGTAGAGTAGGATAGATGCCCATATGACAGTAATAGATGCCTGTACGTTGGCAATTATGCTCGTATGACAGCAATGTCCACATAGTTGCAAGAGGTGAATGTTGTACGGAGGCAAGATGGAGAGCTTGTCTGAAGACAAACAATCAAGCTGTATAATACAAGAGGTAGTCTATGTTTGATCATAGGTAAATAAGGAGTTGATTGTGTGTGTGGAGGGTAGTGTCATACAGGTGAAATGAAGAGCGTATGATAGCAAGACATGGATACAATAAATAGAAAGGCCATACGGTGGCAACTACACGGTGAAGAAGAGCAATTGTATAGTTTGTGCAAGGTAGTATGGGATGAGGTGTGTGGAAGGGTAATTCCCAGGGCCATACAGAGGAATGAAGATAGTGGGTACGAAGGATGGCTAGAGAGTGTTTGAACCGAGAGACTTCCTTTAATGAGATAATGCAGTTGTTTATCAATCACATAGATTTCAATATAAGCATAGAGCGTACATTATCACATGCGAACTATATAAATATATATATTCTAGAAACAATGATACTTGCAAACAAGAATGATGCTCTAATTTGCTAGATTTGAGCCAAGTAATACCCAGGCAGAATAGGGTGAGGGTTGAATCCCATCGAAACTGAAATAGCCAAGTAGGGAAGATTTCTCACTTCCGAAATGGGGAATAACAGAGAACTCCAATAGGAATTCACATTACAAAGAAAATAATCCAAATCACATACCAAAACAACTCAACTTGATGGACATAAATACCCCATCGAGGGAGAAACTAAGTGTCGGCAACAAACACGACAAACTCATACGAAAACAATTAAAATACAAATTGGTCCGAGATATGCTAAATCAATCGCCCCATTAAAAAAGTTTTAATTTATTATTTATTTTATGACGGGGACATTACAATACCCTTTTTCAAGAAAAAATAACATTTATTTAAATTAAAAATTTAAGAGACATTAATGATAATTAACTTTAGGAGCCCGAGACATCTACAATTTAGCAATCTTAAAATTTGAAATCCTCAATATTAGGCGCTATCTTGAGAAGGATAGCCTTGTACAACTTAAAAGTTTCGTTCAAAGCATGACCATTAACACTTAGTTTTTCTTAAAGCTGCATAATGATGATTTTAAGATCATCCACGGCCTTTAAATTCATGAGAGGGAGTTGTGGCTTTGTAGACCTTTCTAGAAATAGTATCAAAGGAATTAATTAAAATAAAAACTCTTTTCTTTGACATGGTTGATGTTAGCTTGCCCCTAATGAACGTCAACTTTTAAGAAATATGTTTAGTTTCATCCCAGATGGCTTCTTTAAAGTTGATCCCCTTGGATTTGACATCCATGTACTTATTATAAAGGGATGATTTGGCTTTGGTGCCTTGCAAGTTATAGCTCTTAGACATAGAGACGTCCTCAAAGAATTGTAAGATTGGGATAACTTTTAGGGTCCTTGTTAAGGCTGAGGGATTTGAGATTTTTGAGGACTTTTCTGCTATTTATAGAGGGAACTACATGATAGTAGTAGCGTACTATATAGCAAGTCTTCTTGGAGGTTAATAATCAATCCTCTTCAACCTTAGGCATCATAGAGGTTAAAGTTCTCTGAAATTGGAATTCAAGTCTTGAGCATCAACAATAGTTCTTTAACAAGCTTGTAGCATCAAGTTATAGTCTATTGATTCCATGTTGGCATATCAAAAAAAAGAAAATGACCAAAACTAAATGTGTAATCCTTGATTCTATAAAGGGTCTTTTGATTACTCACATCACCAAAAGACCCCTAGAAAGGACATGTTTGATGCTCTACCCTCTCTATTTTAGAGTGAGCGTTAATTGAAAAATGCATAAAATAAGCTTTAGAGTCACTTGGATGAATGAACAGAGTATAACTACCTACTTGGTGAAGATAATTGAACCCAATAAACAACTAGTAAAAGTTGGAGGGGAATCAATGTTGAAGAGCTAATAGCAATCACATTAAATTGGTTCTCTTCTTCTTGGTAAGCTTTTGCTTATGGTGTTTCATGCTTGGATTTAGCTTCCCACTTTTCCCACTTTTGAGAGGTTACCTAACTCCACTTAGAAGGGTACAGAACTATAAACTATTGCATGAATGTAGGAGCACAAGCTTGTGCTCATTAGGAAGATGAAGAAGGTTAACAAGAAAGGAATATTCAAGAAGGATCAAGGAGAGAAGAAAGAGGATTGAAGCTCCTTTGACCATAGAAATTTGTTTTGCCGCATTAAGTGCTTCAAGTGTCGAATGTTGGCACATAATGCTTCTTACTATCCTAGGAAAAAGGGAAGGTAACAACAAAAAGAAGTATCATTTTAAGTGGATGAGCTTTCATACAAGATGGAGACAATCCTCTGTGGTCTTGTTGTCAAGTTTTCACACCATTACTCTAGGGCCCCATCTTTTCGTTGTAGCTGTTGGTTTAGTTTGTTGTAGGTGTTGGCATCAAGGTGGGTTGTCAACATTGCCATAATCTAAGTGAGAGTGAGACTGGGAATTAGTCATAGCAAGTAAGGAAGTTGGACAACATTTGAATTAGATTTAGTGAAATCGGGCTTAATGGAGAAAAATCGTAAATGGTACTTTTTGATCATGTGGATTTTCTATTGGTGGAAATATAAAAAATTGGTGGCAAATATTGAATATATTTAAAATGCTGTTTGTGAGAATTTTATGTAATTGAAATGTTTTTTTGCCTAATTTGAATAAAATTTCGACACTGTGCTTAAAGTTTGCCCAAGTCCACGGCGATTTCCATTGCACACCACATGGAATTGCCTAAGTCCATGTTGATTTCAACTTCGAGCTGTATCCACTTGTCTACGTTACCTTTGATTTCCAGTGCACATCGGTTGCGCCTTGCCTAACTTGATGTGAATTTCCACCAAGTGATTGTGTGTTTTGCCTAAGTGGCCTTGCATTTCCACCCAAAGATCTCAAATTTTGCTCAAGCCATTATTAGTTCCCACTCGATGCATAGAGATTTTGCATAATTTTCTAATGGTTTCCACTTGATGTTTGATGGTTTTGCCTAAGTGTATAGTAGTTTCCACTTTTGGGATTTAAACCTTTGTCTAACCTACTAGTGGTTTCCACCTGGTGTATGGCAGTTTTGCCCAAGTACTAGTTTCAACTTCAAGATTTCAACCATAAATCCAGCCAAGCTCTCATCGAGTTTAACAAAATTGCTTTGAAATTGTGAAGTTTATTGGAGAATCAACTTTGTAAATCGAGATTGAGTCAAATTGCAATGGTGTGAATTATATGAAGAGAGAAAAATGTAATTTAATGAGGGGATTGATTTGAATATACAGGGTATGAGTTAATGAAAGAAGGAAATGATTTGAAATGGAGGAATGGATTTTAATCATAAGGGAATCCAAAACCAATAATGGGGGCTATAAGGTTGATCGAACAAGCTTTGAATCTAGACACCAAAGGCCTTACTTTCAAACATGTGGGCCTCAAAGCATACATCTGGCCCCATTTTGTAAGAATGGGCTTAGGTTCAAACATGCAGCCCCACTAAACCAGAGGTATAGGCCTTAATGTGGCCCTTATTCCCCGCATGTGTTCTCAAATTTCTAGAGAAAAGGCCTAGATCTGCCCTTAAACTTGATAAGGTAAGCCTATAAGATAAAATATGTAGGCCTGTAATGCTCAACACATGGGCTTTGATTCAAACGTATGGCCTCAATTTCAATAGGCCTGGGTCTAAGTCTGGGTATGTTAAATAAATCAGGCGACTTTCTAATGTGTGGCCTCATAATCGATGGTTTGGGTCCTGATGGAAATATTTTCATTCATGTCAAAATGCCTTTGGACAATTGTTAGAAATTGTCATTAATGTCAAATGAAATGATAGATATGAAACATAAATGTATTCTTCAACCTCCAAGCAAGTATCAAATGATAATAAAATGAGAATACGAAATGGCAATAATAATGAAGCAAGTATTGACTACAATGAGCAACTTTATTTGTTGAGTAAAAAGAGCAGTCACAGTAATAAGAAAGACAACAAATACATAGATAAACTAATAAAGAATGATAAACAGCATGAAGACCATAGTGGCCAATGAAGATGCAATGTCTATAAAAAATAAAGTCTCTAGTATAGGCAGTGACAGAAGAGAATATGGATATGAATTATTATTAAACTAATTGAGTTAGTCCCAGATGCAGGGTATACAACAGCGACACATTTCCAGTCAGGATGAATTGACTATGGAGCTTTTATGGCACATCAACAACAACGGCATTTTGAAATAGAAGGCACATGTACACAGTATGAATTAGCAATGAAGTAATATACAGCAGCAACGTTAAACTGAAAATGCTCAGAGTCACAAGATGAAAGATCGGAGTCATACAAACACAGGAAAATATAAATCTGTACCTATGAACCTTTATCTACGACAATTTGATGGTTTAATTTTACACACGATCGTAATGTCCCCATTTTTGTCAGTATCAGAGTTCCAGGGATTAGCCTATTATTGTGATCCTCGTGGGCTAATTATTGTGGATAGAGGGTCTTTTGAGGCAGTGGCTTGGCTTGAGAGGGTCTTGTCTTCTCCACAATTCAGTAAGCTACAGGTTGAGCTTCATTTGGCTCAGATTGAACTTTGTTTGAGCTTAGTTTTGTGTACGTACTATTTGTGGTAAGTTGGTGTTGATTGAGATGGACCTTTTCTATTTTTGGAAAATGCATTTGGTTACATGGAGAAATAATATGTATGACTCCTATTTCAGACGACATATCAAAATGATGAGTATTTTGAGAGTTATTATATTTTTAGTGGCCAAATTATTATTAAATAATTAAATGACTTATTATAAAGTTATAATTTAACTTTATAATTTCACTTAAGTTGAAGGTTATCAGTGGAAAGTGCCATTTATTAATTAGTTAAGCCAAGTGAGAGAATTTAATGGAAGTCTCTAATTAATGTTGTGTGGTGAAGTTTCCTGAGTGAAGTTACATTTTGACAATAAAAAGGGAATTTGGAGGTTATAAATACAACCCCATTTGTTGAGAAAAGCATGCTTGGATATTTTATTTTCCTTTGTGGCTTTTCTAAGGATCTGATATTCAAATTCCTTGCTGAGGTATAAGGGTTTGAGTTGAGGTTTTTGCTCCATTGCTGAAGTATAGTGGCGATTGGTTTCTTGTGAATTATGAGTTTTTCATGGTGGCTACTCGTACTGTATTTCCCGTGGCTGAGGAGCGATTGTTGGTTGGAATAATTCAGTGTCTTCTCTTACTGTATTGACTGTGGTTGAGAGGGGAATTATATCTTGGAGAGTTTGGTAATTTATATCTTTGATTTCTGGTAATTTCTGATTTGGATTTCTCAAGGCTGGACATTTGTGGTTTTGCTGGTGATAAAATTTTTATTTGATTGCAAGCGGGAATTTTCTGAAGCATGGTAAGTTGATGAATGAATTCAGAATTTGTTGTGAGCCATTTGTTGTTTTAGATTTAAATGTGCAAATTCACAT
Organism: Cupressus sempervirens; assembly: GCA_028749045.1. Lineage (NCBI taxonomy): Eukaryota > Viridiplantae > Streptophyta > Pinopsida > Cupressales > Cupressaceae > Cupressus > Cupressus sempervirens. The sequence goes on from CM053785.1 coordinate 197,936,961, forward strand.
GGCAGATTTATATACTAGTGCTTGATATTTATTTGAGCAATGTATAAGGCTAAGGTTAATTGAATTTGTGAACAATTGTTGCATTTTCCGATACTGTGTTTTGGAATTCTAAATACCATATATTCTATGATAATCGAGTTGTCTACCAAGTGTTTGTTGAAATGTCAAATGTCAGAATAAGTAGTATTGCTAGAAGCATAACCTAACAGGGTTATTACAACGATGGTTCTAAAACATGAGTTAACTGCAAAGAACGATGCTCAGAAGTTATGGAGAGAAAGTATCACCAATCAAATTAATAAGTATTCCATCGGGTTGAACAAATATAATGGGCAGTGTTGGTGTTGGAATTGAAAGAACATATGATCACGAGTCTCAAATAAGCGATGAGTATACAGAAGTAAAGGTGGAAATAAGGAAACGATACTAAGTGGAAGTCATGAGTTGAATAATAGGAGTATTAAAGAGTGGAATATTAACATTGATTGCGATGAATTCTTAGATGGACAACGTCTAGGCCAAATCTGGATATGGGTGCAACAGTAACTATGAAGACTATGGTAATTAAAATAAAGTGTGTCGTGATCGAACTCTCGAAGGAAAATACATTCAGAAGTGGAAGACATTTATTAATACCTAAAATAATGTCACAATATCATAACCAATAGAGTCACGATGAATAAAATGTTAAAGACTCCTATATTGTTGAACAAATGTTATCAGTGGCAAATCTCTGGGATTAAGCTAGAGGATGACAAAACAAAATTATATCTGAACACATCCATAGGAGGTGCCAAATCAGATACATGTCCATTTTAGAAAAGGAATAAAATGGTGACAATAAAGCATCCTCAGCGATGATTAATTTTGAAGAAATTCTTCATATCAGTTGAACAGAGTATGTAAACAAACAATAACATTGACATTAGAAAACCCCATAGCAACACAAATTACATAGATGCATAAATACATGGCATGAAATATAAAGATATAATTGTGCCTATTAAAGAATGAAGAAATGACACAAAAGTCTACGAAAATTTCAAGGAGCGAAATGATGAATTTATTTTGTTTCCTATATATGATTGAGAGTCTTTTGCAATCAACGTACCCGCAGATACATAGCAACGATAAAAATAGTACATGGTTTAGAAGTTTCCAAATTTTTGAAGGCCTGATTTGCAAGGACAGGAAAGCACAATGAACACAATTATTAAAGAAAATAGGAAGTCCACACATATCAATCAATATAATATACAATGGGGTCTTAGAAGCATCAAAGGTATTGTATGGTGTCGGTCTTGGATATCGTATTGAAGAAGAGCTCGATAATATTAAATGATGGAAGAAAGCACAAATAAATGTCAACAATGAAGCCAATGAACATTTGGATGTTGACACACATGAAGACTTAATATGTGGCACGACAAAATGGAATAAGGCATATCCATAAACTTCTTTAATGTTCACTATGTGTCGACAGTGATAGATAATCAAAGTTAAAGAAAGATAAATGGAAGAGGTGCGTTACTATTTAGAGGACAAGGTGTAATTTATTTTAAAAAGGAGATACAACTCTTCATTGAACAGTCATACCCACAAATGAGTGAAATATAAATGTGAAATATGTTTTGAAATAAAAAGTGCGATGAGATTATGAGAAGTAAAAGGGAAGATATATAATAAGATGCAAAAGTTTGAGTTATATATATATTTGAGAGTATGTGAATCAAAGAAAATATTTTAGAATCTGATTTTCGGAAATGTGAATCATAGTGTGAGTTACAATTAGAGAAGAATGTTTATAAAGAATGGAAATTAATAGAATTCATAAATGTTAGATTAAAGAAGAGAAGTTGTGCAAATAGAAGTGTAATGTTCCGTATATGTCTTAGTTGTTGTATGGTGGCCTAAGAAGCATGGTGTATGGTTTGGGAGAAGAGTACAGATAGCTTGTAATGTTTGATCGTACGGTAGGGGCAAGTACGAAGAAATAAATGCACTTTGGATGTCCGTACGGGTGATATGGAAGCCGTACGGTGTGGAAGGTGGAGTAGAATGAAGTACGGTATGTGGAAGGGGCAGCCCATGGTAGGTGGAGATGACCCAGCCGTACGGTATGTGCTGTTTGGGCCACAAGATTTGTCTTAGCCGTGTGGTGTGTGCAGATTGAATTATGAACTAGATGCCAGAACCATACATTCACCAAATACTTCAATTAATGCCAGTACAAATTTTTCAATCCAATTCCAGGGATATATAGATGAATCTGCAACAAAGATGGTATCTGAGCAAGTAATATAGAGATAGAATAGGGTGAGGGTTAAATCCCACCGAAACCTGAATAGCCAAGTAGGGAAGATCTTTCACTTCCGAAATGGCGAAAATAATGATCCCAACGGGAATTCCAATATAAAGAAATAAACCAAAGATGCATACCGACTACTACCTACATGTTGTGCTTAAATACCCTTCAGAGGAACCCCCGAGGGTTTACAAAAAATAGTTGACGACCACACCTACAGAACAATTAAATAAAAATGGGTCCGAGATATACTAAATCAATTAGCGGCCCATAAACAATGGTTTGATTAATTATTCATTTTATTGATGGGAACATTACAGTCCTCGTGTCCCAAAATTTTCTTTTCCTCGAGCAAATGTAATGTCAGATGCTACAAAATGTGTTCACCTTCCAAAGTCACCTCGTCCAACAGCAAGTGTTTCCAGCGTACCAAGTATTCCCTCAAGGTATGGTTCCGCAGAGTCTTCTCCCATACATTAGTGATCTTGGCCGGTTGTAAAACAAACTTCCCTTCTTCATTGAGTGGTGAAAGTTCTGTGGTTACTGCGATGTTTTGTCCCACAACTTTCTTCAGGTAGGAGACAAGAAACACGTTATGATTGCGGTTCCCTTTTGGAATTTCCTGTTCATAGGCAACTTCATCAATGCGGCGAGCTACATTATAAGGAACATATGGTTTCAATTTTTGTCTCTTTTGCCTTCAATGAAGATTGCCTATATGGCTGGAGCTTGAGATAGACCAAGTCTCCCACTTCTTTTGATTCGGTGTCTGTCGGTGTAGATCTTTTGTTGATTTTGCACCCTTTGTAAGTTCTCCTTAAAGAATCTCAGGATGTCTTGCCCTTCTTGAAGCTAGTCTCTCGCCCTTGGTGCACGATTGTCACCTAGTACCATGTCGATAAATGAAAGGGGTTCATACCCGTATAGTCCTTTAAAGGGTGCCATCCCAATGGACATGTGATAAGTGGTATTGTAATAGTATTTCCCCAAATGCATCCATTTGACCCATGCCCGTTGTTTTTCTGAAATGTAGTTTTGGAGGTACCCTTCTAGCCACTTGTTCACAATCTTCGTCTGTTTGTCTATCTAAGGATGGTAGCTAGTACTTGGCCACAATTTTGTTCCTGCCAACCGAAACAATTATGTCTAGAAAATACTGAGAAACCAACCATCCCTGTTACTAACAATGTTTCAACATAATCGTGCAGATGAAAAACTTCTCTTAAAAATAAGTCGGCTACTTGCCGGGCCTGGAAATTTGAGGAGATGGTGAAGAAGTGTGCATACTTCGTGACTCTGTCAACCACCACAAAGATACAATCCTTCTTGTTTTCTTTAGGAAGTCCGGTGATGAAGTCCATAGAGATACTATACGACTTTTGTTATGGTATAGGCAAGGGTTGCAGTAACCCAACAGGTAAAGTGTGTTTGGATTTGTGTTACTGATAGACTGCACATTCCTGTACGTTCTACAACACATCTCCTTTAAGTCCTTTCCATGAAAACATCTCCCTAAGTTGTCTGTAGGTTTTGGGAAAACTTGGGTGTCCGGCCAAGGGCGAGGCATGTATTTCCTTCAAAATTCTCTGCTTCAGTTTGGATTTGGACACTAAGTATATCCGATCCTTATAGTAAATGATGTCATCCACCACTTTGTATCGGTGATCTTGAGTGTCGCCGTCCATTAGCTTGCATGCAAATGTGTTTTTGGAATATTCGACTAATAAGTGTGCTTTCTAGTCAGCTAAAATTTGAGACAACCAGCAGATGGTGGGTTTTCTTGATGAGGCATCTGCAACCACATTGTTCTTTCCCTTCACATATTCAATGTCGAAATCAAAAGCCTGAATCTTATTTACCCATTTTTGTTGCCTCTCGTTCAGATCTTGTTGCTTTGAAAATATCTCAAGCTATTATGATCGTACAGAGGACAAACTTGGCACCTACCAAATACTGTCGAAACTTAGTTTGTGCATGCATGATGGCCAACATCTTTGTCATAAATGGAATATAGACGCTTTGCTTGTGTAAGATTCCGACTCTCATAGGCTATAGGGTGTCTGTCTTGCATTAATACCGCACCAATGCCCTCTCTGGATGTGTCACTGAAAGATCCCCGATACCAAAGGTGTTGGAATTTGCTGTTTGTTTCATAATTTGAGTCTTTGGCTAGCATTTGGCATCTCTGGAAGACTTTGCTCAATTCTGATTTTTTTTGTTTTCTTGCTTGTGTTTCAATTGTTTTTGGAGTTTTGAAGATATATGCAAAAATAAAAGATAACTAACAAACAAATCTGAACTACATATAATAAACAACATTCATTATTGAAAATACTTGACAATCTAGAAATGCCTCAAACCTTACCAAGCATAATAGTCAAATTTTTGCATTCAAATAGAAAGATTGCCAATGTTGATTGTTGTTGTCCACAAATGGAGTTGACGCCATTTGAGAAAGGATTTTACAATTGAAAATGATGATACTTTGCAATTCTCAAACCCTTGTATGCACTTTCCAATCAATGACGGGGCCTGATAATGTAGAATGATGCCCAAACACAAACCAACGTGCCTCAACTATAGACGCCTCTGCTGCAAATAATGGCTGCCCAGCTGAAAGTGGGTCTTCCACAAATGCAAATCTGTCTAGGAAGAAATCGATTGCTCCTCTAATCTCATTGTTCCCAATATTCTTGGAATTCAATCACCCAAGGACTTGTTGAGGCTTGCATCCCAACCATAGTTGAAAAACTCGGTTTCGGCCATATCTCGGCTAGCTAAATTTTTTTGAAAAACTTAGAATCGTCAAAAACTCGGCAAAAAGATCGGTAATAAATCGACACTTTTATCAAACATTTGAAAATATACAATTTTTATAGATATATATTAATAAATAATTATGAAGACTAAATAAATATATTTGTTCTCTATAATGAGTTTATAATATATAAACACTATAAACTTATAAATGTTGTCAACAAACAATGCATATGCATATTAGCATTAAGAATAAATATACAGTGAGTTATTAATATACAATATTATACTACTTTAGTATTGATATATAGTATTATAAATTTGTATTATACTTATAAATTTATAAAACCAATTCAAATAAATTAAATTTGTATATTATAAACTTCTTTATAAACTCACATCATCAATTTATAACTTATATAAATTTACAACTTATAACTCTATAAAAAAAAATATAGTGATGTTGATGTGTATACAGGAGCATAATAGTGATGTGTATATGAGGAGTTCTGATTACTATGCGTTGACTTTCCAAGTCATTCATTGGGGATGAGATTTGACATTCTTAGACAAATTTACATTAAATTTCCAAAAATGTTTTCTATAACCTATTGAAGAGCAAAACCATTATTTGTGTATCTTACAATCAACACTCCATGTGATGGCATCTTTGAAGCGTATCATTGAAATAGTTCTTATCTGAATCTATGCTTCTACATTTTCTTAGCATTTTGAATTTGTGTGCCTTAATAGTCCTTAGTAATAGCACCTTTCGTCAGAAGCCATCGCAGCCTACGGGAAAATGAAAAAACTGTAAACATTTTTTAGAAAACTTTATTGTTTTTCAAGTTGACTTAATCAACGGTTTTTTGACCCAAAAATTGTAAAAACCGTGATCTTTTCATCCCAAATGCAGTGCGATTTTTTCAAAATCTCGTCAGCAATTTATTTGGCGATTATATTGGCTGGTAGTTTTGTTCGCAATGTCTTGCGATATTAGCGATTTATCATAGATTTTTAAAACTATGGTCCCTACAATCTAGAGAGTTTTGTACTAGGCCACAAAATCGCTCTCTCAGAGCAATTCCAAATATCATAAGCTTCAATGTCAAAAAGATACTCCACAATTAGGTCTTCATCTCCTTATAACTCTTCCCAAGTGCAAATCGAACCCTAAATGAGCATTACTTGCAATTTATAATAAAATAACATTTTCCTAAATAAAGGCATTTGGGCTATAGGAAAAACATTACTTTCTAAAAATGTCATAACTCAAAATGCCAAGAAGTCTCCGGATAGTGAAAATAGTTTAGAATAATTCAAGACCTTTCAAATGAGCTATAACACAAGGGCACATTTGACCAAACGAAGCCATATTCCCCTTATTACTCCGAAATGACTATATAAATAGCCTTATTATAAATTATTTAAATGCTAACTTAGGAAATATTTAAATATATTAAAATATTCCCCATTTTGCCTCTAAAAGCCCAAACCAACCAAATAAACATGAAACTGACCATATCACCTGTCTATGACCGATATCGGACGAGATGGGTCAACTGGCAGTCCCTTCCCTATAATCTAGGGATGCTCCTAGAAACTAGGGAACACACCTTGTCATGAAATTGAAACCATGGAATGCTCTCGTGGAACCTCACATCTGGAAATTGCAACATCCTCCTAAAATGTAGGGATACCCCCTAAAATCAAGGAACTGCACCTAACTGGCTCCCAACTACCTGTAAAGTCAAGCCTAGTCGCTGAATATCCTGTATGAGTCTCTATCCATATGCTAGCCTATGAGACCCCCATGATATGCTAACTCACATAACTCTGTTAGGCAGACTTAAGAGGGGACATAACTCATCCAACAATTCATCGATCCTGGGAATAGGGTATCTGTTTTTTTATTGTCTTCTTATTCAATGCACAGTAGTCTACACACGTGTGCATCGTCCCATCCTTCTTTTTTACCAATACTAATGATGATGCAAAAGGGCTAGAGCTAGGATGGATCCATCCTTTCTTGAGCAGCTCCTGAATCGTCTTCTCGATTTCATCTTTGAATTTTTTGGGGGTGGCAGTATGGCGTAGTGATGACTGGTTTGGCCAGCTTTTAGCTCGATGATATGCTCGAACCTGCAATGGGGGAGTATGCTAGGAGGAATGTCTATAAAACCTTCATCATGGGTACTCAAGATATTTTAAAGACCATTCCGGTGGGGGTTTGTTGTCCTTTTATTGGTTTTGCCGAAACGAAACAATGTGCAGTCCATGCAATGTCATCATGTTGAAAAATAATCAAGATATTTTAAAGACCATCATTCTGGTGGGGGTCTGTTGTCCTTTTATTGGTTTTTCCAAAATGAAACAATGTGCTATCCATGCAATGTCATCAGACCTCCATCCGCCATGCCGAAACTTCCTTCGGTCCCTCAATGGCCATCCCACAGAGAACAACCTTCTTCCCATTGACAACAAAAGTGAAGTCCATCTGCTTGAAACTCTGTTTGTATTCATCGAGTGTCTCCATCCACTATATGCCCAAAATAACCTCCATATGATCTAGGTCGTCTATGGAGAAATCTTCTGTCACAGTGTGGTTAGCTATGGTGATACTCTGTTGGGGAACAAGGTACGTACAACGAAAAAGTGTTCCTTTGGCGACCTTGACTTGGAATCTTGTGTGTGTCTGAGTAGGTAGATCTCTTCTTTTCACCAAAGATGAGTTTTGAAGTTTAGAGTGCCTCTGCTATCGAGCATCAAAATGACCCTCTGTCCTTGAAGGGTCCCTTGTACACGAAATACAATACATCTCAGGCTTCTGGCTAAGGCGATGGTTCCTCCATGTCATACCAATGTGGTGATCCTCTCCGTACGGTTCAAATTAACCATTTTGGAGTCCTCTTGGAGGTGATTGTCCTCTGTGGATAGATTATCCTGATCGTACTCATCATCAGACACAACTTCGATGTAGTGTATTTTCCTTTTGCTGAGACATCTATGCCTAGGTTCCCATGGCTCCTTACAATTGAAACATAAGTTATTCCTTCAGAGCTCCTGTCTGGTAGCTTTGTCCAATGAAGGCTTCTTTAGCAGAGATTTTATATCTTTGTCCTGTGGGAATATTGGCAGTTTGGAGTGGGAGTAACCTCAAGAGGATGATGTCAATAATGATGCCATGCTTCGGTCCTTTTTAATAGCCCCCGAAAGGGTGGCAGAATTGAAACCTTTTACCCAACCCCTCAGTGGTTCTGTCAGTCCGTCCATGAAAATAACCATCTGTCTCCTTTCGAAAATGCCCGTAACCACAATAGAGTCTAAAATTTTGTGATGTACTAGTCGACCGATCCAGTTTGCCTCAATTGTGCCAACTCTTTAGAGTTAAGTTTCGGATCTTTACCATTGAATCGATCTATCAATCTTTCAGTGAATTTTGCATACGTATTTACTTGGTCATGCCCAAGTGTGATAGTGCCATGATGCCACCATTCATGCACCACTCCCTCTAAGTGGAGTGGTGCAAATTTAATTGCTTTTTCTTTTGTGCATTGGATTAAGCTGGAAGTAAGCTTTCGTTACCCATGCTTGAGCAGATATGGATCCCGGTCTGTCAAATGGTGACAAATTGACTTCACTCAACTTCCTTCTGAGATTGTTGTTAAAAAATCGTCAGTTTCTGCCTCCTAAATATCTCATTCTTAATTATGCGTAATCTTTGTAGGATATATCCTCTTCTAAATTTGCATTCTTCCAACCTTCTTTCAACTATTCTTGAACTTCCTCAGAGGTTGGCTGCTTTCCTCTGTATGGTACCTCCCTCTGTGGAGGGAAAGTTGTCATGGAAGGTCGAGAGCGTGCCGGATGAGGGTTTGCGTTACCCAACACCGAGTTCACATTGTGACCATTTTGTTCACCAGATATGTTGTTGTCTGCCAATTTCCTGAGAGTTTCTTCCATAAGTCACTGAGTATCATTGATTTGAGCCTGATTCCTCAAAAGATCCCTTAGCAGCGCCATGAGTTCAGCAGGAGTGGGTTCTTGATCTGCCATTCTATCAACTGAATGAGTTCTCCTCTTCTGGCTATAAACTTTCATTCACTGTCCACAAGCTGACAAGATCTTTGGCTTTGATACCGTAATGTTCCATCTATGTGTCAATTGTCGTACAGTGGCCTAAGAAGTGTAGTGTACTGTCTACGGGAAGATTACGTGTCATGTCCCCTTTTCAAATAATTAAAAATAATAATCTTGTCTAAGGCAGGCAGGCCCAAAAAGGTGAAGTTTCCGAAAAAGGGGATAATCTTTGGAAGCTAATGGACTAATAAATGAAAATTATTATTCAAATATGTTTTATTAACCCCTCTTGGACATGAGTTAGGGTTATGACCTCTTTTGAGGAGTTTGGAGGCATTTTGGGCTCATTCTAGAACTTGATTTTTGCGCATTGCTTTGTTATTCTTCAGAGGCTGCCAAACCTGTGGAGAAGGAGACCCAAGAACGGGAGTTTGCAGGTTTCCAGGAAGGCTGAGGACAGGAGTTTGAAGCCATTCCATGTGCATGCTCATGCAGAGTTTGCCTTTGTGCTGAACAGTGCAGATTTGTGGTTTTTCGGGTGTGTTTTTTGTAAGAGTTTGGTGTTTCCAGTTGAGTATTTCATATCAGTTTGGGTTGCTGCTGTATTTCAGACTTTTAGATGGTAAAATAGAGCTGAATATATGTATTTGGTTGTGATTATACTTCTGTGATAGATTATTAGTGTTTTTGTGGTGTTTTCGAGCTATTCTATGTTGTTTTCGGGAGCCCAATGAGCATTGTTTTTATTCTCTGTTTGGGAGCTGTTATGTAAATGTTATACAGATCTGAAAATGTCATTTTGTAAGCTGTTATGCTCCTGAAATTTCTATAAAAATGTCCACTTTCAGATTTACTAATAATATGTGAAGCTGTGAAGTTTTGTGCACTATTTCCGGCATACCCAATTTGAGGTTTATTGAGAAATTGGTGGATCTTTGAAAGATTGGTTGTTTGATCTTAAAGATTTGATTAGAGGCTTGAATATCATATAAAATCAGAAAAGGGACATTTCATTACGGTGCTTTGGAGGAGCAACTACTGTGTATGAAGTACAAATAGCTTGTAATGTTTGACCATACGATAGGGGCAAGTACGAAGAATAAATGCACTATGTATGTCGGTACGGGTGATATGGAAGTCATATGGTGTGGAGGGTGGAGTAGAATGTCGTACGATATGTGGAAGGGGCGGCCGTATGGTAGGTGGAGATGACCCGGCTGTACATTATGTGTTGTTTAGGCCACGAGATTTGCAGGGGTTGTACAATGTGTGTAGATTGAGTTATGAACTAGATGCCATAACCATACATGTGCCAAATACTTCAATTAATGCCAGTACAAATGTTTCAATCCAATTCTAGGGATATATAGATGAATTTGCAACAAAGATGGTATCCAAGCAAGTAATACGAAGATAGAATAGGGTGAGGATTGATTCTCATTGAAACCGGAATAGCTAAGTAGGGAAGATCTTTCATTTCCGAAATGGCGAAAGTAGTGAATCCCAACAGGAATTCATAGTATAAAGAAATAAGCCAAGACGCATACCAACTACTACCTGCATGCCGTGCTTAAATACTCTTCGAAGGAGCTCCCGAGGATTTACAAACAAATAGCCGACGGGCACACCTATTAAACAATTAAATAAAAATGGGTCCGAGAGATACTAAATCAATTGGCCCATAAACAATGGTTTGATTAATTATTTATTTTATGATGGGAACATTACAAGAAGTATCTATCATAAGTTGAGAAAGCAACATTGATAAAGTGGCAAAGAATTTTGTGTGCAGTGCACTGGTGTTGGCGAAGACAGAAGCGGGAGTTGGTGCTTCTAGTATGTTGGAGCCAAAGTGTGGGAGTTGGGACTTCTAGTGAGTTGGTGCTCTTAAACTTAAGAGGTCATAGCCTCTAGTAGGTTGGAGTCTACAATACATTGTAAAAGAATGAAGTTCATATAAAAGCATTTATTGTTGTGGTTTTCTCCCACATTGTGTTTTCACGTAAAATCTGTGTTATTGTGTTCATGTGCATAATTGTTCATTTCAACATTTGAAGTTAATTGTTTGGATAAAAGTTTTTAAATTGGTAAATTGTTAATATATATCAGATTTTAAGATGAAAGGAGAAAGCCTGTATTTGTTTAGAAAGTTGCTCATAAGGAAGGTAGAAATATGATGGTTTTGAATTTTATTTCTTGGCAATAAATTTCCAATCTAGAGAAGAAATTTCAAATTTAATATTTAATGGAGGATGATGCATATAGGTTGAAGATGCTCGAAGGCAAAAGGATAATGGCGAGATCATGGATGAAGGGTGGCTTCCACTGCAAGGATTCAAGATAGACAAGATGGTTCAAGATTTAAGGATGGAAAGACTAACAAGAATTTGAAGCTAAGTACGATATGAAGACTTCATGCACTAGCAGGCTATGCGTTCAAACATAAGCAAAGGTGTTCCAAAACAAAGTGCAAACTCAAGTATAGGTTGAAAGCATGACAATAATGACAAGTGCAAGATCAAGGCATCAAGAACTTGAGAACAAGCCAAGGCAATGAGAAGATTTCAAAGAGTAGACTATATTTATGAAGAGGAAATAACTTGGGCAGCCTCATCATCAAGGGGTATTTATGAGAGAAAAATGTTGAGGTGGTGCTTGTGCATCTTCAACTAGTTAGAACACGCCAAGTGTCCTAACGGTGGAGCTTCATCATATGATGTCTGGATTCATTGAATATGCCAAGAGAGAAGAATATAAATACAAATGGCATCCTCTTATTGGTTCATTAGTAGAATGCTTCTACAAGTTGTCTTTTACGACAAGATTCTACCTGACCTATTTTCTCATTGGCTTTTGAAAAGCAATGTAATTTTCTTATTGGCCCACGAAATGGTTCTCTTGTGTAATTGTGTGGGCATTTAATAATTGTTTGTGGAGATTATGAAACCTTGATTGGGGTTGTGGTTGATTAATCTTGGCCACTCATTGTACTAGGAACTACTATAAAAGGCCAAGGCCTTCTCATTTGTAACCCATTAGAGATAGGGGAGAGTAGAGAGAGACTTGTTGAAATTGTTGCCATAATGCTATCAAAGTAATTGCTAATTCTTATTGCTCTTTACAGAGGATTACTTGTGTTTCTTTTTAGTATTGCACAGTTTCTTCATTTCATGTTAAGTAGTAGGTGAATGGAAGATATTGTTGAAGGGTGGTTAATGGTGGAGCAAGTATCCATACCTTTTGGTACTGGTTATTTGTACGTAACAGTGAAAGATTAGTTTCGGTCTAAATTGCAAGTGTTTTAACTTCTATTGGAAATGTTCATTTAGATTGTGCCTTCATAGTGTAATGCCCCCTTTTTGCATAAGGATTTAATAATTAAATAATAAAATTATGATTATGCTATAAAAATTAAATCTAATATAAAAATGATAAAATTAAAATAAATAATTAAATAAATAAAAGTAGTATAATCTATTGTAAATTATATGTAGACGAAAGGCCTTAAGCAAGATTGGAGGTTTTATTGTCTCCGTTCTTTCCTACTAGTGCCTGTTTTGAATGGAGAAAAATGTAAAAACATTTTATGATTAATAAAATATGTACAGGGCTTAGGCCTTCTATTGATAAGATATTTATTATTATTATTGATAATATAATATAATCTATTATTAATGCAATCATATAATATGTTGATGTATATAATTTATTTAACATAATAAATAAATAACTTTATCAATTAATTAATCAATAATGGTATTATAATATATAAATAAATAAATAGGCAAGAGCCTAAAACACAATGGTTAAATTGTGAGCCTCTTATCTAGGAGGTCTTGAGTTCAAGTCTATTTGAACATAACAAATAATAATTAATCACAATAAATAACAATAATTAATCTTGGCTTTGGCCTATTACCCATCAATATATATATATATATATATATTTAAATTATAAATAATATTGAAGTAAAAAAGTAAATTCAGAAATAATTATAATATCTATATGGAGATGTGGCACCATCTAAGTAAAGAAATTAATCATAATTGATTATCACTGTTGTATAGGAGTAAAGATTGATTACAATTATCAGAAAGTGATAATATTTCGAGTGGGGAGACATGAACATTCACCAAGTGATCTTTCATTTAAGGGAGACCCTATGAGAAAATGTTCCTATTTCAATCATCAAGAAGGTGGGGAAGGGGGATATTACAGGCATACCCCAAAAGACTACCATTGGGGGTTACTTGTTATTCCAATGTCGTGAATCAGTGTAGGGTTAGAGAAAATTCGAGAACAAGGATCTCACTTTGAATATTAATAATGCTTGATATTTGTGGAAAAGTTACTGTCCTGTGCTGTTTCTTACATCTGGGCAGTAATATTTTGGAAGGCAACTAAATTGAGTACCATTTATCTGGAATATCAGTGGTACACCATCTTTACATATTGGTGGTTAAGCTTATATAATGTAAACCTTGTTGATAGATACATCATATTGTCAAGCAGTGATGTGACCAACTTATCAACTAGAGGTTAGTGATCTTTATTAGAAATGTTGTGGCATAGTAGTAGATGCTAGAATGAGTGATATGGATCACCATGTAAAGGACTTTGAAGCATCAATGTTAGAAAATGTTAAGGCTGCGTGCATTACATTAATTCAATTGTGTTACATGTGATTGGCATAATATTAAAGGAAAAAACAACTAGATAATCATAAAATTAAGAGATGTGATAATGAGTAATAGTTATGAAAAGGTGCAACTGACTTATTTGAACTATGTAAATAGCTGAGAGACATGTCTCTTCAGCCAGAGAACACCTCTACACAATTGGCTACTATATGATGAAAAAGGCTTCACTCTCAAAAGGGAGAGAAAATATGATAACGACAGTTTCCCCAAATATTTAATAGCAATTATTAAATAGATCATTTATCATACTTAAGATTTGTATAAGAAATTTGATCTCATTTACATTCATCTCCCAATTGAATCTAAAGAAATCATCTCCAAATTCTTAAACAATCTTGGAGGGGACATTACACATAGGGTATTTGGATGAGTATCGACAATGTGAAAACCATTCTCACAGTCTTAAAATGTAACACCCTCCTATGCCTAGCTGACATGGTAAAACAAGGAATTGTTAGAGGATCACTTCATCATCAACATTATCTTACATTCATAGAGTTAGATTAGATTCTTTAAATCCTTTACCTTTGCAAGCCTTTTGTTTGGTGAGAAGTTAAAGTCAAGTTGATATCCATTGATTGGACAATGTAAGACCTTGTGTGATACCCGACATATTAGTAAGGGAAAGGATCACTGCAAATGTAATAACACTGCATTATTTCTGTGTTCCAAGTGTCGATTTTAATGATATAAATATGAGTAGAGGAGACATGTCTCAGGAAGAGTCATGTCTCTATGGTAATTAGTGAGTTAATAACCATTAGGCAATATATTAGCTTCTTATATATATATATATATGGTTATTGGCTATACATTAGTGCAATAGGTTAATCACCAATTATATATATATATATATATATATATATATATATATACATACACACACACACACACACACACACACACACACACACATACACACACACACACACACATATATATATATATATATTATATATATATATAAGAAGCTATACGTGAGTTGGTCTAATTGATGATTAACCTATTGCACTAATGTATAGCCAATAACCATAGAAGGGTTATCTCTAAATTAATTCAATTCGACTGAAGCTACAACATCACATCATTATAACTGAGTCAAAGAGCATAATAAATTCTCTTATTTGATCACACAATTTGTATATATGTTTAGCATATGAGCATCCTTATTCAAGAAAGAGTTGGAGATTTGGTGTGTATTCAATCGTGCATGTTGTAGTGAAAAAAACTCACATCAATAGGTCTCATCCTTGTCATCTAAGATCATGTATTTGATTGCCTAGTATGTTTGGAGCCACCAAATATATGTCTAATAAGAGGACCTTAAACAAACATCTGGATTAGGTGGAAATCAAATAAGTAGAATTTGGTGATGATTCCATGTATCTAGTTGTAAGGGTGGACTATCTAATTATGTATGTCATCATTCAATATCCTAGTTTATTGGCATTTTGTTCATATTAGGATAAACTAAAGTCTTATTTTGGTAATAGCCTTGATAGATATATGTCTAAGTTTAATGATAAGATGGTTATCATCTAGAAGAGATGGTCAAATCTTGATCAATTGTTGGTTGATATAGGTTGCAAGAGATCTTTTGAGAGCTCTAATCATAATATTGTCAATGTTTTAAAGCTCTGGCACAATACTATAGGCCAGTTGCACTACAAAGTGTTGCCAATCATGGATTTTATGGTGTAGGGATTGCATGACTTCAAAAATGAAAAGAAGAATATGTAAGGGTTGTGCAGTCGACAAGCATGTGAAGTAATTTTTTCTAACAAAAAGCATGGTTGAGAGAGCTTCTTTAGGTCTCTCAAATGTATTTGGATCCATTTCAACTTCCTTATTGGGCAACATCGACTAAGTATCTTTTATTGATGATTACTCAAAAAACTCTTGGTTTTACTTCACAAAGATTAAGGATGAGGTTTTTGGAAAGTTTCAAGAATCCAAAGCTTTTGTACAAAATTAGGCAAAAAAGAAAATTAATGTATTAGGTTTGATTGGAGGGAAGTATACCTCAAAGGCATTGGAATTTTTTTTGAAGGGAGATATGAATCAAACAAGAGTGAACAATGACTTACAACCCTAAGAAAAATGGGATTACCAAGAGGAAGAACAAGTCCATCATAGAGACAACCAAATCTAAAATACATGATCCGAGTCTACCCATGTTGTTCTAGACAAAAGAATGTCTAACAACTATGTATATTCTAAATAGGTGTCCTCACCATCTTGGCAAAAGGTAGTTGTGAGCAGAGATGTCATGTTTGACAAGGATACATGGTTCTTTGAATCCGAGGAACCTCTAGTAGTGACTAAGGAGGTATAAAGGCGTTTGAATTTTTTTGATCAATGCCTTACATCCCTAAGCAAAATGGGGTTGTCGAGAGGAAGAACAAGTCCATCATAGAGACAACCAAATCTACAATACATAATTCAGGTCTGCCCATGTTGCTTTAGGCAGAAAAATATTTTATAACAATTTGTATTCTTAATAGAAGCCCTCACAAAGTGTAAAAGCTTAGTTGCCGATTTGTGACACGAATCCGATTCGGGCACGTGAATCGGATCCGTGGATTCGGGATTTTTTTTTTTTCCCAATTATGATTCGTGGAGGATTCGTGCATATATATATAATTATATATATGCATTATATATACTAAAAAAAAGAGAAATATACATAATTCTAAAACTAAATCATTTCATAGTATGAATCTAGTATACTTGATCAATGACATTGATAATTAATCTATTTTCACGATTATAAAGAAAATCAACACATTCACATTGAATTACTGAAAGTGAAAGCTTGTAACATTCAAAATATAGATCATTAAACTTAAAGTTTATAACATGATTTACTCATAAAAGAGTCAAGAGTCAACACTAAAGTTTTTTATTTAATCATCAAATGGATTTTCAAGAAAATCCGCATCAGAGGGGTACTGGTGAGCTGCAAGTGCTGCATCTGTATTAGTAGAGGAACCCAAACCACTAGTAGTAGAGGGGATTGTTAACTCATAATCCTCCTCCTCATCATCCACATCAATCAAAGTGGATCTAGCAAGATCTCGGATGGTCATATCTAAATCAGGAGTCTCGGGTGCTACATCCCAAAGCTTTTCGGGCCCCTTCTTGTACTTAGGATCCTTCCGTGACAACAAGCGCAAATTGTTGTGAATGAACACAAGGTCTTCTGATTTTTTTGGAGCCAACCGGTTGCGTTTGATTGAGTGGATAAAGGAGTAAGTACTCCAATTCCGCTCAGCGGCAGAAGAGCTGGCAACCTAAAGAGAAATTAAAAATTATCAATACAACAATCAAGATAAATAAATTAAATAATAAATTCAAGGAATTGAGAATGTTAACCTTAAGCTTAATTTTACAAACTTACTTGGGATAGGACCTTTATGGCAAGAGGTTGGAGGTACGTGAAGGCTTGCCCATGAAGGTACCACCATTTGATGGCACCCATCCTGCTTTGGTCTGTTATGGCAATAGGGTCGAAATCCTCACCTGAGTTGAAAGCAGCAAATTCACTCCTCACAATTGCCCCAATCTCTGGATCTTGGAATATCTTAGCTAGTGCCCTCTTATACCCATCTGCAACCTCTGCATCTCTAAATGGTGGCACTCTACCTGGAAGGCGAAGTACATCTGCACTATAGTACCTGGGGATAACAAAAGACAATTGAACACTATCAAATATCAATAGCACAAACATTGGATAAAATAAGCACAAACATTTGATAAGAACTACAGTACCTCGGGGATAAAGCATATGCAAGGAGGTGCAAAGGTGTGGTCATCTTGTTCCATCGATGATGAACAATTTTTTCCACCTTCTTGTAAAGGGTGTCCTCAGGATCATTCTCCCTCCTCTGTATGACCTAAGATATGAAATATGAATAATAATTATAATTAGCGAATATGTCAATTTAAACTTTAGAATCTAGATATCTCTCAAATAAAAAATTGTTGTAAAAGAGCGTAAAACTTACCATTTTAATTTTTTCCAGCATACTATCCATGGAATCATAAATATCCCCAAGGCATGGCTCATCACTATCTGCGAAGCGAAGCATTGCCATTATTGGATCGGTGATTTCCAACACATAACTCACAAGACCCCACCAATCCTCATCTAGTATCATTCTTCTCACATTTAAAGCCCTTGCTGGATTGGAATTCTTCCAAATGCCCCATTGGGGGCTAATGACCATATGCTTCAATGCTTCTTTTACCTTCACAAGTCGTCTCAAGACGATTGTGTGAGAGGCAAAGCGGGTTTCAGCAACCTAAGAACATGTTAAACTCAAGTTAGTAAAACATTTAAAAATTAAAACATGTTAATGTAAACAACAACAAAAATTAATAATTGTGGAATCCAATAATATTCAATTATATATTAAATATAAAAATTTACCTTCAATAACTCCAAGTCCGAGAAACTCCTAAAAATTGCTTGTGACATGTGGTGATTTGTCACAAACATTTGAATCTCTTCAGCTTCCTCATATATCCTTTTCACCCAATCTATTTCGATGCCAATTGCTTTCATCACTAAATTGAGAGAGTGGACGGTGCATGGTGTCCAAAAGATATGATCATATCTAGACTCTACAATTATCCCTGCAACCTTGCAAACTTTTGCATTGTCCGTGACCACTTGAACAACATTATCAGGACCCACTGACTCTATGGCATCAATGAGAATGCGTGAAATAAATTCTGCATCTTTCACTTGCCCTTCACAATCAACTGCCTTCAAGAACATTGCCCCCTTAGGGCATACAGCAATAACATTGATCAATGGACGGTTTCTACAATCTTTCCAACCATCCGAAATAATAGACACACCCGATTGAACCCAAAAATCTCTTATTGGTTGAAGTTGAGCCTCTACATTTTTCCTCTCATCATGTAATATGGCAGTGCGCAACTTCTCATAACCAGGCGGTTTGTAACCATGGGGTGCATCATTTATTGCTTCCACCATCTCTCTAAAATAAGGTGATCTAGCAAAATTAAATGAAACACCATTTGCAATTAAACAACGTCCAATTTTGTGATCTGCAATGTCTCTCTTTTCAATTTGGAATGCCCTATCTAGTGGGCCTCTCTTGCGGGTGAGTGGAGATGGGTCTTCATCTTCATCATTTGTAGTTGGCATAGGCAAAAAAGGATGTGTTCTTGTGTTTGTTTGATCAAATGATGGTGTTGGTATATTTGTTTTTTGGGAAGCACCACGTTTTGCTTTTGCAACTGCTCTATCAGCATCATCTTGCTCTTTTGCTAATGCTGTTATTTGTGCAGCTGGTAATCCCTTCTTATCACTACTTTGACACATGTGAATTCCTTCACCCGCAGGGCCCAAAAAATGTAGTTTCACTCGGGAATAGGAGCTTCTATGTTGTATGTTGCAAAAATTACATTTCCATATGTATGCCCCACCCCGAGGACATTGTGCAACTCTTGTTGTGTGTCTCCATAAAGGAGACCCCTTATCAATTTTGGAGCTTGGTGATGCAGCCCCACCCCCACCCACTGAGCCTTGACTACTCATTGTTCTATTCTTGCAATCTAGAAAAAGTGAAAGAAAACCATACTTCACACTTGCACAAAAACTTGAAAATTTGGAAAACTAAAAATAAATCAATAATCTATGAAAGAATTCAAGAATATGGTTGAAATGCATACCTTACACACTTCTTGCAAGGTATTTGAAGCTCCACAACCGATCTCCTTCGAATCCAAGCTCTTCACTTCAAACTAGCAAGTATGAGAGAGCAAAATAGAGAGCAAATGAACTTGCATTGTGATTTAGAGGGTCGTTTTTAGGGTTTAGGGCCTTTAGGGCAAAAAAATAAATTAAAAAATGATAATGGGCCCACGTTTTTGCATTCTCCTCCTTCATTGCCGCGGATTCACGCAGATCCGTGCGTGGATCCTCGAGGATCCGGGCAGGATTCGTAATCCTGCCTGTGGATCCGTAAGGATCCGCGGCCCGCGGATCCTTACGGATCCACAGGCAGGATTACGAATCCTGCCCGGATCCTCACGGATCCATACGTGGATCCGGATCCGAATCGGACCCGAGCCCGGATCCGGCCTTTTCCAGGCGAATCCGGTAACTAAGTGTAAAAGCACTAAAGGAGGCATTCACTAGCATGGAGGCTCAAGTAACATATTTGTGTGTATTTGGTTGTGTTGTTTACATTCATATTGGCTATGAGGATTATAGTGAGAGCCCAAAAGCTTAAACAAGCTTAAATATTATACTTTCTGTTTTAGCAAAAGGTAGTTTTGAGAAGAGATGTCATGTTTGACAAGGATGCATAATTCTCTTAATCTAAGGAACCTCTAGTAGTGACTAATGAGGTATAAGAATTTGTTGTCTTAAAAATTGATTTGCAAAGATCACCAAGCTTTTGAAGGTTGTCTCTCTTCCATTTAGTTCATCAAGAAATCCTGTGCTTCACCTAGACTCTACAGGAGGCATTGGAGCAAGTTGGAACTCCCAAGGGCTCAATTTGAGTTGGTCATCCTCCCATAAAAATTTCAAATTATGTGGACTAGTGTCTTCGATCATCAATGCAAAGCTTTTGAGCTTTAAGGAAGCATCATGTTAGTAGGTTTACTAAGATGCCATGATGTCGTGACGGAGTATGCTTCCATAATGGGGAATGTTGTGTGGGACATAGTTCCTTGACTAGAAGGGAAGTTAGTAATTTACTCAAAGTAATGCATAATTGCAATGTTAGCATCATCCATTTTTTTATTTCATGTATGTTTCAGATGGTGGTCTCAGAATTTATCCTTTTTGGAAATTTCTTGATTTGGAGAAGTTGGAAAATATGTGTTTAAGCTCCGATCTCAAGCTATTTTATATCAATTGCTTGATTTTTTCAAGGGAGAATCCCTGTAGAATAATAATATTGCTAATAGGAAGCAAGAAAGCTATAGTTCCAATACTGGCCACTTTAACAAAGATAGTTATAGGTGGTGGAAGTTTTGCTTACATCACATCAGTGCATGTGTCACTGTGTAAGTTGGCTTGAAATTCTTGAAGATGCTCTTACTATTTATTTGCCTGTGCCAATTTGCATGTTTACCCCTCTTTCTTTCTCACATTATGGAGATATCAAAGGCAGAATGCATTGTATCTTATTTGTGACATGATGTAAAATTAATTTGTTCTGTTTAGAACTTTAGAGTAGAAATGTGCTGATTTTATGTTTGTTCAGTCGGGAACCACATTTTTTCTATTTATATAATCGTGGAATAGATATTCCATCACATTTGCAA
Organism: Cupressus sempervirens; assembly: GCA_028749045.1. Taxonomy (NCBI): domain Eukaryota; kingdom Viridiplantae; phylum Streptophyta; class Pinopsida; order Cupressales; family Cupressaceae; genus Cupressus; species Cupressus sempervirens. The sequence goes on from CM053785.1 coordinate 197,958,118, forward strand.
TGGAGATTCTTAATGATTGAAGTCTTTGCAATCATCAATTATGTTTTCTTTCTTAGCTGTGCTGATTGTCTTATTTTTATCCATGTTTGCAGTGAGTGGGTTCTAGGAAATCGTGAGGATTTGGTGAAGGATATCACAGCAGAATTACAACCTGAGAAACATGAGGTACAATTTCAATGGTTTGTTTTTTAGTTAAGATGCATTCTTGTTTCTTTGTAGATACATTTCAAGTTATTATGGAGGGCTTGCTTATGGTTTGATTGAGTTGATTCTTTACATAGATGAAATTAATATATTTTCTTCTTAAACATCTATTCCATAGTCTAAGGGCCAATTTTGGGCTGAATGTAAACCTAAAGATTCGTATGGTAGGAACCTGTTTAAATGTAGTGTGTTGGCTCCTAATTTAATAGGTTTTGAACATCCCAATGATAAGAACAAATCCATCTAGGGTGTAGCTACTTCCCATATTCGACACGCCTATTCAGACATCGGGGCCAACCATAAGGCTAAATTCCTTCTTCACTTCAAGCTTTGCAAAACATAGGTGGGTATACCTTAGATTCGCCTATATGCCTAGTGCAAAATATAGATCTGAATCTAGACAAAGCAGATAAAACCCTTTAATCTTCTTTACTGATGCACTAAGAAAGGTGTGAAATAGCTAATAACAGGACCTATGAGAATCAAAAGCTATGTGAGGGTTATCATTTCAGCTCTTCAACACAAAAGGGAATATTTGAAAAAGAATATTGATTATAAATTGATATCAGCATAACCCACTTATGAAACAACAAGAAACATGCAGATCCTATGACTGATGAATGCCTTATCCATTGGGTACTCCATAAATCACAACATACATCAAGATATTGGTAATCTATCCATTCACTTTGTGAATCAGACATTGATGTTCAAACTAACTTTCATACTCATCAGATCCTTCCATGAAAGAAAGATATAGGAAGGAGAAGAATCTCAGATCTGATCTGAAAGTGCTAAATGTCCACCTGACATTCTTCTAACTGCTGTTGCAAATCATCTCTCGTCTCTCCTCTTCCAACTGCATATCAAATCTTCATCATTGCTGTTGAAAAAACAAGCTTGAAATTGCTCAATGATGAAGGAAAACAAACTGCTAAATATTGCAAGATCTGCCACTAAAACATGTGCCAAAATCATCACTAAATGGTTCTAATAGAAAAATAACACCACTAGGGACATCTCTGCCAAATTTGGGGAAAATCCACTTAACTGTTAGCTCTAAGACTGAATTTGAAGCCACCATGGAAGAAAAGGATAGTATCTTTGAGAAAGCCTCAGTTTTACAAATTTGTGAATAACTTGTGCATGATAAAACCTGCATACATTTAACTTGCAAAAATGGATTCCTCATTCTGTCCCCTTTCCAACGGTATATGATACCTGCCCCTTCAAAAATGGTGCCCTTTACATTCGATTGAAAGTTTCAAGCTATTGACAATGAGCAGGGTTTGAAATATTTTAAAATATTTCAACTTATCATATAGTTGAAACTTTAAAATAGATTGCAAGTTTATTTAAATGAGAGGAAATCAATTATTTATTTATCTTTGAAATTCAATTTCTCTTTATATTATTCATCTGGTCAAACCAGTAAATTCCATTTGTGCAACTTCTCCACCTGTGTGACTTCTCCACAGTCGTGAGATCTCCACATTGCTAATGTGTGATGTCCTGCTTTGACATGACTTCTCAGCCATCGTGACATCTCTGCAGTTGCTACATCTTCGCTGTTGTGACATCTTTGCCTTGGTAACTTGCGATGGCCTGCTTTGACGCGACATCCTCATTGTCGCAACATCTCCGCCTTGGTAACCTGCGATGTCCCGCTTTGACGCGACTTCTCTGCCATCGCGACATCTCCGCCTTGGTAACCTATGATGTCCTGTTTTGACACGACTTCTCCACCATCGCGACATCTCCGCCATCGTGCCATCTCCACCTTGGTAACCTGCGATGTCCCGCTTTGACACGACTTACCCGCCATCACGTTATCCCCACCTTGGTAACCTGCAATGTCCCCCTTTGACATGACTTCACTATTACAACATTCTGCTGTCACGACATCTCCACCTTGGTAACCTGCTATGTCCCCCGTTGACGTGACTTCTCCACTCAAGAATGAGCACTTGGTGTTCCATGTCATCATTAGATAGCACCATGTGTCACATTGGGATTTGTCCACATCATGCCAAGTCATCTCCAGTCATCTGCCAAGTGTCAAGTTGTGGTTGGTCAAAATTTCTTTACATAACCCCCCAGTCAATTGGGCTCCATGTGCACGTCTTCACTGTCAAAAGCCCTTAAGATATGACATTTGGTATGTTTTCACTTGCACTTATAAACACTAATAAAACACTCAACTTGATGAATGTGGGATAAATCCCTTGAACCATAGTTGGAAAACTCGCCAAATGCAAAAACTCGCCAAGCCCCCCAAAAGTTTAATCGGGAAAAACTCGGCGATTTAAAAAAAAAACTCGGGAAAAACTCGGGAACCTAAAAAACCGCTGAAATTTAATTAAAAATACATTTATTTTGCAAAATTTAATGAGAAGATGCATCTAATAAGTTAATTAAAGACAATACAAAAGAAAGAAACAAAGTTTAGATATATATAAATGCATAATGCGTACAAAATTGCATTCTCATGCAGAATGCTCATGGTAGGAAGCAAAATAGTAAATTACTAAATAGTTTCAATCTATCAAATCAGAAGTAAATACTAAAAGTCTAAATACATCAATACAATGTGACAATGCCAATCACATCTTCCTCTTTCCAATTGCACTAGCAGGAAAGCGAGGGGGTCTAGTCCTAGAAGAAGTGCCACGCACTGGGATAGGGCGTGCGCTGCGTGACTGTGAACTCTGTGGCTGTGCCCCCTCGCTCGACGTCCTACTGACTGGCTCGGCGTCCTAGAAGAGGATGCATCTCCACCTAATGGTAATGTCTGATCCTCACCTGAATCATCATCATCCTCGTCCTCATCCTCAATGTCATCCATAGTGAACTGAAAATCAGTGTCAACCTCCCCCTCCATGGCCTGCCTCTCCAAATCAGCGATCTCATCTGGTGTAAAAAATGGACTTGGCTCCTGTGCTGTCCAATCGGAATAAGGATCTATCTCATCTAGATCAAGCGGACCAGGTAGTTCTAAGAGCTGTGACTTTTTTATGCGCAACTTAAGATTATAGTGCACATAAACAAGGTCATTAAGCCGTTTTTGAGTCATTCTGTTTCTTTTCTTTGTATGGATGGACTCAAATAAGCTCCAATTGCGCTCACAATGGGATGAGCTACAAGGTTGGGATAGGAACCTGAGAGCAAATTTCCTTAAATTGGGGGTATTGCCACCCCAACTTGCCCACCAAGCATCTGCAAAACAAAATTTAAAAAGTTATAAAGCAATAAAAAACAAAATCAGAAGCACAACTTATCAATTAGCAAAAGTTTTAAAGTTTGACGCTTTACCTGGTGCTTGAGTAGATCTTGCTCTCTTTGCTAGCATAGAAGAGAACAAAGGACCCCTTGATTCCACATAGATTTGTTGTTCGGTCACAATAAGGTCTCTCTCCTCTTCACTTGATATCATTCTCTCAATGCATTTAGAGAGACCTTCCATGACCTCTCCATTAGGATCTGAGTAGGAATCATCAGCCCTAAAACAAATAGAAAATGATATCAAGTCTTACTACACAACCTTAAGAAGTAAAGTAAAATAAAGACTTATTAAAATCCCAACTTCAAGGACAATCAATTATCACAGTACCTGAATTTGGGATTGAGGAAGTAGCCTGCTGCATGAATAGGTTGGTGGAGCATATTGTTCCACCTCCTATCAATTATTTCCCAAATGGGGTCAAATCTGAGACTGTCCCCGTGATAGTAACTTCTAACAGCCTCTTTCGCCCTATCCATGGCCTCATAAAGACCTCCCATTGGGGATTGCTGCCCATCACATGTGCGCAAGACTACAACCAAGGGCAGAGACATCTACATTTGAAATTCGAAAAATACAAATTAGTTAATAACATAGTAAGTTATGAATTGAAAATGAAACTTGAATAAACTAAAAATATAATGAAGTTACCTCCACAATCTCCTTAGCCTTTGCAAAAAAGCTATCATCAAAGACTATTCGTGCCATAGCTTCTCCTTTGGGCTTCTTTGAGTAAGGTGAAGCAACCCAATCAGCACACACAAACATTTGCTTCAAAGCCAATATGTGGTCAAGAATACTTTGCAACGTCAAGAAGACCGTTGCAAACCTTGTCATAGCAGGTCTCATCAAATCTTTGCCTTTAGTGGCTTTTCTCATCAAACTGAGAACCCATGGGTGATTATAGATATATTTCGTGACTCGCCTAGCATCTTCCACAACTGGACTCACCCAATCAAGTTTTCCTATGTCCTCCAAAAGAAGGTCAAGGACATGTGCTGCACAAGGTGACCAAAAAAGTGTGGGATGCCTCTCTTGGAGGATTCTACCTAAAAGATTAGCAAAAAATCAATAATCAGTAACAAACTTTCCATATTTAGTATTTACAAATTACATCAAATCTAAATTGAATAATACCATAGCATTACATTCATGATTCATATTGATTCAAATATAAAAAATTAAATCTACCTGCTGCCACATATGCTGCTGCATTATCTGTGATTATTTGCACCACATTCTCTATTCCCACCTCCATGACAACATTCTCCAACATTAAAGCCAATGTGGCTGCATTTTTCACTTTGTTGGAGGCATCGACAGATTTCCAAAGCACCACATTATCTTTGCAAGCAATCAAGAAGTTAATAATGGTTCTTCTTCCATCTGTCCACCCATCAGATAAAATGGTGCAGCCATACTTCTTCCACTCTTTCTTTTGGTCTTCTATCAACAATCTTGCCCTACCAACCGCTTTGTCAAGCAACCTACAAAATTTAAGTGTAATATTAAATAAAGTGTAAGTGTTAGTAAAAAATTAGGAAATAAGTTATAACAATTAAGATTTAAAATATAACAATGAACTAAAGTGAATCTCAATTATTTACAATTACTAAATAGTAAAAGACTAACCTTCCACTCATCCTTGCGATTAGGCGGCTTGTACCCTTTGCCTGATATTGTCATTGCATTCACCATATTGACCCAATAGGGGCTATCAGCGACATTCATTGAGATATTGTTGAAAAACCAAAAATCAGCTGCTGCAATATCAGTTTGCTCATGCACCTCCTTAAACCATGCAGTGCCCTCTAATGATGGCTGTGCTCCAGGTGTGTTCCTGGGCACAAAATAACCACCTATCCCTGATGGGGATCCGGATGGTGATGATGAAGTAGGAGATGTAGAAGAAGTGGAACCGGTAAAAGAGAAATTTTGTTTGCGGATCCGTGGGCCACGAAGAGATCTTGGTATGTTCTCAAGTGCTGCTTCTTCCTCTTGCATATCAAAAGGAGCTCCTTCAGATTTAGCTATGGCTTCCCTCATAGATAATTTTGCCCTCTCCCTATTCAATTTTTCCTCTTCAGCAGCTACAAGTAGGGCATGGATGAATCTTTTTTCTTCATCAGTTACCTTGAGACAAGGATTTGAGTCATGTTTCTTTATGCCTGCAAGGTGGTATTTGAGGCGGTTTATGCCTCCAGAAATAAATTTCTCACAGGAAATGCATATCACCTTCCCAATATCATTTGGACTTGGAGCTTCATAGGCATATCGCCATGCCTTATCTCTTGCATTTTTAGGCCGAGTGCCTATATATCCAGATGGGCATGGTGTTTGTGGCCACTCTTCTTGCAGGTTTGTCATGTTTTCTTAATGCTTGTCCGCTGCCCTACACATAAATAATTAAATTTATAGAAAAACGAATAAACAAAGTTAGAACTTAGAGTTAGAACTTAGAAGCTAGAAGTTTAGAACAACTAGGGTTTCAATTTTCAAATGATTTGAAATCATTTACAAACAACAACAAAAACAATAAAAGCTTTGCTTAAAACTATAAAATGTTTTCAAACAATGATAAGATGAACATACCTGGAAAGAAAGTTCTCTTCTAAATTTGGTTAGAATCCTCCAAAATCCACTCCAATTTGCCTTTAATCACTTGCAATCAGCTAAAACCTTCTTTGCTCCACACAAATGAAAGAAACAATGCAAAAAACAATGCATTTTGACCTATTTAGGCGTCATTGGCCGCGGGTTCCCTGAACCGCGAGTTTTTTTACATAACTCGCCGAGTTTTTGACTAAAACTCGCCGATTACTCGGCGAGTTTTTGGACTCACGCCGAGTTTTTTGGCAGGCGAGTTTTTGGGCGATTTACTCGCCGTCCCAAAATACTCGGCGAGTTTTAAAAACTCGCCGAGTAACCGGCGAGTCTTCCATCTATGCCTTGAACAATACTTTTATAATGCTGAAAACAGTTAAGTAGCCTCTGGAAATGACTTCAAAAAGTGACCAAACTGCATTCTCTGAAGTTGATGCATTGCATGGTGATTGTCTTTTAAATGGAGAATCCACAACTACAAATGGATGTTATTTTGGATATTTGGGGGAAAAATTATTCACTTTCAAAGTTGCCCATTTAGCCATTTCTGCACAATTAAAAGCATTGGTTTTGGAAACCTTAAAAAGAATGCATAATGTATGAGCTTCAAAAGGTTATCAAATGGAGAGCTGAGGGGCTCAAATTTGGACAAATGGTAGAAAATCATGGATTATCATTGGTTTTAGTTGCAGGTCAATAGCATGTGAGATAAAAATTTATGAAGAGTGTTAAAATTCTGCAAAATATGGCAGCACTATATCAGGATAAATTTCATTTTAAAAGGCCATAGGAAACCTATCAAATGGACTCATGAGGGGCTCAAAATGGATACCAAGAATGTGTCTCATGTCTACAACACACCATTGAAGGAATTTCAACAATAGATCCAACTGGGCACAAGATATTAACCTTCAAAGTGGTTTATTCAGATTTGTGACATAGTGCAAACAACAGACCAACATGAAACACTAGACTTTGAGCAATTGAAAACCCTATCAGAACTCATCATGGAGACTTAAAATTTGAAATGTTGGATATTTGATATCCAAGGTAAACATCTCCAAAGAGATAAGTCATGAAACTCAATAGGGTCTGAGATATACTTATGCAAAGTAGGCCTGTTCATTCAGTTATACACTCGAGGCAAAAATTCAAATTTCTCAAAATGCTCTGAACAACACCTCACAAAATGATTCAAAACTTCAAACTAATGACCTGAGGTGGATGGATATACTAAATGAAAGGCAATAAGAACTTGAAGCATATCCTGATTCAAAATGACAACCCAACACATAGGCACAAAAATCATTTATAGGGGCTCATTTAGCAAAGTTTTACAAAATGGGTACTCAAAATGTGCTTGCAATTTTTGAGTCCCCCAACATAGTGAAAATATACCATTCAACAAAAGCTTAAAAATACATCAAGGTGCTTCATAAATTATTATCTTCAAACCCAAATCATCAAACTGCAAGGCAAAACAACTGAATCTCAATCTATATGCCACAACCAGCTTGGGTGGATTCTTCACAGCTGAATCCAGCAACATCAAAGAGGGTTTTTTTCCCTCAGCAGTAGCATGAGAACTTTCCAAGTTCATTCCAGCAACATTTCCTTTTGTTGCCAATGTCTGAATACAAGAATGAGAACTGCAACTCATATTTATAGAGTTGGAGGGAGAAAGTTAGGGCACCGCAGATTCAAATTATTATAGTTCCCTCACTTTTCATTATAAAACCATTTAAATCTTCCCCTCACCTTAGCGTCCACTTCTGGGGCCCCTTTATCAACATAGTATTCTTCCCTTTCCTAGGCATCACTAAGAAACATTTATCACTTAGGTTTGTAAAGCTTCCTTTTAAAATAATTAAGTGATAATAATAAAATATTGTTCTTTTCCCCTTATGAAACCAAGTAATCAAATTATACACACTTCACTTTGAAGCTGAGACCAAGTGCTTAAAATATTTTAAAATAAGTAAGTGATAATAATAAAATATTGTTCTTTTCCCCTTATGAAACCAAGTAATCAAAATATACACACTTCACTTTGAACCTGAGACCAAGTGCCCAAAATAACACTAACTTAAAATAGCATATGCCAGAAATAGAAACACCCTGAGATCATTGACTCTTGAGCTTTCCACAATACACCGAGTCCCCTGATCAACTCTCCTCAGCCTACATGACCCCTGAGAATAGGCTAACAGGAAGCCAAATTACAATTGCAAGTCTGGATGATGCAAAATTTGTTCATTCTCTTAAGTTGCATCTTGCACTGGTAAGTTTATTCACTTCACCAAGTAATATTTGATAACTCTCTTTCGAAGACTACATTCATTGAAATCAATTTCTGACTTTACCATCGACATGAATTTTCTGTTGTCATCCAAAGGAGGGCAACTCTATATAAGGATCAAATTGTGACCAAGTACCTTTTTAAGGCGTGGTATGTGGAAACTTTTATGCATCTTGCTACTCTCAGGTAGCTCAAGTTCATAAACCACCTCCCCAATCCTTTTGGTGACTTGAAAGTTTGAAACAGTCCATAGAAACGAGACTTCAGTTTCTCTGATCCATGCTTCTTGAGAGGGGGCTGTTTGTAGGGCTGCAATATTAACTAAACCATGTGTCCTACCTCAAATACACGCTTAGTATGATGCTGATCAGCACATATCTTCTGCTGATTTTGAGCATATTGGATGTTATTCCTCATGATATCCTAATTCCAAGTAATATTTGATAACTCTCTTTTGAAGACTACACTCACTGAAATCAATTTCTGACTTTACCATTGACATGAATTTGCTGTTGTCATCCAAAGGATGGCGACTCTATAGAAGGATCAAATTGTGCCCAGGTACTTTTTTAAGGCATGGTATGTGGAAACTTTTATGCATCTTGCTACTCTCAGGTAGCTCAAGTTCATAAACCATCTCCCCAATCCTTTTGGTGACTTGAAACAGTCCATAGAAACAAGACTTCAGTTTCTCTGACCCACACTTCTTGAGAGGGGGCTGTTTGTAGGGCTGCAATATCAACTAAACCATGTGTCCTACCTCAAATACATGCTTAGTATGATGCTGATCAGCACATATCTTCTGCTGATTTTGAGTATATTGGATGTTATTCCTCATGATATCCTAATTCTTTTGTAATAATGGCTCTCGGTGCTTTGCAGTCTCCAAAATGTAAATCAATGAATTTGCGAATTTCACAAACATACAATGCCATGAAAGGAGGCATCCGCATAGTCATTTGGTAGGTGGAGTTATAGTAATCCTCCCCCAAATGCAACCACTTAACCAATACCTTCTGATGATCTAAAACATAGTCATGCATGTAACCTTTTCATCCATTTGTTGGCAATCTCAGTGCATTAGTTTGTTGGTGTAGATAATGCTAATAGTCAACTTTGTTCTGCATAGCTCAAACAAAACCTAGCAAAAGAAGCTCACCAATTTTCTGTCAATTTCACTGATAATGTTGTTAGGTTAACCATTAAGTTTAAACAGCTCTCTGAAAAGAAAACCCGCCACCTATACTGTTGTAAATCTTGCTGAAATGACATTAAAAATGAGCAAACTTAATCAATTTGTCCACTACCACACATATCCAATCTTTCCCTTGCACCTTTGGAAATCTCTTAATAAAATCCATTGAGATGCTTTCCCATCTCTGAGTAGGGGCTGCAAGAGACCAGCTGAATAAGCACATCTTTGATTTTGTTGGCAAACTTGGCACTCGTGAACATACTTAAGAATTCAATCTTTGATCTCCTTTCTTGATAATCTCTCATGTATCTGCCTGTATATCTTATAAAATCTTGGTGGCCAGCCGTAGGAGACATGAAACACTTTAAGATCCTTCAGTATAAGCTTAGATTCAGGAATTAGCAACAATCTCTGCTTGTAAAATATGAGATTATCCCTTACCTTGTCATCATGAAAGGAACCATCCACAATGACAAAAGTGTTCTTGGCATATTCAAGATGTATTTGCTCTTTCCAATTTGCTTTGATCTTTGTAAGTGACCTCAAATGTGGCCTTCTTGACAACGCATCAGCCACTATATTCTTTTTCCGTTTTTAATATTCATAGTGAAAATCATAGGCGTGGAGCTTTCAAACTGATTCTTGGTCCTTATCATTGAGATCCTTCTGATTTATGAAGTACTAGAGGCTATTATGATCAGTTTTGGTAGTCTCTAAATTTTGATACTGTATGCATAATGGCTAACATTTCCCTATCATAGATGGAATAGCTCCTCTCACCTCCCCTCAACTACCTTCTCTCAAATGCAATTGGGTGTTTGTTTTCATCTTGAACCATCACCAAAAAAATGCAAGGTCACTCCGATTGACCTTTCTACCATTTACTAACCTCAATGTTGGACACTCAGGTGAAAACCCAAACATCTTATTAATTGTGATATTGCTATCAGGATTTAACTGTGTGATTTTGAGTCAAACTCATTGACCCATGTTTCATGAGTAGTGATTCAACATGAATCCATCTCTCATGAGAATAAATGGAACACTTAGCACTCATTGGATCTAGGTGATGCTCACAGGGGTGAAGCATTGGGACTTCCCGGGAGGTCACCCATCCCAGTACTACTCCAGCTTGGGCGCGCTTAACTATGGAGTTTCCTCCATGGTTAAACCCAAAGCTTGCAACCCCATTTGCAAAACTTTCACCAAGTGTTGTGCCTTATGAACCATTCATTGGAAAGCCCCTTAAGCTCATCAATTGATAAGTAGGAGATAATTTCCACAGCAAGTCAAATTGTGATATTGCTATCAGGATATAACTGTGCTATCTTATTAATTTCTGCCCTTTGAAATAGTCGCTCCCTTGTTTACTTCCCATTCCTTTATTAATCCTTCCTTGATTCACATACTCCTTTCTTTATTTGTTTCTTCATCCATTAATTCTTTTTTCATTCACGTTTTCAAACTGTCTTTTCGTAATACTTATCTTCTATGTCTGCATATACTTCTCAATTTGCATCAGCAGAGTCTTTTAATTCTTTGTTGATTCACATTTTCAAACTGTCTTTTCTTAATACTTCTTCTTTATGTCTGCATATACTTATCAATTTGCATCAGCAGTCTTTTATATCTGCATATAATCCTCTCTTACATCTGCATATATTCTTCTTACAATTTGGCTATTTACTTTTCTTACAGTTATGCCAACCTTTCTTTGCTGATCTTTTCTTTATCTTCTCATTTGTGGTGTGATATAAGCTCTTGCTTCCCTCAAATGAACTTGGCAACTTCTTAATTTATCTTTATAAGAGTGGTGTCTGTTCCACTTTCATTAATTGCTCAACTAATCTTGACTGCTGTTTTTTATTTCTAATTCAGGTTTACTTTTTGATTCTTCTCCAAATCCAACCTAATTATTACCAAATCCAACCTTATTATTCCGTAGTTCATTTTCCAATTTTCCTTACTTATATATGTCCCATTTCAAATAAACCCTTCTCCCGTTTAATGTAATCAGATGTTCACAATCCATTAGAATTCAACAGAAGGATTCACATGCTCCTTTCTTTAATTGTTTCTTCATCCATTAATTCTTTTTTGATTCACGTTTTCAAACTGTCTTTTCTTAATACTTCTCTTTTATGTCTGCATATACTTCTCAATTTGCATCAGCAGTCTTTTAATTCTTTTTTGATTCATGTTTTCAAACTGTCTTTTCTTAATACTTCTCCTTTATGTCTGCATATACTTCTCAATTTGCATCAGCATAGTCTTTTATATCTGCATATATTCCTCTTTTACATCTGCATATATTCTTCTTACAATTTTGCTATTTACTTTTCTTACAGTTATGCCAACCTTTCTTTGCTGATCTTTCCTTTATCTTCTCATTTGCGGTGTGATATAAGCTCTTGCTTCCCTCAAATGAACTTGGCAACTTCTTAATATATCTTTACAAGATTGGTGTCTCTTCCACTTTCTTAATTGCTCAACTAATCTTGACTGCTGTTTTTTATTTCTAATTCAGGTTTACTTTTTTGATTCTTCTCCAAATCCAACCTTATTATTCCATATTTCATTTTCCAATTTTCCTTACTTGTATATGTCCCATTTCAAATAAAACCTTCTCCCTTTTAATGTAATCAGATGTTCACAATCCATTAGAATTCGACCTATCAGCTTCTGGTTCTGATTATGTAAAGTATTTTACGAAGTTGCCGATTCGGGTTTGGGGACGGATTTGGGTTCGAGGTTCAGGTTTGTGGGTTCGGGCGAATTTTTTTTTTCCCATTTGGGTTCGTGGGTGGGTTCGTGAGTGTGTCTGTGTGTGTGTGTGTGTATAAACACACATGAGAAACATGCATAGTTGCAAAACAAAGTCATTTCGCAGTATGAATAATTGTTGCTTGATCGTTGATCAATGCCAAATGTCAACGATAAACATTAAATACTTGCTCATTAATTGATCTTCATGATTGTAAAGAAAATTATACATTGAATTACTAAATTGCAAAACATTGACTAGTTCATCAAATAATAAAGTTTGAAACATCATGATAGATGACAAGTGTTTAGTAGTTTATCAATAATCATCGTATCAAATGCCCTTCAAGGGTCAAATGGATCATCATAAAATGAGGGGTCAATGGCTTCATCCCCAACTGCAACTATATCTAGAGCCTCATCATTGGAACCCAAACCGGTTCCACTAGTCCCATATGCTGCTATATTATCCTCCTCCTCAATATAAGAGATTAGATGAGTGAAATATATTTTATTAAGTTTCTTTTAGAGGTACATCAGAAGAAAAAATGAAAAAACACACTCTTTAAAGTTGTTTTAGCCCCGGGTCCTGTTGGGTTCGCTATGGGTTCACTCCAACAAGGACCTGGGCGAACCCACAGTCCAAACTAAGGACCCTGCCCGGGCCTGCAGCAGACCCGTGGGCAAATCTGGACCCATGCGACCCGGACCCGAATCCGAGCAGCAGGGGACGAATCCGGCAACTTAGGTATTTTAAGCATCAAAATCACTCTTTTTTCCTTTCATATGAACTCTTCCTTTACATTCAATGTTGAATTTTGAGGGAGTCGCAACTCTTCATTACTGTGTTTCTTGATCTTTCATTAAACTTCATTAACCTCTATATTTTATTATTATTATTATTTATATTCAATTTTATTAAGTATTATTCATTATTTAATCTTGCTAATTCATCGAAGGGGTATCACAAAAAGTATGGCTGCTTTGGGTGCTCAAAAATTTGAAAGCATTTATGATGTCAGTCCGGCATAAAAAATAGCCAATTTGCGATAGTGCCTTTTGTCTTTGAACAATTCGTAAACACCGTGTCTGGATGGAATTGTGGTTTTTGTCAGTACAAGATTTTTAAAATTTTTTTATCAAGTGCTAGCTGTATTATGACTAATATGCCAAAGCTATTGCTATTGTGAACCATTTGTGATTATTTTCGCAGGAGTGGTGGACTTACGTGTGCATGGGGCCTTCCGATCCTCATCCAAATTGGCACTTAGGGCTAAGAGGTACACAGCACCGTGCGGTGATGTGGCGTGTCTGGAAGGAAGGGGGCACAGGTTTTTTATACTGGGGAGCAAACTGCTATGAGAAAGCGATTGTCTCTAGCGCAGAGGTAATTATTCATTTTGGTAAAAGTTTAGAAATTAAAATTTCTAAATATGTGAGAATTCCAGTACAGATTTGTAAGATAATGAGCTTATGTCTACCTTGCAAGTGCTAGCTACTCATGATTTGACTTCACTGCAGATAAAGTTTCGTCGAGGGTTGCCTCCAGGTGATGGTGTACTGTTCTATCCTGGTGAGGTGTTTTCTTCCTCTAGTGAGCCTGTGGCTTCTGCTAGATTGGAACGCATTCTGAGTGGTTTGCAGGTATAGGCTCATCTCTTTATTCACCCTTCCCGTCACTGTGTCTTAGAACTGTGAATGTGTTGGGGAAATTTCTCTTTTCAAGTCTGCACCTCTGTGAGAATTAAAAATGTTTTCAATTTGACTTTCCAATCTACCCATATCAGCAATTGTGACTCGTGCATAGTGCAATCATCCTCTAGATTCCTTAAAAGGATGCTATATTTTACTATATTACAATGTTTGTTTATCTGAAGATTTTCTTCATGAACAAATTACTCGTTCGATGCTATTGTGTGGGGAAGTGAGCAGGGCTGCACATTAAGATTTTGTTGGTTCTTAAATTTCAAATATGTTATTGGACTGATTTTCAAACTTTATGTAGGACTTTGAATATCTAAGATTATATGCATCACGATATGGGAGGTCTGAAGCCCTTGCACTTCTGGAGAGGTCAGGAGTTTATTATGGTCCAGAGCGTTACACTCATAATCACGGACCCATTGATGCAATGAGAGCAGAGATTTTCCACACCTGTAGATGGTCATGAATTCAAACCTAAAGTTCTGCAGCATATCATGCGATATTAGATAGACTGCTGAAGCTTAAATCCTTCACTGTGTTTGCGTTGGGGTATATTTCATGGTATCGCCATGTTGTCTTTGTTACAGGCTCATTTTGACTGATTCATTAATTGCTATTTAAAGTAAACTATCAGAGTTGCATAAATGGCACGGGGTGCATTTTCTATGTTTTTCAAGAACTGCATATTGATGTGCTTTTGTTCAATTTCCGATAGGTGCTATATATCACGGCTAATGAGAGGGGTTTTCTAAATGCCGTGATTTAAAATATTCGTATTTGCAGATAGATTATCTTTATAGTTTTGTCGTTTGAATTATTCTTTCGACTCTATTCAAGCTCTATGTTGTCGTCGTGACTCACGATACCATTGCAGCGGACACGTGCTTTTGTTTGCCAGAAAGTTAACATTTTGTATACCAGAAGTAACATTTTGGAAACTGCGCGGTATAATGCTTAATTTGAAATGTCTGGAAGTATTTTCTATTAGCTTAAATGCAATAAGAAATGCAGTTTACTGTTCGTCTTTATCGGATTTAGACTTCATAACCTGAGAGGTGCTGCACTTCGCATTGTGCTTAAATTTCAGAAAGTACAAGCAGTAGTGAAATTTTCTCCCGTGTTTGGTTTTAAATTTCAATGTGGGATGATTCTAACAGTCAGAAGTTGATTGTTGTTTCTGGAAATTGCTGTTTCAACATAATTTTGAAGCTACGGCATTATGCATGCTAGCTGTACAATTTAGTTTATGTTATGAAAGATACTTCTGTTTTTTCTGGCTTTGGAATTTACGACTGCCAGGATATCATGGCAGTTATTCAGACCCTCACACTCATGCCACTCATACTTCTGTCCGGAATAGCATGGATCCTTTGGGGCTCTGACCATTGCCCTCTTTTGTCAGGCTCATCTGTTTAACCAATGGGTTTGAGGGGTGGCAGCTAAAGAGCCTTTCGTTGATACCATGTCCTGACAGCAAAATACCTATGTTCCACTGTGTTTCAGGGATGGGGATGGGGGTCTCGAGGGGACGTGTATTCAGGATATTTCTTTTAGGCCCCGTTTGGTTGCTGGAAGATGAGGGCCAAAACCAGGTTATCAGAGGCAAAACCAGGTTTTGCAAAAAAATTTTGGTGTTTGGTTGGTTAAAATTATAACCTGGTTTTCAATTTCATCTTCCAATTTTGGACAAAAATTGGAAGAAGTTTCTTCCAACAAAAAGGTGGAATTCGAAATTAAAACCAGGTTTTGAATTTTATGACAGTTTTTTTAATAATATTGTGGGGTCCACAGTATATTCATCTTCCGTGTCAACCAAACGGACCATTGGCTTTCCAAACCACAAAACCAGATTTTCGAAAATCTGGTTATAAGATAACCTGGTTATGTCCAAAAATCATCTTCCCCAACCAAACGGGGCCTTAAAGTTCTAAAAATAGGGAAATAGGGGATAGCAGTATACAAATAACTGAATATTAACAAGACAGCATGCAAATAAATTATCAATAGTAGTATAACAACATAAAACATAAATGATAATAGGAGTTATTACGGTAGTTTCAAATATCAAAATTGTGATCTATTAATATAAATATCTAAAATGGAATGTTTCAAACATACATTGAGAAGTTTCAAACATCAAAATGTAACAGTTTAAAGGTACAACATGTGAAACGAAGCTTCATTCTAGCTATCGTATATCCGAAAGTTCAAAATTATTCAAGTCAAAACATATGGTAGAAATAGACATATTTAAATTTTAAATTCAATTGCTTTAAAGTTTATACATATATAAATTTAAGCAATATTTTGAATTGTTTTTATTCCAGTAATTAAATATTTAAAAATTATCAAGTTAAATTTATAATTATAAATATTTTATTTAATATAATTTATCTAACATATGTTTATTATAATTATTGTACTTGCTGTAGGCAATACTATTGCATTCAGTTGACGCAATTATAGTATTAGTTTGGACCAATCAAAATACTTTATTATTTTTATTATTAAATTTATTATAGTTTTTTATAAAGTTTGAATTTATATGTATATATATATTTTTAACTTATTTAAAATATGATTGGCTCAAAGAAATTGGTGTTATAAGGACGATTTTTTCAGAAACACTAGTTGCTTTCTCCCCACATTGCACCATTTTTGGCTATATTTTAGGACAACTTAAATTTTCAAAACATTTACACATGCCAATGTTTATTGTTCTTCGAACAAGTCATTTTTTTAATGTGGAAATAAGGTTTACTTAATAATTTTTGAGTTTGTGAACTATTTATAATCAATGTGTAATTAGTAAAAGCTTAGTATGTACTATTTCAATAGAAAATTATTGTAGAATATTTCATGTTATGTTATGATAGTCATTTTTAATGACAAGATATTATAATGTATTTAAATACTAACATAATTATATTTTTAATTTTTAACATTGGTTAATATTAAAAGTATTAGAGTTTATAATATAAATATAAATATGCATAACTAATTATAACTTTCAACATTAAGACTTTAAAATATATTTATTTAGATATTTTTGTAAGCTAATGTTATCAGAATTAGAAGTATATTCAATTTCAATATTATTATTATAGGTTGGAGCATAAATTTATTTATTTAAAAAAAAATTAAAATTCTTCAAATTTAAGAAATTATGTTACACTATAATTCTATTTATACAATTAATTTAACCTTAGTTATGTCTCGTTAATGTGCAATGTCTGAGTACAAAGGTTGTTACTATTAATGGTAAATAATTAGCTTATATTAGTAATCTATTTGTATTACAGAATTTGCTTCTAGCTACTATTAATAGTAAATAATTTGCTTCTATTATTAGTCTTATTTTTCTATTTATTTTACATAATATGCTTCTATTATCAATTTTATCTTACTATTTATTTTACAATTTACTATTACAACAAGTACATGCCACTACGTGGCACTTGTTAAAAACTTCAAATCAAATATTAGATTTATAATTTGAAACATATTTCATTGCAAATTTAACTATCAACATTTTATTGTACGTGGGAAGATTCAAGTCTTGTGGGCTCTCTACATTATGGATTTGTTTGAACTTTTTTAATAGTTTAAAAAGTGTTTCTTTAATTTTATTGTTAGATTATACACAAATTATGGAGATGCTTTGAGGATGGTAATTGTCCCCGATTCGTTTCTTACATGTTCTTGCTATCTTTTGTAATCAGGGATGGTTGAAGGATGTTTCCTTCTCATCCCCCTTGCCCCCATTTTGGGGACAAAAATAGAATATCCAACGGACATTTCTATGTAACATGGTAGAATACATTTAAATCTATTAATTATATAATAATATAAGGTTGTGCATATTTAAATTTGTAGAATACACTTAAATGAAGTGTAAATATTTTCTTTTTACTTCTTATATACTATGTTACCAATGACTAGTTGATAATTTGATAATATGAAGTGCCTATTTCTATTCAATTCACACAGAGAAATATTTCATCAAAATTGATAGTTGCGAGCTTCCTCTTATATTCATTGTTGACTCAATCTTTTATTAACATACAAAAAAGATAAAAGTTGGGCATAATAAGTGGTAATTTTCCATCATTTTCCTAATCATAATCGTTTTGAAACACCTTTAATTTTATGGAAATTAGAAGTAGTTTAGCATTGGGTTGGGTTCTTTCGTTCATGGAGTCCATAACAGTCTAGGTTTTGGTTCAACGACATCATTCTAACATGATCGGTGTGTTTTGCTACTAAAAGTTGTGGGCATTTGTTGTGTATTCTACTCTTGTTATTGCCCTAGCTAATCATAGTAATCATTTATTAGAGCTAAGTAATGCTTGACCTTGACTAGTATAATATTTCTAACGTGTCTAGATGAGTTGAACTTCATGAACTCATGATTTTTCACCTTTTTAAAATCTTTTCCAATCAATTAGTATTTTTTTAATAGCAAGACTCGATTTTATATTTTAGTGGAATTTATTACTCATGAAAATTTATGAATTATGATAGTCCTTTAACTATTAGCATGGCATTAAATATAGGCACACCAATTACTTTTATTGTACATATCTAGCCAAGTGAACTTTTAGACCTGATGAATGATCATTGAATAGGTTTCATTTCTAATATGCAACAATTATGTGTGTTTTTAGGTGTAAGGGCTAGGTAGTATGGTAAATTATGTATTGTTGGTAGAGCTTAGTTCTTGGCATTGGTACAATCTCTCTTTGTTGCAGTGGACTAAAGCAAACTAGGGCACTAGGGAGTACTTGAGGATTCTATCGAAGCAAATATACTTAAATATTTGAATGCATATGTTATTAGATATGTATTGCTTTTAAATTCTCACCAAATATCTATATAGAACTTAAAATTAAGTATTAAGCTTTTAAACATTTAAAAGTAAAATATGAAGTACCCAAGATTGCATGATGTTTTTTATGAAGTAAATATGAATTTTTATTGTCCATTTTGAATTTTCACACCACATAGCATCGTTTTGGCTGAGTTTGCTGCTCACCCTTTTAGATTGCCATCTTTGATTTAGTTTGGCTCTTTCATTGGCTTTGGAGCTTTGTTGATTCCTTCAATGATCGTTACATATATTCCTACTTGGCTTATTGTTCCTCTATGGAGGTTGTGGGTTTAGGCTCTTGTCATAGCTCTCGTTGTTGGTACACTTAGGTCTCTTCTCTCTTGGGCCTGATTGGTGTTAGGTTGGATTGTCTTCTCCCCTTCCAGTTTTTTCTAAACACTCCAGCCCATTTTCTTCCACCTTAGCTGGAGTTGAATGAACATGTTAGGCTTGACATCTACAAATAGTATGTTATCACGACCTGAAGGAATCCCCCAGGTGGGCTCCATCCACACATGGCCTTCTTTGTTGACATCTAGGAGGGGATCATCTTACATCCTTGGTACCTCACTTGTCATTGGACTCACACTCTTCGCATCTCCTTGGGATCTTTTAGGGTGGGTTCTCATCGACTACGTATTTAGACTGATCATTGGATTGGTAGGGAGGACAGGATCTGTCGGCTTTGTCACCTCAGGGAGGTTGAGATCTAGTCTCACTTTATTTTTTGTTGTCCCATTTACTGTGAGATCCAAGGGAGATTCTACTATCTGTTCAGAGTGTTAGTGTAGGTTTTTTATTTTTCCTATATTACTAGGTTTTTCCTACACTTTTAATAATCTCACTTAGGTTAATAAAGCATGTCTTATTAGGTGAATGGTTGTGAGGTGTCACCTTCCTACATGTGAGCATCCATTAGCTATCTTGGGAAGATACTTTGCTATCTTTAGTCTGATAGATGGTTGCTCCTCATTGGTTGGTGTTGCCACCTCCTCCCTCTTCCTAGCCTATATAAGCATGCTACCTGGCTTGTATTTGCATCTCTTGTTTTTTGCATCCTCTTAATGCTATTTTGCTTCTAGCATTTGCATTACTCTCTTGGAGACTAACTCTATGTTGCTATTTTGATTTTGTATCATTTGCATTCATAGTTTAGATATTTATTCTTTGCACTAGTTTTCTGAGTTATTAATCTTTTCAGATTCTAACACAGAGAGTGTCAGTCTCTTCCCTCATTCTTCAGATATATTGACCAGCACTGTCCTACACTCTATCTTTAGAAGATCATGCAACTTTGTGGTCACACTATACAGCTCCAACCTTGCTCGATATCGACCCCTGCATAGCTCATCACCTCTGTCTTTAGTCCTATAATTCCTAGCTGAGTATTGAAGCGACCTCTCTACACTATCTCGATTCACACCAGATCTGTGAGACTTCAGAGAGATTACACTCGACAACGTCCCTCTAGTAGACCTTAGAGGTGACCTTCTAGAGTACCTGATTGCCCTAATGTCCATCTTTTCATTCTAGACTACTTCTCGCCTGTGAGGAGTTCTTAGCTATTGTTATTCCTTTTTCTTGGTTCTTTTTTTGTTTTGCTTTCACGTTCTTTTTGTGGACACCATTTGGTGCTCCCGCTATTGGCATTTGCCCTCCCACTATTGGCATTTTCCCTTTGTATTGTTTCCAGTCCCTTAGACCCTCGTTGGTCTCTTGTTGGACATTAATAAATTTATCTGATCTTTATGTAAATGACATTTTGAGACCTAAGCATTTTCATTTTTGCAAATTATGAATATGATAGATGAGATATTTTATTTATAATTGTTTTGACAATTATTAATTTGTATTACTCTTTTTTCACTTCTTACTTTGATGCTTATACGCATATATACATTTATAATATAGTGTATGTAAGGGCGTATCTATATCCAATTAATTTTTTTCACACATCTATGGATATATTCATACTCTACTTAAATTGTCAACTTAGGTATTAAAAAATGAATCTAAATCCCAATTTAAGTAGGTTACTTATTTTGATACTATATGTCCTTAAAGAGATCATGTGTGTGCATGTGCGTGCGTGTGTGTGTGTGTGCACACACACACACGTTTAACTCAATTCACCAAAAAAACATTTAATTGACATTTCAATGAAATCTTCCACGAGAATCCTAGAGGACCCATAACAAAATTGAGACACATGAAAAACTAAGAAGTTCTCAAGTGTCATACCCAAGAAAGTATATCATAATATGTGCATGCATCTAATATAAAATATGTATTATTTTTAAATTTTCCTTAAACTCTATATAATTATACCAAATGGATCTCTTTTAAATATTTAGAAGCAAATACAACATGTATCCAAGATTTTATATGATATATTTGATGAACAAAATATAAATATTAAATACCCATTGTAATTGTTATTTTTATTATGTAATATGACAAGGTGAGACTTAAATGAGAGTATTTTTAGTTTTGCAAATTATGAATATAATGAGGTATTTCTTTGTACTTTTTTTTATCATTTTTTTTAATGTTTATTATTTCAATTTTTGCACATATATATTAATTTATAATGCAAGGATGTACTTGTACTCATACATAAGACTTTTTTTTCTTGTACATGTGATACAACTCCATACTCGTGCTTGTACTTTAATTGACAACTTAGGCATTAAACAATCAATCTAGTCCTATTTTTCTTTCCATACATGTGTACCCCTATCTATATCCGTACTCAAACTTGATCTTAGGTATTAAAAAATGTCTAGATCCCTAGTTTTAAGAGGATTCTTTATCTTTTTACAAGTGATATCCTCCAAAAGAAAAAATATAGGGAACATTTAAAAAAAAAACTCAATATTCAACTAGATGGTAAGAATGTGGTTGTGTTTTGTAGGGCCCTTGTTGATAGGTAGAATTGCTTAGCATGCAAGTCCACCAATTAACTTGGCATTTCAATGAAGGCTTCTATGTGAAGCTTAGAAAACCCACAAAAAACTTGGGCACCCAAGAAGTCGTCAAGGGTTATAAAAAACAATATATCAAAATATATGCACACATATGAAATCAATTATGCATTAGTCTATTTAAATATACAAAATGAATTGTTGTATTACATTTTTTATTAATTTTTTGGGGATCGCTGCAAATGTGCTAAGCACTTTCATATAGTTTGTATATAAATCCAAAGACATCTCTCCTCATATAAATAAGCATAAGCCATGAATATATGGGACATGTCTATTTGATAATTAATAATTATAATAAATATAACCATACTTATATGTATTATTTATTATATTAAATTATCTTATAAACACACACACACACACACACACACACACACACACACACACACATGCACACAAGCGCACGCGTGCACACACACACACAAGAATATAAGAACATCCAAACTGACTATTTAAACTTTAACGCTCCCTCTTAATCAAGAAGGATAAATAGAATTTGATAAAGGATAATGATCTATCACTATTTTACTCAACCCATAGACATTCAATTTAATGATATCTAAGCTCTTGGTAAAACACTAGTATGCATTTATACAAATAACTCAAAGACATTATAAATAATGTCTAAGCTCTTAGTCATAAGTCTCACAAAATGCATACTTACCAAACTCTCTAATATGTTGTTATACAAACAACTCAAAGATAGTCAATTTAATAACATCTAAGCACATAGTTGTAGGTCTCACAAAATACATATTCATGTGATTAAAGTTCAACACTTAGTCAAAATGTATAGCACAAAATTTAGTCACTTGAAGCTCCCAGACATCAACACCCCCTCTTAGCTAGGGAGGAAAGACACAAGACATATATTACACCATTGGTAATATAAGGAAGTCACACAACAAGGAAGTCTTTGATCACAAGACTTCCATTAGATGATATCATATGGTAACTAGCCTATCAGAATGTTAACACATGACATTCACCAAATACACTTTTAATATCTTATTAGATAACATGAGTATTTGATATCATATTAGATCACATGAATATTGGCCTATTAGAACACCAATCAAATGATATTCACCAAATACTCAATGTGGCAATGACTTATCAGAATATCAAGGCAGGATAATCAACAAGTACCTAAAATATATCTATACAAACAACTTGTAGATAGTCAAATTAATGACATCTAACACCTAGTTGTTGATTTATAAGATAAAGCCTTTTCATGATTTATTTCAACATTTACAAAAAATGTATATCATGGTACAAGTTATTGTAAAGTTGTCATCTTTTAATAACTACACCAAATACAAGTGATAATCATTTGGAAGTCATCATTTCCTCATGATGTACACAGGGAATTGTCACCCACAAAGAAATACACTCTTCAGAAGTGAGCTCGGTTAAGAGCCAACCTTGTTAAAGGTTGCAAACACATTTACTAAATATGACCCTATTAAGGGATTTTTACCAAAGATCAATTTAGATCTGACACTCCTTAATGAGTGGCCTTATTAAAGGACTTAGTAAATTCATTAGAATGTCACCTTATAAAGGATTTACAAATAAAACTGTTAAATCCACTTGGTTAAGAGATTTTCTACTACAATGGTTAGAAAATTGAAATGTCCCCTTTTCTGATTTTACATTATATTTCCAACCTCTAATCAGATTTTCAAGATCAAACAGCTAATATCACGAAGATCCACCAAATTTCTCAAGAAACCCCAAATCGGGTATGCCGAAAATAGTGCCAAGAAACTTCACAGCTTCACCTGTTATTAATAAATCTGAAAGTAGATATTTTTACGGAAATTTGAGCAGCATAATAGCCTATAAAATTTAATTTCCAGATCTGTATAACATGCGCACCATAGCTCCCAAATGGAGGACAAAAACAATGCTCATCGAGCTCCCGAAAATAGCACAAAATAGCCCGAAATCACCACAAAAACTTAATAATCTATCATAGAAGTATAATCATATCCAAATACATATTTTCAGCTTTATTTTAACATTTAAAAGTCTGATATACAGCAGCAACCCAAACTGATATGAAATACTCAACCGGAAACACCAAACTCTTACAAAAATACACCTGGAAACTCACAAATCTGCACTGTTTAGCACAAAGGCAAACTCTGCATGAGCATGCACATGGAATGGCTTCAAACTCCCGTCCTTAGCCTTCTTGGAAACTTGCAAACTCCCATTCTTGGGTCTCCTTCTCCACAGGTTTGGCAGCCTCTGAAGAATAACAAAGAATGAGCAAAATCAAGTTTTGGAATGTGCCCAAAATGCCTCCAAAACCCCTTAAAAGAGGGCATAACTGTAACTCACGTCCAAGAGAGGTTAATGAAACATATTTTAATAATAATTTTCATTTATTAGTCCAACGGTTTCCAAAGATTAACCTCCTTTTTTCGAAACTTCACTTTCTTGGGCCTGCCTGCCTTAGCAAAGATTATTATTTTTTTATTATTTGAAAAGGGGACATGACAAGTCCTCCCCTCCCCAAACATTGCTTTTCCTCAAGCAATGGCTGAACGATAAACCAATCAATCCACCTGGATCCCAAATGTAGTCATGAACTATACTACTACCAATTAACACAGGCTCCTGCAATATCCTCTGCAATATGACCAAGAGGAATCCATAATCAAACTGACAATTATAGCTCAACCAAACTCCAAAATCACCACCACCATAGTCAAAAACCCATGAGACACAAACTCTTAGAACATCAGAACCCAAGTAAAGTGGACAAATCAAACTGCCAACACAATAAATACCATCAACGCATCCCACTGGCCTATACGAAATGTACAATCCAACTCTGCAACAATGATGAATGCTTTCATATGAAACTATACCAAGTATGGAGAATCCACACTCTATACAACTCCTGCAATCAACACAACTCTGTAGATCATCGGCCACTGTCTCATAACCATAACTCCCATGCACCCCTGATGGTGAAAAGCCATCACAAGATGAACAACAAGAAATGGAACCCAAACCAAATTTTCCTACCATCAACTCCTCAACACAAGGATCAATTGCTAACTGGTGTACATACCCTGTTGAAGCATCACTCCAAAACTCCTGCTCTAAGTCATGTATTATCAAGCTATCAACTGTAGGACCTATCACCATGTCGTGCCCATCACAACTCTCATCTCGAGGCATCAAACTATTCCATAACTGATGATAAGCACTAGGAACCAAAGTACATCTCTGAATCATAATCTCATTAACATGGTCATCAAAGGTAAATTGATGAGCGTACCTCACAGTGTAATGCCGATAGAATGTGCCAATCTCAGTCAGTGGCTCAAACTGTAATCGAGATGAAACTAACTGCAATTGATCATTAACCATGTTGGAATTGACTACTATCTCTGAAGATATCACCAAGGGAGTAGTATTACTAGTAGGAACCATGCCAACTATCGACTCACCAACATCACACATGCTCTTTGATACATCTCTAGTCTCTGTCATCAGTACTAGAGGCCACCACCATGTCAGGCATACAACAATCTGCTACAAAACCCAACTCAACTGAACCTGCCTCTAGTGGGAATGAACCTGATATGCCAATGTTAGTATCAAGGATGGATGCATCCCCATCTCCACTGTCTCTGAAAATCTCGGCCATGGACATCCTCGGATCACCAAACACCATAGCTTGTGACTGTATAGAATCAGGTAAAGACTATAGCCACTCTAACTCCATCGTCGCCTTAGCCAAATGAAACTGTGACTCCTTGAAAGCCAACTGTGTACTCTCAAGAATCTCAGAAGTCACCTCAAGTTTCTCAGTAAGATCACTCACCTCATCTTCCTTGGCCAACAATGCATCATATGCTGTACTGCCCCACTCCATAAGATAATCTCTGTCAGCTACCAACTGCATATAATTCTGTCTCAAAATCTGAATAGCCTCCCATAAAGAGTGGATCTCTGTCAAGGAAAGATAATTGCCTTCCTGCTCATCACTAGTAGGAGAACCCCATCCATAAACTGCTAACAACTGACGAGCAGCATCAAAATGCTGGCAAGCGATAGCAATGTCTCGGTCACTAACTCTTAACTGATTAGGGACATGATGGCACTGGCTTGACTGTCTCCTACAAACCTCCTCTGATGCACTGTCTAAAGGAGTATCCTCAAAGTCACTAGTCTCTAGAGTATTACAATCCATACCCTGTGAATTAAATCTAAATCTCATATAAACATACAGAGTATCAAAAACATTAGAATTGCTGTCCAACTCCTCTGTACCCAAGGAAACTAAGTCTTCAAAACTGCCCACTACATCCTCCTGGATGTCATCAATGCCAATATGATCCTGGGACTCATCTGTACACACTGCCAAATATGAAATATCATCAACACATTCCAGCAAGTATGGTCGACTAGATATATGAACAAAGCCCAACACCGGTGTATAAAAGTTAATACAAACATCAGATAAGCTCTTGGCACAAGAAAAGACAACACCGTGCAATCTGCTAATCTAATCCATGGTAGCACCCAAACAATCACTGCTACCAAAAAGTGTTAATGATTTACAGTCAACTGAACCCCAAATGCCAATATAAGAATCTCGAGTCCATATCTGTAAACTAGAATTAGCTGGTAACTCAAGCAAAATCCTGACTTGAGTAATATGACCAATACCAACTAACTCCACATACATGTCATGATGAGATAATGTAGTGACAATACTGTCTTCACACAATTTCAGTTGGCGGGATAAATCATGTGAAGTACTACTAGCCTCAACCTCATGTGACGAAGCATCTAACTGTGCCTGGTACTCTCTCTCAGAAAAGTCATGAATGCTCAATGTCTGCTCATCTACACCAGGTATCTCACCATCATGCACAACAACATCCTCATAATCATCATCCTTGAGGTCAAATCTATCTATCACTCTTTGACTAAAATCATCAAATGTAGTTACCTGATCATGACCTTGAGTAGTCATTCCATGATACCACCAATCATAAGTTGCATCTTCCAAGTGTAGACTTGCAATTTGAACAACATCACTCTCCTTCATGGGGTTAAGTGTGAAGAAGGTCTGTAATTTTTGTAGCCATGCTCTAGCTGAAATTTTATTTGTTCCATCAAAAGTAGGTGCTATAAACTTGCTTATTTTATTTTTGAGCTCTCTTCCACTTATGTCATGCTCCCTTCTGTACTCTTTCTTGGGCATCAAAGTGTTCATCATATCCACATATTCTCTAAAAAGAATTGAACTACGAAAGTCATCATCTAAGCCATTATAAGTAGCTCTTAATGTAATCAAGTTACCTGTAACCTCTTCCATAGGATTAATGGCTGGATTTGGTACTGGTGGCTCATCTGCAGGCAAGAAAATAGTTTTGGTTGATTTAGATGGTGTGGATTTCAGATTTCTTGGCTCCTCTGAAGTGCTCCCTTTCTCATTAATAGATGCAACTCCTTGTAGTTTTTTTGTCAATATTCGCAAAGCCTCTCTAGTTTCTGCCAAACTATCCACTGTTTGCTTCTGAGGATTTTGGATGTCTTGGAAGAATTTCTTTGCCATCTCATCTGGATCAGCCATACTTTTCCCTTCCTTGGATTTTGTACTTTTACTTTCAACTGGAGGTTTGATCAAAATTTCTTTATTCTTTTCTCGCTGCAAATATCTTTTTTCTCTTTCACTTAGTTGCATGCAACCATAAATTTTGACATGCAGTTGATTGGAAGCAACATGCAACCACCAAATTCACCAAGAACTAACATGCATATGATTAGAAGTAGAATGCAACCATAAATTTTGACATGCAAGATTTGGGTAGTTATCAAAACTGACATGCAAGATCTGGGTAGTTGTCAAAACTAACATGCAAGATTTGGGTAGTTGTCAGAACTGATATGCAAGATCTGGGTAGTTGTCAAAACTGACATGCAAACTTCTACAACCACCAAATTCACCAAGAACTAACATGAAAATGATTAGAAGTAGAATGTAACCATAAATTTTAACATGCAGCTGATTAGAAGAAACATGCAACCATAAATTATGACATGCAAAATCTGGGTAGTTGTCAAAACTGACATGCAAGATCTGGGTAGTTGTCAAAACTGACCTGCAACTTCTACAAACCCTCAGGCTGGCAAGATCATGGCTCTGATACCACTGAAATGTCCCCTTTTCTGATTTTACATTATATTTCCAACCTCTAATCAGATTTTCAAGATCAAACAGCTAATATCATGAAGATCCACCAAATTTCTCAAGAAACCCCAAATCGGGTATGCCGAAAATAGTGCCAAAAAACTTCACAGCTTCACCTGTTATTAATAAATCTGAAAGTAGATATTTTGACAGAAATTTGAGCAGCATAACAACCTATAAAATTTAATTTCCAGATCTGTATAACATGCGCACCATAGCTCCCAAATGGAGGACAAAAACAATGCTCATCGAGCTCCCGAAAATAGCACAAAATAGTCCGAAATCACCACAAAAACTTAATAATCTATCATAGAAGTATAATCATATCCAAATACATATTTTCAGCTCTATTTTAACATTTAAAAGTCTGATATACAACAGCAACCCAAACTGATATGAAATACTCAACCGGAAACACCAAACTCTTACAAAAATACACCTGGAAACTCACAAATCTGCACTGTTTAGCACAAAGGCAAACTCTGCATGAGCAGGCACATGGAATGGCTTCAAACTCCCGTCCTTAGCCTTCTTGGAAACCTGCAAACTCCCGTTCTTGGGTCTCCTTCTCCACAGGTTTGGCAGCCTCTGAAGAATAACAAAGAATGAGCAAAATCAAGTTCTGGAATGTGCCCAAAATGCCTCCAAAACCCCTTAAAAGAGGGCATAACTGTAACTCACGTCCAAGAGAGGTTAATGAAACATATTTTAATAATAATTTTCATTTATTAGTCCAACGGTTTCCAAAGATTAACCCCCTTTTTCCGAAACTTCACTTTCTTGGGCCTGCCTGCCTTAGCAAAGATTTTTTTTTTTTATTATTTGAAAAGGGGACATGACAAAAATAAAAGTGGAATGATATTTAGAAATAAAAACTACCTTTTCCTATTTAGATCTTCTTTTTGCTCCTTGAATTCTTCACACTCTTCCTTGTTGGCTGATCAATGCACACACTTCTTCCAATTCACTTTCCTTCACTTTCTTCACACTTTCCTTTTCCTCTATTCTTCTCGGTATAACCTTTTGTATTTGTTTGGTTATGATCAACTTTAACATTCTTTATCATCCTTTATATAGGTGTTGTTTTGTCACTTAATCATATTGATTAGGGTTTTCCTTTCCTCTCATCCATTCAATCACATCTCAGCTTACATTCATTGTATCTATTTCTTGATAAAATATTTTATGCATCATGCCAGCTATAATTTACCTTGGAACTTGAACATTTTTTAGATCACGAATCTTTCCTTAAATCTTTTCCATTTGATCTTACCTAACTAATTTATCCATATATTTCACTATCAAACTTCCTATATTCCTTATAATCATCTAGATTATTCAAGATTCTTACTTGATGACGTCCCTCAATCAATTTTATCAAAAAATTTCTTATTCACTGACCTGTGTCCTTGTTTCACCTGACAACCTTATATACTAACACTATTTTCTTGGTAGCACTCTCTTGTTTGGTAAAACTGTCACAAACTTGATTCTTTATCATATATTCAACAATCTTCACCAATTTGTTCCTTTTGTTACCAAATGTCATTTCTATCTTGGTAGAACACACTTATTCCTTGTCTTTTAACTTCTCAACTTCAATCCTTTATTACCAACCAATATAACTAACTTGTGTAACATTATAAAAATTCATCAAACTATGCAAAATAATTAAAACAATATTACCTTGTCAAATATTGATTCATCAATTGCCCATTTAAGCTCAAACACTTAACATCAGTTCTTCATTTCATCTTCCATCTTTTACACAATTTCTTTTCTCAATACTACATTGTTAAGACAATTTGGACATAAATGAATATGTCAATAGGCTTGATACCAATGACAATATAAAAACTGATCCAATTCTCCTATATTCCATTCAGTGCTTGATTAACTAACCTTGTCCATCATCAACATCAATTTTGGGTATCAATATCAGGTGTAATTACAATCTCCCCTTTTGGCATTGATGGAAACACATATAAAATATATGATCCAATGCCATGAAGTTTACTAGTCTTAATCTAATGCAATCTTTGTTTGATACTTCTTTACTATTACTTCTCCCTTTCTTCTTTTCTTCATTCTCTCCTTTTTGTCAATTCTCTCCCCCTTAGTCATCTATAGTATCTTTTCCTTTACATTTTTCTCTTTCTCCTTTCTATGCTTTTCTCCCCCTTTGATATTTCTATTTCTCTCCCTTATTTATGTCTCTCCCAAATTCATTCTCCCCCTTTGACAACAATGTCAAAGGTATCTACAAATTTTTTGATTTTCTTTGGAGTTATCCTTTGTACCTTTCTTATATTAATAATTTCTATTTCCTCATACCTTTCATCTTCTTTCACAACTTCGGGATTCTCCTAAAGAGTGAACATCGACATCAACTCATAGAGAGATAATATGATAAAGCACAAATTGATACACCATGCATCTATCTTTAATAAACATTAGATAGGGGAATGACCCCTAGTTTACCTCTCAAGTACTCAAAATTATCCTTAGGTAATGAATTTGTAAATATATCAATAATATTCTCTTTTGATTTCACATATTTCATCTTTACTTGTTTCTCCTATACTTTTTCTCTCAAATAGTGATACTTGATTGATATATGCTTTGTCTTGGAATTGATCAAAAGGTTCTTTGAAATGTTTATAGCACTCAAATTGTCATAATAGATTATCACAAGACCATTTAATTCCTCTTGTATTCTCTTCAAGTAACTATTTGATTCACACAATGTTTGAATAATTGATTGCAATAGTTACATATTCATCCTGAACTATAGATTGTGAAATGCAACTCTTCTTTTTGCTTACCCATGACATCAATCTTTCTCCTAAGATGAAAGCTCAACCACTTGTGCTTTTTTTTTTTTCATCTACATTACTTCCTAATCAACATTAGTATACACTTTAAAATCAAAATATCCATTATTTTTATACCATAAGCCATAGTACTTGGTTCCTTTCAGTTATTTAAAGATTTCCTTCACAATAGTCAAATGTGTCTCTTTAGGATTAGAAGAACATCTTGCCACAATACCTTCAACATGAGCAATATCAGGTCTACTATGTACTAGCTAGTAGCTAATTGGTCATCGATCTATATAGGGTCTCTTTCACCTCAGTAGAGACATCTTCCTTTCATAATTTGCATCCAGTTATCATTGGTGTACCAATTGGTCTTGAGTCTTCCATCACAAAAAGTTTCAAGATCTCTTTAATATACTTTGGTTGTGTTATGTATATCCCATTTTTGGTTTTTTTAACTCATAATCTAACTCATAATTTTATCTCACCTATCATTAACATTCTAAATTCCTTTCACATTTCATCAAAAAATGATTTACACATTAGCTCATCTCCTCCAAATATGATATCAACACATATTTCAGTGATAAATATCTTATCCTTTGATTTACTTTTCAAGTACAAGTTACTATTCTCACTAGTTATAATGAATCCTATTCTCATTAGATATGAGTGGAGTCTTTCATACCATGCTCAAGATGCCTGTTTCAAACCATACAATTCCTTGCCTAGTTTACATACCATATTTCTCCTATCTTTGTCAACAAATCCTTCTAGTTGTTCAATGTGTACGTCCAGTCTGCCATTCAAGAATGCAGACTTTACATCCATTTGATATTCTTTGAATCCTTTATAAGATGCATATGCAAGTATAATTCTCACACCTTCTAGTCTAGCATGGGAGCAAATCTCTCAACATAATCAATATCTTCTTCCTAATCATATCCTTTACATAATAGTCTTTCTTTGTTCCTTGTCACATCTCCATTCTCATTCACCTTATTCCTAAAAATTGACCTGTTCTAATAATATTTCTATCCTTAGGTCTTGGTACCAATGACCAAGTTTTTTTATTTTCAATATGATCAATCTCTTTCGTTATTGCATTAATTCAATTTTCATTATCTAGTGCATCTTTGTTTGATCTAGGCTTAAATTTAGAAATCAAACATGCATTGTCTCTTAACTTACTTCTTGTCATGACTCCTACATCTTTATTTCTAACTATTTGATTTGATGAATGAGTTTTTCTAACGTACTTTGCTATGATAGGATTTGTTCTTTGTTGTTCAACATTTTCTTCACTCAGTGGGGGTTAAATTGGCTCCTCAGTTTCTACTTGTTGTAGCTTGGGTAAAGTGTCAAGAACTCCTTCTTGAACATACACAAATTGTTGATAATATTTTGGTTCCTTTTTTCAATCCTCTTCATTATTATATTCAAACTCATCAACCCTTACATTTACAATTTCCACAATCTTTATATTTCAAATATTTATAAGCTTTTCTCTATGTGGATTATCCTAGAAATATTTCCTCATATCTGTTTGAATCAAACTTTCCATTCCTAGCATCTTTCAATATGTAACATCTACTTCCAAAGATTTTAAAGTAGCTAACATTAGGTTTATTCCCATACCAAAGTTAATAAGGTGTCTTGTTTGTACATTTCTTGAGCTGTACTTAGTTGAGCATGTAAACAACAATACTAATGGCTTTTGTCCAAAATGTTTGTGCAACATCCTTCTTCATTAGCAATGTTCAGTTATGCCATTCTGTTGTGTAGTTCTCAGAGCATAGAGTTTTCTTTTGGTTCCATTTTTATTATAGAAAATAGTAAATTCATTAGAAATAAATTTACCTCTTCTATTGGATCTTGAACACTTCATCTGCTTACATGTTTCCTTCTCAAATCTATCCTTGTACCATTTAAACATTATAAATAGATCAAATTTTTCTTTCAAAAACATTACATACACCATCCTAGAGTATTCATCAACAAAAGAAATGAAAAACCGATCACCATAATAGCTTTGCACTCTCATAGGACCATTTAGATCAAAATGAACCAACTCTAGTATATCATTAAATGAGTAATTTTTTCTTGAGAAAATTGAATTTTTTTTTAATCGATCTTATATTCCTTACACATAAATTTTTCTGGCTTGCTTACTCTTGGTAAACTTCTCACTCTTTCCCTCTTGCTAATCTTGATCAAGTCATAAAAGTTTACATGACATAACCTATTATGCCATAACCAAGATCTCCACTTCTTGCTTCAGTTCTTGCAATAAGAAATGTATTTTTTTGTATATTTTAGATAGAATAAGCTATATTTATGTTATTCACTAGTACTAATCAATTCTCTTGCAACATAATAGATTATCACCTTTCGGTCTTGAAATTCTAATCAATGACATCTGTTGTTCAATTTTGTCACACTCAACAAATAATATTTTAGTCCTTGAACCCAATAAGAATTATTACACTGAACCTTTTCATTCAGCATAATAGATCCTTTTCCTTTGACAAAATATGGAACATCATTACTAAGTCTAACACATCCTTTATCATATGCTCCCATGTTTTCAAACTTTTCAACAACACCAGTCGTATGATGTGAACAAACACTATCGATAATCCATGTATTAGTCTTATCAACTTGAGAAATAAGGAATTTTCCATCTTCACACATTTCTTCTAAATCATCCTTCATAGAAACATAAAAAACTTTCTCACCTTCTTCTAAGCCACCAGATTCCTAGTTGGTTTGGCTTTCCTCAGTTAGGTAACATAATTTCTTTACTTTACCTGTGTTATTTTTGAACTTTTTGAATTGGTACTCCTTATCCTTCTTATCATTCCTATCATTATTAGGATATTTTATGCAATATGACCAATTTTGTTGCAATTGAAACATTTGAAAGGAACTTTACCTTTATACTTTCCTTTTCCCCTCGATAACCTCTTTGCAACAATGCTTCTAGTTTTTCTTGTTCTTTCTCCTTTGATACTATGCTATCATAGCCACTTCCACCTAAACTATGGTAAACTCTTCATCTTTCTTCCTTTGAACTACCAATGGTTGGAGATTTCTTGAAAGAAGTTTCTATCTTTGATACACTATTATCAAAATTATTGAGCTCAAATGCAGTCGACCTACTGGTTAAAGCATCAAGGGTAACAAAGTTACCAGGTATGGATGTTGATTCTTGAATAGTAGAGAATCTAATAACATATATAGGTAGGAGAGTTCTCATAATTTTTCTTACCACATCTTCTTCACTTATGATTGGACTAACTCCTTTGATAGCACTAACTATCTCCTTGATTATGTTACTGTATTTTACAATATTCTCACCTTCTTGCATTCTCATCTCATCAAATTTTCCTCTGAGACTCTTAGCCTTCATGCTCAGTACATTCTAATCACCTCTATATAAAAGTGAATGTTTGTCCCAAATCTCCTTTGTTGTAGCACATTTCTTGATACCATCATATTTAGCATCAGTCATAGAAGATTCCACTAAAACATTAAGGTGTTGTGTTATAGCTTTTCCTTCATCTTCTCAACTTTCATAGGTCAAAGTGGTGGTGAAGTATAGTAATTATACAAGTATTATAATTCAAGGCCTCATATTTCAAATAGATACATGCTCATCTTGCTTTGCCATGTAGGGAATGTTAGCCCCCAATTGACAATTTTGTTAATAGTATGTAAAAGAGTCATAGCAGTTGTTATGTTTTCATTGATGTCAAATCCTAGTTGGTAAGACATTATGCTAATTCAATTGAGTTCCATATCATTTGATTGATGAAGAGTATTTGAGGAAAGTATGATGAAGCAAGCATTGATAATAGTATTTAATGGACACTTAAATGAGTTAGAATATGACAACATAATATTGATTTGATTGTTTTACATAAAGTTATGAGATCATGTATAAGAAAGTAAATTTACACAGTGAATAAAGGAAAACAATATTAATCAAGCTTCTACAGTTGTCACCGAGCATCTGATGAAGAAGTGATGAAGTCTAGTGTTAACCAAGCAATTCTAATGTTAACCAAGTGTAGTATTGATTGAGAAAGGATTTAGTGTCAACTAAGCATGGAAGAAAGAATTATTTCAAGAAAATGAGATATGAGGCCAACTCTCGATGGAAATGAAGAATGTTTGAGAAGTTCCAAATTCAAAGATGAAGTTGGTTACAAGATCAATGATTGAAGAAATTCATAGAAGATCTAATGAATGAGGTTTTCTAATTTCTAAGTAAATACAAAGTTCAAGGTAAAGCAGTATTAATTGAGCATCTAGATTTGTTGAATATGAACTAAGATCTTAGGGTTGTAATTAAGAGATAAAATCAAAGGATGAGATTGATTGTCAAGGCCAAAATATTTCTATTTAAAGGATGAACATGATGTTTATTACTTATGATAATTATTGATTGATTGAAAGCCAAAAGAAGGTTGAAGAATAACTGAGTCAATCGTATTGTGAAGATCAGGCAAGAGGGAGTGCTAAGTGATTGTGTGAGTGTGTAGACCAGCCGGGGAAGAGAAAAACATAGATATGAACAAGAAAGGTAGTGCTATACCTAACAAATCAATTCATTGTCACGTTCTAATCATTGTAAAAATTAAATGTCTTAAGCAAGTGAACCTAAAAGTCTTGTAAAACCCAATTTGGAAACACTAAAAAGCAATATTTTGTAAGTCCTTTAAAGAAGACCACTCTTTAGAAATGTCAAGGAGCCATAATTAAGGTGTAGATGATATTTGGTGAAAACCCTCTAATAAGGTCACATGTAATGATGCATATATACAAGGGTTGGCTCCTAGCAGAGATCACATTAGAAGAAAGAAAATATTTGGGTTGCTAGTCCTAGGTGGTTTTAACTTTACAGGGTTCTCATGTTAAATACTTGTGAAAAATGTGTGAATTCTTTTGTGTTGCTAGTTGATTTTCAAGTTTTATATTTATTGATGCAACTTGGTAAAAAATCTAGAAGATAACTTTGATACTTTATAAACTAAGGAACAATGAAGTATGTTAAGTTGTTAGTTTGATGCAAAGATAAAATTAGTTTGAAGTATGTTGTTTGATGTTGTTAATGAGTGATTAAACTGAAAGTTTAAAATCTTGAAGTGTGTACAAAAGTGTTTTAAGGCATGAAGGATAACTAGCTATAAGCAATTCATTCCACCCCCCCTTATCTAGAAACTAGTATCAAAACTAATTTATTGAAGGAAAATTTTAAAGGGACTTAATCTAGAGATCCAAATACTTATGAGAGAGGTACCAAAAAGAAACAAGAAGAACTTTTCATCATGGCAGAGAAGCATGAAGTTTCATATATCTAGAATTGGAGATGATGAGTTAAAATTTATAGAGAATGAGTAAACCCCTTCCAATGGACCAATGATAGTTGATGAGATGAACTAGAAGAAATAACATAAAATTGTGATGATTGAGATTGCTTCTGAACTAAATGATGTTGAATTTCATGATGTCAAAGACTATGCAAATGCTAAAGAAATGAGGGAAAAGATGATACTTGTACATGGAGGAGAACAAAATGTGTTAAGAGATCAAGAAAAAGTTTTAGAGGTAAATATGATGATACGAGAATAAAAGATGGAGAAAAGTTTGTTTATAATGTTAACCAAATCAAAGAAGTTGTGAGTGCTATCAAATCTGCTGGAGGATTCATCAGTGATTCATTAGTTGTGAGTAAATTTTTAGAACATTATTTCCTATCTATACTATAAGAGTATCTTCTATTCAAGAAGTAAGAGCTCTTCCTAATAATAATCACTCTTGATGGTTTAGTTGGTAGATTGATTGAATTTGAGTTAAATAACTATGATAAAAATATAACCAAGGTTGAGAATGCATTTATGTCTTCACTAACCATTGAAAGTTCAAAGAAAAAAAGAGAAGTGGGAAATGAGAGTGATACAGATTCAGATGAAAAGGAGATGAAAGAGATTGAAGCATTTCTTACAATGAGGCTACTAAGAGGTAAAGGAAGATTCAAAGATAAACTACCTTTGATATGTTTTAAATGTAGTGAAGTTGGTCACTTTTCTGTTAGATGTCCTAACAAGTACATGAATGATAAGAAAGACAAGAAGGCGAAAAAATATAGAAAGAATAAGGATCACAAGGACTACAAGGAAAAAGGAAAGAAGTCATGCTACATTTTTTAAGAGGAGCTCACTGAGTCATATACAAAAGATGATAACCAGGGTGAGGAAGTTGTACATGTTATTTTTAAAGAAGATCCTAATGAGGAAAGGTATGAGACAAGAAAATCCCTTATTTCTCATGTTAGTAAGAATGGAACATGGATTATTGATTGTGGATGTTCACATCATATGAATGGTGATATTAATTAGGTTTAATAACTTTGAGAAACATGAGGGTGGAACTATTAAGGGTTAAAGCACAAATCAATGTCACCTCTTAGGACCTCTGTACTTGTTCTAGCCAAATCTCATTTCTCTAAAAAAACTCAACTTTTTCCAAAAACTAAAAATATCATTTTATATATTTCGGAGTCAATATCATCATTATATAAATTTCATAGTGTTTTGATTAGTTATAATATGTTGTAATTTCAAAATATTATAATTAGGTATTTTAACATTTGAGAAGATGCTCCCTCAAAAAAGGAAAAAAATTAGTAAATCATATCTAAAAAATTTAAAAATTATATTGAGCCTTAGAGGAGAGAGTCATCTTTAAGAATATGTAATGGTTGTTTCAAAAAGGTGTAGATTTGATAAGGAAGTTTTGATGGGAGGAAAAAACTATTGGTTTTTGATAAGGTCAATCTCGAGTACTTATAACAAATAAAATATACATCACAAACCAATAATTTTTTTTTGTTCCCCAGGTATACATGTCATCTATAACATATTTTCAAATTAGAGAAAAATAAATATATTTGCATAAACTTGTTTGACGAGAACTACACACTATATTTTTTATAGTTAAAAAAATGACTCCAAAATTTAAAAAGATGAATAAATTCTTAGTAAAAAAAATTAGAAAAATTAAAGGCATAAAATTCATCTAATTTCACACATTTCATCAGTTTACATCATCTTAAAATTCTAAACACAAATACCATTTTCATGTCATTAAAGTTGAATAGTTTATGTTCTCAGATATTCCTTTTTCCTTATAAAAGTTGACACAAATTTGTGCTTTTACCCTTAAGTTTGGAAATGATGCTCCATGTCTTGTGAAAGATATAGGTCCATTCATGATAAATGAAAGAATTAGATTTGATGATGCATATTGGGTTCAAGGACTGGAAAATATAATCTATTGAGTGTTGCACAACTAAATAACATAGGTCATGGATTGTAATTCTAGAAAATAAAAATAATGATATATGATGATATTGGAGAACAAAGAAGAGCTAACTTATTTTACCTAGATCCTACTATCAGTACATGTTTATTTTCTAGGATTGAATATGTGTGGCTATGGCATAAGAGACCATGTCATGCAAATTTTGAGCATATTGTCAAAGTGAGTAGAAGGAATAAAGTGAGAGGCTTACTGAGTTTGCATAAACCTAATAATGCTATGTGCAAACAATGTCAACTTGGTAAAATGACTAAACCTAGTTTTTCAAGTAAGACACATTCATCTAATGATATTCTAGAGCTAGTTCATACTTATTTATGTGGTCCAATGAAAGTTTAGAGCTATTATGGAGATATATATTTCATATTGTTTATTGATGACTATCCAAGAATGATGATTGAAATGTTTATGAAGGAAAAATATGATTCTTTTCAAATGTTCAAGTGGTATAAGGCTAGAGTTGAAAAGGAAATAGGTAAGTAACTAAAATTCTTGAGATCTGATAGAGGTGGAGAGTCTATGTCTAATGAATTCACTAACTTTTGTGTTGACCATAGAATTAAGAGACAACTATTTGCACCAAGGACACCACAATAGATTAGGATTGTAGAGAGAATCTAAATATATCAACTATTAATTGTGCTAGAACACTATTAATTGGAAAAGGAGTTTCATAAATGTTCTAGAGAGAAACCATAAGGACTTATGTTTATACCCTCAACCAAGTTTAGTTGAAGAAAGGAAAAAACACAACACCATATGAACTTTGGTACACTGAATGTAAGTTATTTAAAAATATTTGGAAGTAGGTGTTATATTCATAAAGATATAAGGAATAGAAATTTTGATTCTAAAGGAGATAAAGGTATATTCCTAGGTTTCTCCACTAGGAACATGGCTTACAAATGTTTGAATAAGGTGACTAACACTATGATTCAAAGTGCAAATGTGAGAATTGATTAATTTGCAAAAAAAGAATGACGAGGAGAGAATGAAGGAACTTAGTGATTACAAAAAAATTGTAAATGTGTATGAATATGGTCCTCTTACTATACCTAAGCATGAAACCAAGTCATTACAATGGTACACCGAGAAACAATAAAAAGCTATTGAGAAATAACTTACATTACCCAAGCCACAAATAGAACAACCCAAGTACAATGTTGAGCCCCAACTAAGTGAAGATAATGTTAGAGATCATAGAGTTGAACCTATCATAGAAAAATATGTGAGAAGTAATCATTCACCAGATCAAATCATTGGAGACAAGAGTGCTTGAATCATGATAAGAAGTAAATGTTGAGTAAAGATTGATACAAGTATGAGAATGTGTTTCAATCATTATTTTTTCACTGATGTCAAACCTAATACTTGTTGGTAAGACAACTATTAGTTGATTTGAGTACTATTATTTTTTTGATTGATGAAGAGGATTTGATCAAATATGATAACAAGAGAACTTAGAGGAAATATTCAGTTATGGTATGAAAAATGAGTACAAAGATTAGTTAAGACAGTGTTGACATAGTGTATTGATTATCTACTTAAGGCTACAAAAAATGGATACATTGATTAAGTCCATAAGAACACACAAGAAGAATTGAATCTGCTAAGCTTGACCTAGTGCACAATAGATGCCGAGAAAAGTTAGTGCAAGCCAAGCACAAAATTAGTTGGAGCCAAGAAAAGTAAAGATTCAGTGTATGTTGAGTGAAATAATGGAAGCTGAGTAAAGTTTAGTTGATGTCGAGCACTAGTAAACTTTAGTGTTTTCCATGTTAATTAGTTGAAGCCAAGTGACAATATATTGATGTTGAGTGCCAATATTCATGCTAAATTATGGATTTGACGAATCTAAGCTGACTATTTTATTTTCTTAAATTGTGTGAAGTGTGTGGAAGATAACTATGATGAGTTGGTTGCACAAAATTCAAGGTAAATCATTTTGAGGCAAATTCAAAGAAAATTGAGGAAGGAGTTTCTAGAGGAACCAAATGGAAAAGTAGGTAGATTCATTGTATCCTACCTAATCCTACCTAACCCTAAAATGGGTGATTATGGTCAAGAAGGAAAAGATCTTAAATCTCTATTTATAGAGAGAGTTGGTTTAAAAAAAAGGTTGTCATGTGTGAGAACTTAAGAAAGATGAGGAATCTAAGGTATTTGCTTCATTTAGTGGCCGAATAGAAGAGATTGCAATTGGTATCCAAAGAAAGAAGGCTTAAGAGTATGAATGCTTGAAGAGAAAACTAGCTATTAGAGCCGAAGTATGTGAAACTCAAGCAAAATGGAGGACTGAAACAAAGATTTGCAATTTGCAAGTGAATTGTAATTTGTTATCAAATCAAGCATTACTGTTACTTTCTAATCATTGTATTAGTCTAGGATAAATCCTTTGGATTAAGGTTGACCTAATAGTCATTTGTAAATCCTTTAACTAGGTGACATTCCAAGTGAATGGTCTAAAGTCCTCTAATAAGGTTCACTCCTAACAAGGTGATTAAAATCCTCTAACTAGGTCACATTTTATAGTGTGTATTGTAACCTTTAATAGGGTTGGCCTTTTACAGGGCATCACTTTAGAAGAGTGAGAATTAGTAGCATGTTATTGGTGGTTTTTCCCAAATTGGGTTTCCATGTAAAATCTATGTGTTGAATGTGTTATTGAATCTTTTATGTTTCATATTTACATTTTTGCAAAGTTTTTTGACAGTTACCTACAAAGTTTAAGAATTGTATAATCTAATGGATGCATGCATAATAATATTTTATGGATATGGATTCACTAAGATGTGATTTTTTATTTATTTGTATATTTGGACCTTGGATAACTGATTCACCCCACATCTTAGTTATTCTAAAGAATTCTAATAATTGGTATTAGAGTTATCTGCTTAAGAGGACTAGTTTGAAGGTACTAGAAGCAAAAGATCAAGATGTCAAAAAGAGAGGTATCCAAGCTTAACAAGGAGAACATTTTTTGCATAGAAAAGTCTAATGAAGCTACACCTAGGAGGTCTTGGAGACCATGCATAGTCTACTATCTCCAATGAGAATGTTGATCCTACTAGAGCCCTAATTGTTGATGATCTAAAGAAGAAGAAAGAACACAATCAGGAAAGGTTGGAGATTGTCTCTACCCTAAGTTATGCTGAGTTTGATGATATTAAGGGTTGTGATAGTGCTAAGAAGATGTGGGATGCTCTTCACACCATTTATGGAGGAAATGCAAATGTTTTGAGAGCCAAAATTGAAAGTCTTAGAGGTAAGTTCAATGATATGAGAATGCAAGAAGGTGAGTCTAAAATAAAAGATGTTGTTAATGCTATAAGAGGGGCTACTGGTAAGATAGATGATGATATTTTATCAAGCAAAGTTCTGAGAACACTGCCACCCATCTATGCTATTAGAGTTTCTTCCATACAAGAACTGAGATTTATAGCAAGTTCTAATCTGACTCTTGAAGGTTTGGTAGGTAGACTTACTACCTTTGAGCTCTCTAATTTTTGATAGCTTCAAATCTGACAATGTTGAATCTACTTTCAAAGCTAGGATGTCATTAAAGAAACCTAAAGAGAAGAAGAAAAAGGTCAAATATATTTCTAGTGATAGTGACATAGATGAGGAGGATGTAGAACAACTTGAAGGACTATTAGAAAAGAGATTTCACAGAGGTAAAGGAAAATTCAAAGGTAAGTTATCTATCCTATATTATAATTGCAATGTGGTCACATACAATGAATGTCGAGTTGTATTCAGGAACTAAGTTTCAATTAGGAGTCACATTGTAGATTGAAGCTAGGATACATTCTGATTCTGAGATTAGTGTACATAAAAGAGATTTTGAATTACCTAATAGAGAAGTACATAATGATTTAGAAGTTGACAAACCTAATGAGGAAAGTAGAGAAGGACCAAGATTGTCAAAGTATGTCAAAAGACATCACCCTATTGAAAAATTTATTGGAGACAAAGATGCTAGACCAATGACAAGGAATAGGCTGAGAAGTGATACATGTTTGCTAAGCATGCATGAACCTAAGATAGTGAAAGATGCCTTAGTAAATGAGGACTAGAGTAAAGCCATGAAAGAAGAGATTGAATAGATTGAAAAGAATAAGACATGGACTCTAGTTCCCAAACCAAAAGATAAGAATGTGATTGGAACCAAGTGGGTGTTTAGAAACAAGTTAGATGAAAATGGTGAAGTCACAATGAATAAGGAATGATTACTTTGAAAGGGGTATGCACAAGAAGAAGGGATATACTATGGAGAAACATTTTCCCCTGTTGCAAGATTGGAAGGAGTAAGAACTCTTCTTGCTTACTCTGCATACAATGGTTTCAAAGTTTATCAAATGGATGTTAAATTTGCATTTCTAAATGGTATATTAGAAGAAGAGGTTTATATAGAACAACCACAAGGATTTCTTGATGCTAACAAAAATAACATGGTATGTAGACTACACAAAGCTTTATATGATTTAAAGCAAGCCCCAAAAGAATGGTATGAAAGACTTCATACTTATCTTGTGAAGATTAGATTTGAGAGGACTGATGATAACATCAGTCTATACTTGAAGATAGAAAAAGGAAAAGGTATTTTACTAGCTTTTTTTTTTTAATGATATCATATTTGGAGCTTAGAAGGATTATGTAAAGCATTTGTAGATCAAATGAAGAAAGAATTTGAGATGTCTAGATTTGGAGAGATCAAGTTCTCTTTTGGTTTGCAAGCATATTAGATACAATATGGTATATACACCACTTAGTCTAAGTATGTGAAGGAAATATTGAAAACTTTTGGATTGGAAGATTCCAAACTAGTTAGTACACCTATGATGATAGGACACAAGTTGTCAAAGAATGATGATTCAGGTGATGTGAATCAAAAATTGTACAGGTCTATAATTGGAAAACTATAATATTTAGTACATAGAGGACCTGACATTGCATTATCTGTTGGAATAGTTACAATATTCTCTGCTAATCCTAAGGAGAACAATTTGATGGTTTTTAAGAGAATTATGAGATATCTAAAAGGAATAGAAGACTATGGTCTATACTATAAGAAAAATGAAAAAAATTGACTTGAGAGCCTACACTAATGCTGATTGGGTTGGAAACATTGATGACAGAAAGAGCATTAATGGAGGAGCATTTTTCTTAGGAAAGAGGTTGGTAATCTAGACTAGCAAGAAATAAAATTGTATATCTCAATCTATTACTGAGGCTAAATATGTGGTTGTTGCAATAAATTGTACAAACATTGTATGGATCAAGCAACTACTCAAAGGTATGGAGGAGGAAATCACTGAACCTATGGTACTTTATTGTGATAATACAAGTGCTATACATATAT
Organism: Cupressus sempervirens; assembly: GCA_028749045.1. Classification (NCBI taxonomy): domain Eukaryota; kingdom Viridiplantae; phylum Streptophyta; class Pinopsida; order Cupressales; family Cupressaceae; genus Cupressus; species Cupressus sempervirens. The sequence goes on from CM053785.1 coordinate 198,001,820, forward strand.
CAAAGAACCCTATGATGCACACAAAGACTAAGAACATTGCAACCAAGTATCATTACTTGAAAGAGTTAGTTCAAGACAAAGAAGCGAGGATGGAATATGTGAATAGAAAATCGCAAATAGCTGATATCTTCACAAAATATTTATCTAAGGATCCCCTTGAGTATCTATGAGGTAAACTAGGGGTGATACCTCTTTCCAAAATTGCTTGAGAAGCTTAAGTAGTGCCCTGCATCAACTGGACCTGAATGTTGTATCTTACAACTTGATGTAGTGGATCTTACTTTAGGAGCTACCTAAAGTAATGAAGGAACTAAATAAAAGACTGATAGTCACAAGTAAGGTGATAGAGGGAGAACCTGAAATTACTAACATCTACATGATGAGATGACAAGTACTTGGCATTGTTGTCAAAGATGTAGATATAATAGAATACCAAACAAAGTGAGAAAGAAGGAGAAATACTTTAGAAGGAGAAAGAAATATGAAATATCTACTCAGAGGGAGATAGTGTACTTGGTGTTTACTAAAGAAGGAGAAATAAGATAGTGATGGTAGATTGTATTGAAAAAGGATTACAAAGATTAGTTAAGACAGTGATGACATATTGATGACAGTTAAGTCTAGAAGAACAAGTAAGAAGAGTTGAATCTGCCAAACCCTACTGATTGCATAGTAGGTGCTGAGACAAGTTATTGCAAGTCAAGTAGAAAATCAATTGGAGCCGAGAAAAGTAGAGATTTAGTGTATGCTAAGTAAAATAGTGGAAGTCGAGTAAATTTTAGTTGATGTTGAGCACTAGTAAACTTTAGTGTTTGCTGAGTAAAATAATACAATAGAAGTTGAGTGACAACATATTGATGTCGAGTGCAAGTATTCATGTTAAATCATAGATTTGACAAATCTAAGTTGACTATTTTATTTTCTTGAATTGTGGGAAGCACGTAGAAGATAACTATGATAAATTGGTGGCACATTATTCAAGGTAAATCATTTTGAGGAAAATTCAAGGAAGATTGAGGAAGAAGTTTCTAGAGGTACCAAATGAAAAAGTGGGCAGATTCATTGTATCCTACCTAATCCTACCTAACCCTAAAATGGATGAATGTGGTGAAGCAAAAAAAGATCTTAAATCTTTATTTATAGAGAGAGATGGTTAGAAGAAAAGGTTGTCCCATGCGAGAACCTAAGGAAGACAAGGAGTATAGGGTATTTGCTTCATTCAATGGTCGAATAGAAGAGAGTGCAATTGGCATGCAAAGCAAGAAGGCTTAAGAGTATGAATGATTGAAGGGTAAACAAGCTATTAGAGTTAAAGTGTGTGAAAGTCAAGTAGAATGGAGGACTAAAATATAGATCTATAATCTGCAAGTGAATTGTAATTTGTTATCAAATCAAGCCTTACTATTACTTTCTAACCATTGTATTAGTCTAAGGTAAATCCTTTGGATTAAGGTTGACCTAATATTTATAAATCCTTTAACCAGGTGACATTCCAAGTGAATGTTCTAAAGTCCTCTAACAAGGCAAAATCCTAATAGGGTGATTGAAATACTCTAACTAGGTCACATTTAATAGTGTGTATTGTAGCCTTTAACAAGGTTGGCCTTTCAAAAGGCATTACTTCAAAAGAGTGAGAATTAGTAGCATGTTACTCATGATTTTTATGAAATTGGGTTTCAATGTAAAATCCATCTGTCAAATGTGTTATTGAATTTGTTATGTTTCATGTTTATGTTTCTGCAAAGTTATTTTGATAGTAACCTATAGAGTTTAAGAGTTGTATGATCTAATGGATGCATGCATAATAATATTTTATGGATATGGATTCAATAAGTTGTGAAATTTTTTATTTGTACATCTGGACCTTAGATACCTAATTTACCCCCCCTCTTAGTTATTTTAAAGAATTTCAATAGTAAATTGAAGGATAATACATGTTTGATTGTTGAATTTGAGCCTAGAGCTATAAAGGATGAGCTTGATAATGATGACTAGATCAATGTAATGAATGAAGAAATACATCTAATTGAGAAAAACAATACATGGACACTTTTTCTTTGTCCCAAAGTAAAGAATGTAATTGAACCCAAGTGGATTTTTCAGGAACAAAATGAATGAGAAATGTGAAGTTGTGAGGAAAAAAGCTAGATTCTCCTAAAAAGGTTATTCCCAAGAAGAAAGAATTGATTATGGTGGGATTTTTGCACTTGTAGCTAGATTGGAAAGAGTTAGAACATTTTTGGCTTAAGCATCTTACAAGAAATTCAAATTATATCAAATGGATGTGAAGTCTACATTTCTGAGTGGAATACCTAAAGAAGAGGTATACATTGAACAACCTAACAGATTTGTAGAACCAACTCAAAGGCATTTGGTATATAAATTGTATAAAGCATTATATGGATTGAAGCATGCACCGAGAACATGGTATGAAAGGTTTCATTCATAGTTGATCAAGATAGGTTTTGTTAGAACAAGTGAAAACACTAACTTGCATCTGAAAGTGAAGTTGATGACATTATATTTGGTGGGAATGACCTTCTATGCAAATCATTTTCTAATCAGATGAGAAAAGAATTTGAAATGTTTATGTTTGGTGAGATCAAATTTACCATTGGCTTACAAGTTTATCAAACAAAAGGTGGCATATACGTGACTCAATCTAAATATATTAAGTAGATCTTGAAGAAATTTTGCATGGATGAACCAAAAATAGTTGGTACAAGTATGGTCACTTGTTGAAAATTATCTAAAGAGGATTGTACCACTGAAGTGAATGAGACACTATACAGATCAATTATTGGAAAGTTACAATATGTTGTGCTTGGTAGACTTGATATTGCAAATGCAGTTGGGATAATTAGAAGGTTTTCCTTTAACCCTAAGGAAACACATATGACTATAGTTAAGAGAATATTTAGATACCTGAAAGGGACAAAAGACTATGGATTGTGGTACACACAAGAAGGTGATTTTGAGATTAGAGTTTATATTGATGCTAACTAGGCTAGAAATGTTGATGACAGAAAAAGAACTAGTGGTGGAGCTTTTTTTAAGGAGAAAGAATGATTACATGGTTGCATAAGAAATAGAATTGCATATCACAACCTATAGCTGAAGTTGAGTATGTTGCTACTACAATTAACTGTTTAAATATTATTTGGATTAAGTAATTATTGGAAGGAATCCAATAATAAGTTACCAAGCCTGTTACTCTCTAATGTGATAATACAAGTGTCATCAATATATCAAAGAATCCTATGATGCAAGAAAAAACCAAACATATATCTATCAAGTATCACTAATTGATGAAGCAAGTAAAAGAAAAACAAGTGAGACTAGAGTATGAGAACTCTAAGGAGAAAATTGTGGACATATTTACAAATTCATTGCCTAAGGATTCTTTTGAGTATCTAAGAGATAAACTAGGGCTGCCTCCCATATCCAATACTCACAAATCAAGGAAGCATATTGCATTAATTCATGGATTAAAGTTGATATCTTGGTGGAGTTGATGCAAAAGCTCACACTTTAGGAGAAGTATTGAAGTTGTGAAAGTGATTGGAATGAAACAAATGTAATAGTACATGCAAGATACAAGGTATAAATCCAAGGTTTTATGAGTTTCTTATTAGAAATTATAGTTACCTTTGGTAATATTATGAAATGGGGAGAGAATCTATAAGGGGGAGATGACCTAATAAAGGAGAGGGAACTATCAATGTAGACACAAAATAAATGAAGAAGTATAATTATCAATAGTAGAAGTTGTTGAAGATGTTGCTAAACAATGAAGCATATCCCAAGGGGGAGTATATTGCTATAGATCAAGGAATCTGATACAAAGATCTTGAAGATAACAGAGAACTTGAATGAAGTTAGAAAGCTAAAGTTTTGTGTTATTGTTAATGCGTACATTTGATTATCTTATTTTGTAATGTTATGTAATGTAAAATTTTATGTTTATGTTTTTCCATCAATGACAAAGGGGGAGATTGTTATCCCCAATTGATAATGTTATTAATTGTATGCGAAAGAGTCATATAAGTTGTTATATTGTCATTGATGTCAAGCCTTACTTGATAAGACATTATGCTAGTTCTGTTGGGTGGCATATCATTTGATTGATGAAGAAGATTTGAAGAAAGTATGATGAAGAAAGTGTTGATAAGAGTATGGTATTGAGTAGGAACTTAAATGAGTTGGACTATGACAGTATAATGTTGGTTTGATTGTTTTAAATGAAGTTATGAGATCATGTATAAGTAAGATATTTTACATGGTTAATGAAGCAACACAATATTAACCAAGCTACTACAATTGTCACCGAACACCTGATAAAGAAGTGATGAAGTCTAGCGTTAATCGAGAAATTCTAATGTTAACCAAGTGTAGTATTGACTAAGAAAGGATCTAGTGTTAACCAAGTATGAGAGAAAGAATTATTTTAAGAAGATGAGATATGAGGCCGACTCTTGATGGAAATGAAGAATATGCAAGATGTTTTGAAGTCAAAGACAAATTTAGTTACAAGATCAATGGATGGAGAAATTCATAGAAGATCTAATGGGTGAGATTCACTATTTTCAAAGAAACCACAAAGTTCAATGTAAAGAGATATTAACTGAGTGTCTAGATTCAATGAATCTAAACTAAAATATGATGGTTGTAATTAAACAACAAAATCAAAGGATGAGATTTTTTTCAAGGCCAAAATTTTTCTATTTAAAGGAAGAATAAGATGTTCATTCTTGTTGATCATCATTGATTGAGTTGGAATCCAAAAGAAGGAAAGAAGAATGTAGAAGGATAACAAAGCGAGCTACATTATGAAGATCAAGTAAGAGGAAGTGCTAAGTGATTGTGTGAGTATGTGGAATAATCAAGGAAGAGAAAAATAAAGATTTGAACAAGCAAAGTAGTACTAAACCTAATAGATCAATTCATTGTTGTATTCTAATCATTGTAATAGCTAAATATCTTAACTGAGTTAGACCTAACAGTCTTGTGCAATCTTGTATGGTAGCATTCAATAGTAATATTTTATAATTTATCCTTTATTGAAGGCCACTCTTTACAAATGTCAAGGGGTGATAAGGTCTAGATGATCTTTGGTGAAAACCCATTAACAAGGTCACATGTAATGATGTATATATAACTATTTACAAGATTGGCTCCTAGTAGAGCTCACTTTAGAAGAGTGAAACTATTTGGATTTCTTGTTTTAGGTGGTTCTTCTCTTTACAAGGTTTCCATATTAAATACTTGTGTCAAAATGTGTGAATCCTTTTGTGTTGCAAATTGAGTTTCAAGTTTTATGTTTATTGTTGCAACTCAGTCTATAAAATGGAATAACTTTAAAAGTTGGTATATTAAGGAACAATGAAGTTTGTTAAGTTGTTAGTTTGATGAAAAGATAAAAATCAGTTTGAAGTATGATGTTTGTTGTTGTTATTGAGTGATTAACTTGAAATTTCAAAGTGTTTAAGTTGACATATTTATTTTAAGACCTATAGGATAATTGGTTATAATTGATTCAACACACCCCCCCCCCCCCCCCAACTCTCAAGACCCATTTGGTTGCTAGAACAGGGATAGAAAATTAGGAATATGTTTTATATTTTCCATTTGGTGCATCAAATTAAAATAGGGAATAGGAATACATATTCCCATTTTGCCCCTAAAATGAGCATATGTCCATTCCAAAAAAAACATGTTATTGGAATAGCTATTCCTATTCCTAGTCTCATTTTTCCAAATTGCATAATCTTTTTAGATTTGTGCTTAGACAAGTTACAAGATAAATTATAGTGAGACTCACAAATGATATTATTGTTGCATGTCATTCTTCCTCTAGTGGGAAACTAGGAGCCAAGCTATTGTGGACAATGCCACCATACATATGAACACCAAGGAAATGATGATCTTTCCTATTTTAACTTCCCATAAACTTTCTCCCTTATAAATTACTCACTTATAAACCATAATGATTGTGTGGGTTGATTTGATCATAGGCATCCAGATTGTACTTTTACAAAGCGAGAAGAAAGGATGGTGAGAAGAAATTGAGAAATACGATTGAAGTAAAGGTGTAGCAATCGCACAAACTTTGTGCCTAAATTTATGAAAAATTTGCATCTTATCCCCCAACATAGGGAAAAGATTAAAAAGAAATCAATTCACCCTATAGACAAAAAATTATGAGAAGTAATGTCCCATACAATTTCATTTGTCATTGCACCAATACAAACTCAAACCTTGGCTAAGAGAAGAGTCGGCTATGGGGCTCATTGAATCTTTCCAATAAATCATAAGATGGAAAGAGGAGAATTCCCAGCCTTCTCAAAACTCTTGAGGTGCTCATCTTCAGATTGGCTTAAGTATTAGAGCCACAAATCTCTTATTCTCTATTCTAATTCCAGAACAACCAAACAAGAGATAACATATTTTCAATCAAATTCCAGGTGAATCAAATGGTTCTGGAATTACAATTTTCCATTCCCATTCTCAATCTCCATTCCCAATTCTAAATTCCCAATTCCTATACTAGTAACCAAATGGGCCCTCAGTTATTTAATAGGAAAGTGATCCTTGTTTATCTTGCATATCTCTTTCTTATACATATTCAAATCTTTAGCTCAATTATTTTAAACTTTTATCCTTAAGAATGAAATGCCCTAATACCAATTATTGGATAACCAAGGTGTGGGTGAGTTCATTATCTAGGACCATTTATAATAATATTCACCTCTTAAGATTATCAACAAATTATCCTTCCTAATTAGATTCAACATTCAATTAACCGACAATAATTTATAATATTATGCACATAAAAACATGAAATAGCATGCAACACAACCAATCACACATTAGCACCATTATTTAACGTGGAAGCCCAATTTGGTTAAAAATACCATAAAAAGTTTCATCCACAAAGAAATTCATTCTTTTGAAGTAAGCTCGGTTAAGAGCCAACCTAGTTAAGGAATTTTCACCAAAGATCAATTAGATCTATCATTCCTCAATGATTGGCCTTATTAAAGGATTTAGTACATTTTTTAGAATGTCACTTTACAAAGGATTTACAAATAGGACTATTGAATCCACTTGATTAAGTAATTTTATGCTACAATGGTTAGAAAGTAATAGTAAAATGATATGTAGGAATAGAAACTACCTTTGCCTATTTAGCTCTCCTTTTTGCCTCTTGACTTATTTAGAATTTTTCTCATTGGCTGATAAATGCACACACTCCATCCAATTCACTTTCCTTTACTTGATTTTCACTTTCCTTCTACTCAGTGCACCCTTCTATATTTGTTTGGTTATCAACAACTTTAACTTTTTTATCATCCTTTATATAGGCATTGTTTTGCCACTTAATCATATTCATTAGTTTTTCCTAATTTCCTCTCATCTGTTTGATCACATATGAGCTTACATTCAATGTATCTATTTCTCAAATAAACATTTTATGCATCGTGCCAACTGTAATTTACCTTGGAACTTGAACTTTTATTAGATCATGAACCTTTCCTTGAATCTTCTTCATTTAATCTTACCTAACCAATTTTATCTATAGATTTCACTAGAAAATTTATTATCTTCCTTAGAATATTCTAGATTAATCCATATTGTTACTCAATGTCTTTTGTCAATTGATTTTATCAAAATTATTCTCCTTCATTAATTTGTATTATTATTTCACCAAATAACCTTATCTTCTTGGTTAACATTGTTCACTCGGTTGACACTATTTTCTCAGTAACACTTGCTTTCTTAATTACACTACCACAAACTTGGTTCTTTATCATATATTTGATAAGCTTCACCAAACTATTCCTTTTCTTGCCAAACACCATTTCTATCTTAGTAGCACATGCTTATTCCTTACCGCTTTGCTTCTCAACTTCTTACCAACCAATATAACTAACTTGTGCAACATTCTAATGCTTCATCAAATTATTTAAAACAATCAAATCAATATTACCTTTTTAAATATTGTCATTAATTGTCCATTAAAGCTCAAAAAATCAACATCACTTCTTGATTTCATCTTCTATCTTCTATCAATCATTTCTTTCTCAACACCACATTCTTTAGATGATTTGACAAGTTACATAAATTAGTAAGTCAATAGGCTTGACATCAATGCCAATATAACAACTGATCCAATTCCCCTACATTTGTTTTAGTGCTTGGTTAACTAACCTTGTTCATCATCAACACTAGTTTGGGTATCAATATCAGTTGTAGTAACACTATGATGTTCAACAATGTAGATTACATTATGCAATTAATACTGAATATGCTAATTCTCTAGCATTTGATTCAAACATCTTTATTTCATAGTTTTGAGAGTTTTTAAATTTTTGTAATGCTTATTTTTTTAGTAGATTCTTTTGAGTCAAAGAATTTTTTTTCCTTTTCCTTTTTTCTTTTAAATTCTTTTTTCCTTGTATAGGTTATTCCACCTTTAGAGAATATATATTGAATTTTTAAAACTATATTAAAGGAAAATATAGTTAATAATTTTTTGATTGAAGAAGATGGGAAACATGTCTGCCAATAGATAATATGAAAGATGACTTTCTATCTTATCATTCAAACTAAAACATAATATTATCAAATGAAAATCAAATTTCTAACTCACTAAAGGAAATGAAACACATAAAAAAGATATAAATATACATACTTTTCTATGGGCTTTAACAAATAACCAACTAGAAAAAATAGTACTATTAGTTTATTCTTAAACATAGCTAATTACCTATTTTTCTAAAACCCATAGAGAAATGAGAATCCTCATGATGTCATGGAGTTTGGTGTTGTTTTGGTTCTTTGTGTAGCTTTTACACTTATAAGATCTTCCTTTGTTGTTGTAGGGAAAATTGGATTTCTACTTGAGTTCAAGTAAATAATTCTTCTTAGTTGTTGAACACAATTAATGTCTCTTTAGAAAACATGTTTTATTTAAGAAAATGGCTCAATATGTTTCTTAGATGTATGTGCCTCTCAAACTCATTTTTCCATTTCAATCTCTCTTTTTGTTAATTATGTTCTTATTATATCATTTTTTCATTCATTTTTTTGTTTCTTCTCCTTTTCTAATTTTTTAATTTATCTGTTTGGTATTTTTTCTCTATTGAATTGTATTCCTCCCTTTTTAAGTATTCCTTATTGCCTCTCTCAATTTTTTTTACTTTCCCCATTTTAACTCAATTTCTATTTAACTTTCTTAAGTTAAATTGTCAAGTTAATTCTTTTAGGTTTCCTTTACTACATGAATATATAATTTAGGAAAATTGTTAATTTTGTAATTTCTTTGGATTTTAAATGGTTGGTTAGAATTTACACAAATGTTATCTATCCCAAGCTGCTAACATTTGACCCAAAATCATAATTACCTCTCAAGGTTTTGATATTCTCTCCCTCTTGCTAGCTTCCATACTTCATTTAGATGTGCAACATTCTAGATGCATTGATTTTTTTGGTGGAGATGGAAATCAAAGACCTCTTTAGTATATTTTAAAGATATTTTAAGTTTGTTGTCATCTTGATAAATGCTGAGGTTCGACTTGGATTTGTAGGAAAACCAATATCCTCCTAATCTATGTAATACTTCAAGTTAAATACTTACATGACTAGTCACAACATTATTTTTCGATGCAACAATTTTTCTCACTCGCTTGGTTTAGAGTCTTGTGGTCATTTTCCTCTAATACCAGCTTTGATTGTTGCCTATTAATCACTTCCCTTTTTGGCACATCCTCTTTTGGAAGATTAATAATATTCTCTAGTGGATTAAGCAAATTAAAATATCTTATTGAGAAATGTATCCCATATGTACATTGGATTTATGAACAATATTCCAATCCTTTTATGTTGTTATTTTGTATTGTTGACAATTAATGATTTTTCTAAAGGTGTTTTGGTTTTACCATCTAAACTATAGGAATATATGTACTTTTCTAATCTACCTTTTCAATCTTAAATATGGTTTTAATAATTAACACATAGTTTTATGAATTGGTTGTAATTTGTGTAATATGTAGGCTAGTAATTTTAAAAAGTCAATACCTAATTCCCTTGGATTTTGAGTTGTTTTCAAAGAAACATGAATTCTATTAATTGGAAACACATTATATGTATTTTATTTGGCAAAAGTATACACCTAATTTAAAAATATTTTAATATTTGACCAAGAATGAGCTTACGTAGCCATGCAAGTAGTAGTTGACACATTTACTATATACTTTTAAAGTTGTTTTCTTTAAACAAATAAAAACTTTAAATAATTTCACTAAAAAATCCAAGAACATCTTCTTCTCTTGCTTCCCTAGAGCATCATAGCTAACTTTGAGCCTCTTTGTGATGTCCTCATGGGGAATCTGGGAATACTTATTCAATGCTTGCCACCAATTTTATTTTTATAATTTAGCATATCGTTGCAATTGTGATGACTTATTCCAATGGATATCCATTGCTCCTACAACATTGCTATCACATACCTACCACAATTACGATAGACTATTTCGATGGATAACCATCACTCCCATAGCATCGCCATTGCACAATCGTCACAATTAGGATGATAGATTAAAGGCCTAAGAAATCATCTTTGCGATGGTTTACTATGACAATTGTGACGAACTGAAGATGAACTCTTTCCCTTTCCTTCTTCCAACTTATGATAGCTTTATCAATCACAATTATGACAGACACCCTTTCTCTCACAATTTACAATAAAAAAAGTTTGATGCCCATCCAACGAGAGCCAATTTGTGGTATTGTCACTTAGGAAATGAGTGGAAGTCATAATTGTGATGACTTGTCATTAGAATTCAGGCTCAAATGTAGTAGTGCAAGAAGAAAAGCCTATTATGAGGAAGATGCAATTATGAACTACCTAGAGATAGAGGATTGTAGAAACAAGACTCCGAGATGGAAAGAGATCATGAGGGTGGAAGGTGAAATGAAAATAACTGATCCCTCATTTAAGGGTTTTTTACCATGAGGAGAGATACTTGGATAGATACAATAAATGCCTAGACAATTTTGATGCCATAATATCCCAAGTGCTTGCTGAAATAAGAGACAAAGCATATTGAAGCATGAGAGATTTATTGCCTACAACAATGGAGAAACAAATATTACAACAATTTTTGACATTGTTGATCTTTTATATAAGCTGGAGACATACATGAACAAGATAGTTGTAGATGTTAGTGCTTTAATTGATGCAAAGTGGAATAAGTTCCTTAATGAATTGAATATCGTTATGGAAGTGACTTGGCTAGATGAAGAATCAAATATTATCACTTGGGAGGTGATTACTAGCATAAAGGCTATTCTTGTTGGAAATATAAGATAGGATAGGTTACTCAGAAGGAAGGGGCGAATCAGTAACCAATAAAACTCAACCTTAATTCACCAATTAATCCTTCATATATAATATGATCTAATTGTATGCATGAAAGACTGAAAGAATTAAAATGTTCGTAACACTTTGACACACAATATGGTAACCCATAAACCTTCCAAATAGAAAGTAAAACTAGGGTGTGGATGATACCCACAAGCTTTAGTATTGTAGTATAAAGTTGGCCTATTAAGTCTTACAATGATCACTTTTGATGATCTGCCCTGTTAGGATCAACAAGGACTACTCGATCCACCTTGCAAAAGGATTTACAAACATATAATGAAGTATGCACTCGGTAAAGAGATTTACAAAAGACTATTAACTCTACCTTGTGAAAGGATTTAACTGTTCCACCTATTAGGATGAACCAGTGACTGATCTTCGATTTGCAACTTGATTTGTTGAATGAGTTTCCTTTGGAGTGTAATGATCACCTTGCTATGATAGATAAATCTCTTCTTCTCCTTATACTACTTGTAGCCTCCTTACTTCACACTTTTTCTCTTATATATATATATTTCTATATTCATGCCTTACACTCATTGGATGTGATACAATATATTACATATATACCAATCCATTTTATAATTCATCAAATTTGGCTACAATACAAGTTTCACCAAAATACACAAAGTCAACCCATTTGCAGGTACTCAAGTTTTGAAGACAAGCTCGGTGAGGTTGTGACACTTGAAAACCATTGTCAATGCTTAGCATGATAATGCACTTAGTAGACATAGAAGCTTGGCTCATACTAATCACTTCCAATTGGTCTAAACTCTATCTGCACTGGTGACTTGGTGAACACTGTGAAACTTGACATATAAACTGAATGACTTGGTTGACACTATATAGCTTAGTCAACACTACCACTGTGAGATTGATATAAATGAATCACTTGTTTGACACTGTATAGCTTGGTCAACACTAGATTTATGTTGTTGAAGCTATGAACTCAGTAAGCACTAGAAAACTTAGTTTGTACTAAGAAACTCAATAAACAATATGAAACTCAGTATAGCTTTGAATTAGTTGGTTAATACTGTAGACTGCAAGATAAACTCGGTAGCTACTAACCATCTGATTAAGTGTGTGTATCACTAATAAAAAAACTTGACTGTAATGTCAACAATCTCCCCCTTTGGCATTAGTGACAAAAACACTTATTAATCAAAACTAAATTCAAAAAGTTCAAAATAATCTTTAGTCTCCATCTCGTGTCTTCAACTTAGCAATATACTCTATTTTGAGATTTTTCAAAATTTCTTTTGTAAGAGATGTTTATCTAAATATCTATACATGCATATGCATAATATTACGATGCTCCCCCATAAATATATAGTCAACATACTTTACATATTATACATCTCATCTTCCTCCCTTTTTTTGCATCATCACGCATTCTCCTCTTTTTACATATTCTTCCCCTTTTTGACATAAATGCCAAAGGTGTATGCTATATGGTTAATCCAAAATGTGACAAGAAATTAGAGTGTACCTTTAAAATCAATGACATTGTCTTGTCCCAATTTTATTGCAACACCTTGCTTGCATGCAATGCAATTTGAACTTTTGCTGATAATTCCATCATGTGATCAGCTATGGAGAAGTTCTTATCATGGATGAAAGGTTTTTCATGTGCAATGTGTTTCTTCAATCTATCCATGTTAGGAAGAATCATGCCTTGTATATCTACAAGTGTGGCCCTTATCCTAGCTTCTTCCCTCTGTAATTTTGCTTGTATATTAGTTAGGAATCTAATCTTTGTGTAATGAGTACAACTGTAGCTCAGATCAAGTGACAGTTGGTGTGCACTTGCATTCAAATTTTCATCTATCTTAGAGAGTTTATCTTTGATTTCCTATGTATATATGGATGTATCACATAGTTTATCGAATAGAGAAGTGAAATTTTTGGTAGAGGTTTCCAATGAGCTAAGAATAGTGGACAAGTCTACTTGGTATATTGCAATCTTATGTGCAACTACCTCCAATGCTTTATTTTCAAATTTCTTCTCTACTCTTTGCAACAATTTCTCTTTCCCATTTAGATCTTCATTAAATTTCTAAACCACTTCTGCTAATTGAGCCCAAATAGGTTGAGAAATATCAACCTTAGTGCTGAGTGCATCTACAAGAATGTTCTTTGCATCTTCTAGCACTTGATGTTCTCTATTTCTCTCCTCTCTAAGCCTTTGTTGCTTAGCTTTCTTCTACAAAATCTCTCCTACTATATGCATTTAATTAGGATTCAGAGTAGAGATATCCCAATTTGGAATAATTAGATACTCATCAAGATAAATGTCTTCATCCTTGTCTATGCCTTTGCTAGAAAATTTAGTACTCAGTTGAGGCTTGCTCTCAACTATCTTTGTACTAACTATTTGCATACTTGGAATAGTAGCAATAGTGGAAATGGAAGAATTGGAAAGAAAAGTAGATATTTCGCTAATTGTATAAATATATATTTCTAAGTAGTCAAAATTGATGAATGAGGAAGCACTGACTACTTGGTAGATGAAGTGCTAGTTACTTCAGTCAATGAAGTATTGAGCTAAATAGGTGTAGGGATTGGTTGAGTGCTTAGATTTTAAATGTTTTTCACAACCAACTTGGCAAGATATTTCTCTAAGCTTGATGGTTGTAAAGCTTTGCTAGCAGAGTGAGGAAGTGAAGCTATAATTACTGCTACAATCTTTTCAGGGTCAGTTTCCTCAATGCTCTAAATCTTAGGGAGATTCTCCTCGGTGGCCTCTTGTTCTTGCTCCTCATCATCTTTATTTTCATCAATTGTTTCTCCATCCTTATCATTGTCCTCTTCTTCCTTTTCATCTTCATCATCATCTTTATCACTAACATGAACAACAAAATCACTCTTTTGATGAAGATTGAAGATATTATTCCATGTTTTAATGACATTCCTCACCACATGTTTGATGTCACTTATTTTCCATTGAAGCTCAACATGAGTTTTCCCAGAGTCTACTCATGTATGTCCTTTATAGTTTTCTTGGCATGTTCCCATCTTGGCTTGATTATTTCCATCAGTTTATTGGGAATCTATTGTGCAAGTTGGTCAGGTGAATATTTCTATTTTCCTAGCTTAGACATAATCATGTCTTCAACTTGCTTCTTTTCCTCTGCATTTTTGGTCTCATACCTCAATGATTTAAAATTTTCCATGCCAACTCCATATTCAATCTCTTTCAATTTCTCTTGAAATGTAGGTGGGGGTTGTTTGAAACTAATATCCTCTACTTCTTCACCCAATTTCAATTTCTTTCTAGATGTTCTTCTTGTGAATACTATAGTAGATAACTTGGTAGGTTGGTTATGATAACCTTACCTTTCCTCTTGATTAGTTCTTCTTCTAATTTTGCTTCATCTGTCTCATCTTCTACATCATCATCAATCACATCATCTCCTTTACCTTCTATCAATAGGAGAGTAGAACTAGTTTGTCTTAGTTTTGCTATCCTTTTCTTTCCTTTGCTGATAGCTTGAGGAATGTTTATCTCTAGTTCAATTCTAGCTTTGGCTTCATCATATGTACCAAAATATGTGGCCTTGGGATCCACAGGTTCATTCAACAATGCCTTAATAATGTCCCTGGTATCATCAATATTAACCTCATAGCCTAGAGGCTTGACCCATACCACTCTAGGTTTGACTGCTTATATGTACACTTTGTCACAATCTACTATAAAAAAAACATGATCCTTGTAATCTTCTACAAGTTTCTTTGGAATTATGAATCTTTTATTCATCTTATGCTTGAATAAATCAAAATAATTGTCCATGACACTGACATAATTTTTACCCATCTCTACTATATAATCATTGATTTGATATAGTATATTACATCTTTTCTCCATACAACTATACCTTTTGAAGGGAAAATTTTTTGTACAAAGAAGAATAAAGGTTAAAAGTGAACCAAACTTACATGGGTTCTTCAAAGTTTTGATGCTTTCCATGTTTTTGTTGAATTGGTTCAACATCATCTCGATAAGGTTGAAGGACATGTTGTTCTTCGCAACTTTGAAAGCAAGATCCACTACCTCACATGATACACTATTGAGATGACTAGAGCTATATATTTTGTGTGCAATTACATGAATTCCAAACTTCAGCTCCATGTCAGCTACACAACTGATATTCATACCTCTTCCATCCCATTCAAAAAGAGTTTTCTTTTCCTTCTACCCAACTTAAGGTTTTGGTAGTCTTTACCTTGGTCAATATCAGGAGCCCTGTGATTTGATAAATCATTTTCTTTATTATCAAGATAGGTTGCTCCAACCATAACTACCCATTGTGCACATGGATAAGGATAAACCTTATCAATTTTATCTGAAATTCTTGGGGCATTTTTGGAATGTGGGTTAAACCCTTGGCTTCCAAGTGTGGATGCTTGGGTTTTAATGAAACATTCACACACAACTTTTCCAAAGCTTGATCCATTTCTAGGGTTCCTATGTCTTAAATTAAACAACAAAAATGTGAGCAAATGTCATTAACCAGTAGTACCTTTGGTGGAATCTATGGTTGAGCTTCGGTAGGATCAAGAGTTTCCACAATTGCCAGACTCAACTTGAAGTCTGGTGCTTTCCACTTAACTCCTTGAACCAACATTTCAGACCCCTTCCTAGTTTTGCTACTAGAGGATGCCACTTCTCAGTAGGGTTTACGAAAACAAAAAAAACTTTAACAAAAACTTGCATAGATTGCTTGGATGCACAGAAATCGCTCTTCGCATATAGCTCTTGAAAATTCATGGTGACAAATGAATTCAATTTCACCCTTTTTAACAAATTCTTCTTTCCAATTGCTACAAATGCTTGGTACATTTAATTGTTTGATGATAGGCTATCTTCCACTCAATTTGAATTAATTTTTTGATAGAGCCATTTATGACTTAGTGTCCACACAATAACTTAGTTACTCTTGACCTTTCTCAGTAGGGTATTGCTACCTAACCTAGCTCGATAAGGTCTAGAATTTCCTTAGACACTCAGTGATTCTTTTTCATCTTGAATACTAATATGGATCTTCCTTTTTATTGACTGGAATTGATGTGAGATGTCTTATTTAGAAAATTGGTTCTAGTTATCCTTGTGGGAGATCAAGTAGAAATTTTTGAGTCACCCAATTCTTGAGTGACATGTGCTTCATTTCTTGGACTTCATTCTGAGAACATTTTGGAATCCACGTCTATCTCATCTTCTTTCTAATGTTATGAGCTTTGGCTTTATTTTCATCTCTAATTCTTCCAGTGTTCATATAGTTCTTGGAAAGATGGCCAAATTCTATACAAATGAAACATCTTCTAGTGGATTCTCTTATCCTCATGTGATGTTTTACATATTTTATTCCAATGTGTCCAAATTCTACATAGTAATAACATGCACCATATATTTTAATCCCAACCAGATATAGTATTTAAATCTATTCTATTGGATTCAATATCTTAGTTTTGCATTTAGAAGATTTTTGCCCATGCTTATTGCAATTATAGCATTTTCCATTGAATTTAGCTTTACTATTACTCCAATATTTGTTTGATATATGACCTAGTTTACCATAGTGATTGCAAGTAGGTCTTTGATTCTTTTAAGCTCCTTTCTTGGATGATTCACCTTCTTCTATATATCCAATTCCTGCTTTGAATTTCTATCTATATTGGATTCGCTCATATAATTGATCCATGCCTACTTAAGATTTCATCATCCTCTCATTGGGTTTCCTTTCATGATTTCTTCATTGGCATTAGTAAGCTTATCAATGAAGTTTTCCTGTTGAAGGGATAGATGCTAAATTTCATTGTTCTTTCCTTCTAACTCTTCTTTTATCTTGTTTTTCTCTTCCATGACTTCACATAATCTTATTGACTAAATTTATTGTTCTCTTTTCAACTTCCTTACTTCTTCTTAAAGTATATCATTATTTTCTAATAGTTCTTTGATTGCTTCATTAGCTTCATCTAGATTACTTTCTAAATAGATATCTTCGATTCTTCTTTAGTGTAGAGTTTGTCATTCATCTATACTACAAGATCTTTTCTTCATTTTAGGGATTAAGAGAGTTTCTCTTTTGCTTTCTTAAGTTACCCAATAGCCAATTTAAAATCTAGCTTTTCATTGTCA
This sequence comes from Cupressus sempervirens, assembly GCA_028749045.1. Classification (NCBI taxonomy): domain Eukaryota; kingdom Viridiplantae; phylum Streptophyta; class Pinopsida; order Cupressales; family Cupressaceae; genus Cupressus; species Cupressus sempervirens. The sequence continues at coordinate 198,019,390 of CM053785.1, forward strand.
ATATCCTTATCAAGTTTCAATACCTCCATTTCCTCTAATCTTTGTTCAAGTTGTTAAAATCCATATTTGAGAACCACGAAGCTTTGATACTAATTGCTGAAAATATAAGATAGGCTAGGTTACTGAGAGGGGAGGGGTGAATCAATAACCAATAAAACTCAACCTTAATTCACCAATTAATCCTTCATATGTAATCTCATCTAATTGCATGCATGAAAAACTAAAAACATTAAAACATTCATAACACTTTGACACACAATATGGTAACCCAAAAACCTTCCAAATAGAAAGTAAAACTGGGGTGGGGATGATACCCACAAGCTTTAGTACTGGAGTATAAAGTTGGCTTGTTAAGGCTTACAATGATCACTTTTGATGATCTACCCTATTAGGAGCAATAAGGACTGCTAGGTCCACCTTGCAAGGATTTACAAGCATACATTGAAGTATGCACTTGGTAAAGAGATTTACAAAAGACTGTTAAGTCTACCTTATGAAATGATTTAACTGTTCCACCTATTAGGATGAACCAATGGTTGATCTTTGATCTACAATTTGATTTGCTAAATGAGATTCCTTTGGAGTTTAATGATCACCTTGCTATGATAGATAAATCTTTTATGCTCATTATACTACTTGTAGCCTTCTTGCTTCACACTTTTTCTCTTATATATATTTCTATATTCATGTCTTACATTTAGTAGATGTGATACAATATATTACATATATACCAATCCATTTTACAATTCATCAAAGTTGACTGTAATACAAGTTTCACCAAAATACACAAAGTCAACCCATTTGTAGGTAATTGGGTTCTAAAGACAATCTCGGTGAGGTTTTGAAACTCAACAACCATTGTCAATGCTTGGCATCGTCATGCACTGAATAGACGTAGAATCTTAGCTCATATTAATCATATCCAAGTAGTTTAAAATCAATCTACACTAATGACTTGGTGAACATTACAAAACTTGACATTTAAACCAAATCACTTGGTTGACACTATATAGCTTGGTCAACGCTATCACTATGAGCTTAGTATAAGCTAAATCACTTGGTTGACACTATACAACTTAGTCAACAATAGATTCACATTGCTGAAGCTACAAACTCGGTAATCACTAGAAAACTTGTTTAGCAATGATAAACTTGGTAAACACTATGAAACTCAATATAGCTTTGAATTGTTAGAATTATTTTAGAATAACTTAGATGGGGGGTGAATCAGTTATTCAAGGTATAGATGTATAAATAAAACTTTTCACTTGGCTTAGCAAACTCATAAAACATTCATATCTATGCATGCATCCAAGCTTATCACTAAAACTTGTAGGTTACTATTAAATCATGAAACAAAAAAGATTCATTAACACACTTGAGACAATGATTTAATGTGGAAACCCAATTTGGGGAAAACCTCCAGTAACATGCTACTCCTTTTCACTCTTTTGAAGTGATGCCTTGTAAAAGGCCAACCCTGTTAAAGGTTACAAAACACACTATTAAATGTGATCCGATTAAGGGATTTCAATCACCTTGTCATAAGTGAGTCTTGTTAGAGGACTTTAGGCCATTCACTTGGAATGCCACCCAGTTAAAAGATTTTCAAATGACTATTAGGTCAACCTTAATCCAGAGGATTTACCCTAAATTGATACAGTTGTTAGAGAGTAACAATAGAGATTTGATCTAATACAACTTACAACTTCTCTTGTAGATTATAGATCACTATTCAGTCCTCAATTTTTCTTGGCTTTCATACTTTGTAGTTTTGATAGCTTGTTCACCCTTCAAGCATATATATCTTCTTGAGCCTTCTTACTTAGCATGCCACTGCAATCACCTTTTAGGTTACTTGATGAAGTAGAGTCCTTGACTTCCTGTCATCCTTCTTTCGCTATTGTTTTCCTTGTCTTCTCTGAACTTCTCCTCTTCTCTACTTCATGACTAAACATTCTTATAAATAAGAAATTAAGATACTTTGACATTTTCCATTGTCTATTTTAGGGTTTGGACAAATTAGGTAGGATACAATGTATCTACCTCATATTCCACCTTTCTTCTAGAGACTTCTCCTAGAATCCATTTGAATTCACCTAGAAATAGTTTGCCTCAAATTATGTGCCACCAACTCATCAACCTTATCTTCCACCTAGTTCACAAACTTCAAGAAAACAAACTTATTAGCTCAGATTTGAATAATCTTAGATCTTTTTAATAATGCAACAACTCGGCATTATTAATCTTCTGATGCTCAACACATACTATGTTTCTTGGCATCAATTGTGAATTCACTTGGCATCAACTAAAGTTTACTAATGCTCAACAAATATTGTGTTGCTCAACACCTACTATGGACTCGATCGAGCTTGGCAGACAGTCTTTGTGCAACTTGTTCTTCTAAAGTTTCTAAGTGTAACCAACCATTGTAATTGCAAGTAGATTATCAATACATCATCTCATCATTGTGTTAACCAATCCTTGTACTTCATTACATAATCATAACTCGACCTTTCCTCTAGGTTCTATTGTTACATATTATTGATCAAATCCTCTTCATCAATCAACTAAGTGATAGTACTTGAATCATATAAGCAATTGTCTTACTTGTAAAATAGAAGGTTGGACATCAATGAAAAAAAAATGATTGAAACGTATTTTATACTTCAACAATCTCCCTCTTTCAATAATCTCTTTCAGCAATGATCTTTTCAATTAGATCTCAACAATCTCCCTCTTTGGCATTGATGGCAAACTAAACTGAATAACCAAGTCACTTGAGTGGTAAAAAATTTTGTTCAACCAAACTAACTAAGTTAAAATAGCAACGAAATACCAAAAAGAAAACTTGTATCAAAATTTATCCCTCTATTAGCAACTTCCATCTTTTGATTAGGTTACAAAATTCTTTCTTATGACTCCCTTTGAGTTTCTTCTTGCAACTCCCTCCTACTAGGTAGATAAGAGTTCTCCTTCTTTAGCAACATTAGAAATTAACTCCAAGATAGAAATCTCTTGATATCTTCCTCTGATATACTTTCTCCCTTCTGACTAGTGGAATAACTCTATAACTCCCTCTAATGATGATTAGTTTAATGCTCTTTCTCCCTCTTTGAAAATAATGCCAAAGACATATCATCTTTTCATCTTAACATGTAGATATAGAATTTTGTAGTATCATTAGTTTCTCCCTCTACCACCTTGCTTGTGACTACTTTGGAGTTTCAGTAGTTTGATTACTTTAGGTAGCACCTAAATTAAGATCCTTTGCATCAATTTGTGACATTTGGAAATCAACTTGTTTGATGCAGGGCATTCCTCATGTTATTTAGGTAGCCTTTGATAGGGGTATCATCCCTAATTTACCTCTTAGATATGCATGTGCATCCTTAGGTAATGGTTTTGTGAAGATATCAACAATTTGTTCCTTTGTGTTAACATACTCCATCTTCACCTCTTTATCTTGAACTAGCTCTCTCAAGTAACGATACTTGATTGCAATGTGCTTTTTCTTAGTATGCATCACTAGATTCTTTGATATATTAATAGCACTTGTGTTATCACAATAAAGTATCACTAGTTTTGTTATTTCTTCCTTCATTCCTTTGATTAGCTTCTTGATCCATACAATGTTTGTGTAGTTTATAGCACCAACAACATATTCAGCTTCAATGGTAGATTGTGAGGTATAACTTTGTTTCTTCCTAGTCCATGTAACTAGTCTCTTGCCTAAAAAAAGTTCTCCTTCACTAGTGATCTTATTGTCATCTATGTTGCCATCCCAGTCAGCATCAATGTAGGATCTAAAATCAAACTTCTCATTCTTCTTGTAGTATAGGCCAAACTCTTTTGTTCCTTTCAAGTATCTCATTATTCTTTTCACAGCCATTAAATGATTCTCCCTAGGGTTTGCAAAGAATATTGCAACTATCCCTACAGATAATGCAATATCAGGTCTACTATGTAAAACATGTTCTAGCTTGCCAATCATAGACCTATACAGTGTTTGATTCAGTTTAGCAAAATTATCATTCTTTGATAGTTTGTGTCCTGTCACCATAGGTGTACTTACTAGTTTTGAATCTTCTAGTCCAAAAATTTTCAATATTTTCTTAATGCACTTTGACTAAGTGATAAATATACCATACTTCAACTAATATACTTGTAATCCCACAAAGAATTTGATCTCTCCAAACATTGACATTTCAAATTCATCTTTCATTTGATTTGCAAAATCCTTACATAAAGAATCTTGTCCTCCAAATATTATATCATCAACAAAAATTTTAGATACATAATACCTTTACCTTTTTCTGTCTTTATGCATAGATTGTTGTTATCATCAATTCTTTCAAATCCAATCTTCACAAGATACTTATGAAGTCTTTCATACCATGCTCTTGGTGTTTGTTTCAAACCATAAAGAGCTTTGTGCAGTTTACATACCATATTCTTATTGTTATCATCAATAATGTAGATTTAACATCCATCTAATGGACTTTGAATCCTTTGTATACAACACAAGAAAGTAGAGTTCTTACTCCTTCCAATCTTGCAACAGGGAAAAATGTCTCTCCATAGTCACTTCCTTCCTCTTATGCATATCCTTTGCAAACCAGTCTTGCTTTGTTCCTTGTGATTTTACCATTTTCATCTAGCTTATTTCTAAATACCCACTTGGTGCCAATCACATTTTTGTCTTCTAGTCTAGGAACTAGACTCCATGTTTTGTTCTTCTCTATTTGCTCAATCCCTTCTTCCATGGCTTTGCACCAGTCTACATCTTCTAATGCATCTTTTACTATCTTGGGTTCTTTCATGCTCAACAAACATGATTCACTTCTCAATCTATTTCTTGTCATTGGTCTAGCATCTTTATTTCCAATGATTTGATAAGTAGGATGATGTCTTATGACATATTTGGACAATCTTGGTTCAATTCTTGTTTCTTCATTTTGTCTTTCAGCTTCAGAGTCACTATGTGTATTTCTATTAGGTATCTCAACATCTCTTTCATGTATACTAACCTTAGAAAAAGAATGTACAACTCCTCCATTCTGTAACTCAGCTTCTAAATACAACTTAGTTTTTGAATTTAATTTGGCATTCATAGGATGTGACTCGACAATTAGTGAAACTTGTTGTTGGTTTCCAACTTGATTTGCAGCTTCTTCTTCAATAGGCATTCCTTCATAAAAGTATATAAATGATTTGTATTCTTCTAGCTTTTTCATAGGTTTAGCATCATGTACTTTTGTATATTCATCAAAATTCACATTTGCACTTTCCACAATTTTGTTAGTGTTAGTATTCAAACACTTGTACTCTTTACTTCTTGTGGAGTAGCCAAGGAAATACCTTCTTCACTTTTTGCATCAAGTTTATCATTTCTAACATCTTTAAGAATGTAACATTTCTCCCAAATACCTTAAAGTATTTTACATTGGGTGAGTATCCATACCATAGTTTGAAAGCTATTGAATGAGTACCTTTCTTGATTTATACACGGTTTAGGGTATAGATAGTTGTGCTTATAACTTCTCTCCAATATTTCAGAGCAACATTCTTTTCCATCATAAGTGTCCTGGCATAGTCCATTATTGATCTGTTTCTTCTTTTAGCAATTCCATTTTGTGGAGGGTTTCTAGGTGCAGATGTCTATCTTTTGATTCCTCATCATTACAAAACATTTCAAACTTGTTTGATGTGAATTCTTCTCCTCTGTCTGATCTCAAACATTTCAGACTTTTACCTATTTCTTTCTCAACTCTTTCCAAGAACCACTTAAACATTTGAAAAGCATCAAATTTTTGTTTTAGAAACATGAATGTCATCATTCTAGAATAATAATCTACAAATAACATTATGTAGTTTTCTCTCTTATAGCTTTGCACTTCAATTGGTCCACACAAGTCAGTATGAACAATCTCTAGTATCTCTTTAGAGGTATAAGTTTTTCTTTTGAAACTTGACTTTGTCATTTTGCCTAGCTGATATTGTTTTCATATCACATTATCAGGATTTTTCAACTTGGGAAAACCTCTAACTTTCTTCATGTTACTAATACTAATCAAGTTATCAAAGTTAGCATTACATAACCTTTTGTGCCATAGCCATACATATCAAATTTCACAACAAGACAAGTAGCATCCTCTATATCAAGGTAAAATGGATTACTTCTAGTTTGATCACCTTTTCCAATCAATTTCCCATTTGTGTCATATATCTTATCAGTATTGTTTCTGAATTCAACCTTACAACCTAAATTATTTAATTGTAACACACTCAATAGATTATAATTTAGTCCTTCAACATAGTAAGCATTGTCACATGAGATTTTATCTATTAGTTTGATGGAAACTTTTCCTTTTAGTTTGATGGAAACTTTTCCTTTTATTAAACATGGAGCATCATTACCAAATCTTACACTATTTCTATCATAATAGTTTAAGGTAACAAACTTACTTTTATCTCCTATCATTTGATGTGAGCATCCACTATCAATGATCCATCTATCATTTTTTTTTACACAAGTCACAAGTGTAGTTGCCTCATCTTCATCAAATTTGTCTTTCATTGCAACATAAACTACTTCATCATCATGTTCATCAAAATCATCCTCTTTAGCAATGTAGCACTTCTTTCCTTTGTCTTTGCAATCCTTGTTGTCTTTATTTCTTCTACCTTTGTTTTTATCACTTCCTCTATAGTTTTTCTACTCTAGACTTGTAGTAGCAATATGACCAATTTCATTGCAATTATAAAAAATGATAGGTAACTTACATTTGAACTTGCCTTTTCTTCTATGGAATCTTCTTGCCAATAGTGCTTCCATTTGTTAAACATCTTTTTCATTTGTATCACTATCACTAGGTACATGTTTTATCTTTCTTTTCTTCTTCTGCTTCTTCTCATTAAAATCTTTCAATAACAACTTAGCCTTGAAAGCAGATTCAAGACTCTCTAGTTTGTAATTGTCAAAGTTAGCTCAAAAGTAGTGAGTCTACCTACCAGATCTTTAACAGTTAGATTATTTCCTAGAATACATCTCAATTCTCAGATTATGGAAACTCTAATAGCATAGACAAGCAATAGTGTTATCAAGACTTTGCTTAAAACAATATCATCATCTATATGACCAATAGCTCCTCTTATTGCACTAACAACTTCTTTTATCCTAGCAACATATTGAGGAATATTCTCACCTTCTTCCATTCTCATGTCATCAAATTGACCTCTGAGGCTCTCAAATTTGGTTCTTTGAACATTTTTGTCTCCTCCATAGATGGTGTGCAAGGCATACACATTTTCTTTGCAGTGTTGCATCCTTTGATATCATCAAATTCTAAATAGCTTAAGGTGTAGAACCAGAATCAGTGTGCAAAGAACATTAACAAATAAAGTAAACATTCACAAACCAGAAACTAAATTCACATATATGCTTAGACAAAGAAAGAAAATAAGAAGTGCAAACCTCACAAGAAAAAGCACTCTATGCTTTCTTGATTCTGTCGATGTGTCCTTTTGCTGTGGATGTATGCTCAAGATGCTCAAAATCTGCTTCAATGGAGATGGGTAATGGCAAATTGGTAGCTTTGTGAGCTCTCAATTTGGCATTATAAGGGTATGGGTATGTCTTTTGGCTCTCAAAAGGGCATGGTAACTTTAGCTCAAAGATTGTTGATGAAATGGCTTGGGATGGGATTCAATTTATAGGCTAAGGGGTAGAGGGATGGAGGGCTTAGATGCAAGGATGGATGAAGGCTTAAGGAGGGCTAGGATGCAATCAAAGGAGAGCACATGGATTGTGCTTGTTTAGCACCAATGGGAAGGTGACACTTGTCACAAGGAGGATGAGTGTGAGAGGGTAGGGTAAAGGGTTGGTTAAAGGCATGATGAGTGGGGTTGAGTATGTAAGAGGGATGTAAGAGGAATGAGTGTGGAAGAGGGAAGAGTGTGGAAGATGGGTGTAAGAGTCATGAGTGGGCTTGTAAGAGTCTTTTATGTTTTGTAAGAGCACTCATGACTTAGTGGTTGGGTTTTTTGAGGAGAGACTTTGGTTTGGATTAGGAAAGTCTTAAACTTGTTTAATGAATGTGACAATATTATGGGGTGGATTAGGCTTGGGTTTAGGATTAGATTAGGGATGTTAGAGATGTGCAAGTGGATGGAATTAATGAGGGTGGGTGACTTAGTGGCTAAGCTTGGTTAGTATGGGTGGATGGGGTGGATTAGGCTAAATGGAGGATTAGAGATAGTTTAGGGGTTTTTGAATTTGAGGATTTCATTTATCAAATAGATTTATTTAATAAATGGGGATTTTTGGAATTAGATAGGAGAAAAGGATTTAATTGATAAATAATAGATTATTTGATTTATCAATTAGGACTATAGATGATTAATTAAATTAATCAACTAGGGATGGCAAAGGATTAATTAAATAAGAATTTAATTAATGATGCCTTTAGAGATGGCTAAATTAGATTACCAAAGCAGTGTAATCAAATTTAGGTGTCTACATTTTGCCCCTCTTTGACATAGTGTTGAGACAACACTATTTCAAAGAAGTTCGAATGAAGATGACACGAGGAATATGTTTTAGCAACAAGGTTTCCCTAGTCTCGGATAAGAAGAGGAGAGACTAGACTTAGATGATGCCCCCTCAAGAAGGCGGCGGGGAGAGAAATGAGGCTCGATGACTTCTTGAAAAGTACAAGAAATTGAAATGAGTTGAGACGCAGGTTGGCAAAGAGAAGAGGCTAAATTAGCTCAAACTCTCACTATGGGAGAATGATAAAGGGCTATTAGAGGCATAATAGTAAAGCAAGCTTAAGACTTTCCAGGATTGGGGGGGGGAGATGGAGGAGCGGAGCGCTATAAAAAGAAATCCATGGTAGGGAGATGGATGATAGAATGATAAAGCTGATGCAACAAGATTTCAAAGAGTCAAACTAGCGGAAGATGGGTTTCAGAGATCCCTAGGACTAGGATTGTGGATCTCGAAAGATGAGGCTTGGTGGATTGATTTTATTGGTGGATCCCTAAAGCTAAGCATGAGTTGTGATTCAAAGAGATACTGATGCATAAGCTGGGGTAGGAGCGACAGATGTAGGATATGGATGAGGGATAATGGAGATGAAGGAAAACCATTGAAGCTTTTTGAGCGGGGGGATACTTCAAAGAGAAGTACCACCATGTAGTTGAGCACTAGATTTTCTATAGGACTATTGGTTAATTGCCAAGGTTACCAAGAACATCAAGGCCTTTTCACCAACCGTCCAAAGGACTGACGAACTGACTCAAAAAAAACACACAAGGATTGCCCCAGTATCACACATGAATCCCAGAGGAAGCAGCACGGAAATGACACTAGGTAACCCACAAGCAGAAAAAGAAAACAAGCAAAAGACCTAATCAAGACCTTATGCTCTAATTGCCCCATTCACAGCATACCATGATATGGGAGATCATGGCAACCTTGAGGAGGGAACAAGGAGATTGCTTGGAAAAGATATTTCAAGACCCAAAAGGGAAGATCCCAAATCAAAAGAAAGAGAAAATCCAAAAGAGAACTGTTTGCCAACGAGATGGGTAGGACGAGGTACTAATGGACCAAGATCAGACATGAGGAAAGCTATATCCTGCAAGGATCTATCAGAGAGCACCTAAGCTGATGGATCTGGATGAGTGATGCGTCTGGCAAGTTGTACTAAGAAGGATACCACTTTGGTGATAGGAGATCTAGCTAAAGGATGCATTGGAATATCTAACCAAGGTGTGCGATGTGTGCAAGATGTTGACCAAGGATGAACTAACATGAAAGCTGGATAGATACAATGATACTAAGCTAAAGAGGATGTATAAGTTGACAGACCAAGATATGTTACAAATGTACAAGTTTGTTCATGTTTTGGTTTCTTTGTGAGATGGAAATTTTTGTGAAGGATGGGATGTCTATAATAGTTGATAGGTGGATAGGTAGATGGTTTGTGAAAAGCTTAAGGAAAATGGGATTCTGTGTGTGCATGTGATAGGATACAGGCTAGGATACAAGATCATTTACAAGATGGAATATGGTACAAGCTTTGGACAAGATTCGAATATATACAAGGTATGGTACAAGATTTACAAGGTATAATACAAGCTTTGGTACAAGATTTACAAGGTATAATACAAGCTTTGGTACAAGATTTACAAGCTGTATAGGAGGTATTGACAAGCTCCATCAGATTTTGGATATTTGATTGGAACACCAAGGGAACAAGCAGGTGTTTTATGGGATGGTGGGTGGATGGATGAGGGATAGGATAGTGATAGATAATGGATTAGTCTTTAGCACACAAGGCGCCTGAATTACCAGGTTTTCACCAAGGTACCTATCCAAGGCGCTTGAATTGCCAAGTTTTCACCATTGGACGCTTATTTCTCTTTACTATTTTTTTTTTTTTGTATTTTTCAAAAGCTGGGTATACCAAGGATCTTCAAGCATAGAACTTCTTGAGATGAATGATGTTAGTGGGATCATTCAAGATTTCTCCTTCTGGTGTAGATAATTGATAGGCTCCGAAGCCAAAGGAGGCAGTAACCACATAGGGACCAAGCCATGTAGGTTCAAACTTGCCTTTCTTTTCTCGATCTGCTTAGACTTTCATATTTTCTTTGAGGACCATGTCACCTGGCTGAAAGTGTCGTGGGAGCACCTTCTTGTTGAAATTCCTTTTGAGACGAGTTTGATAGACTGTGAGATGGTCATAGGCTTGTTGTCTCTTCTCGTCTAAGAGATCTAGCTGGGTGAGTCGAGCTACTCTATATTCTTCATCTGAGATTTGCCCTCGCAAAGATATGCATAGTGAGGGAAGTTCAACTTCTATAGGTAATACCGCTTTGGCACCATAGACTAGGGAGTATGGAGTTGTGCCTGTGGATGTATGGAAGGAAGTTCGATAGGCCCATAGAGCCGGATTTATTTGAAGGTGCCAATCACGGCCGGAATCATTGACAACTTTCTTAGGATTTTGAGGAGGGTTTTATTAGTTGCCTCTGCCTGGCCGTTACCTTGTGGGAAATATGGGCTAGAAAAGCGGTGATGGATGTGGAGGGAAGTGCATAATTCTTCCATGTTGAGATTTTCAAAGTTACCTCCGTGGTCAGTGAAGATGGTGGATGGGATGCCGAAGTGGAAAACAATGTGGTACAAGATGAACTTGGAGACTTGAACTCCTGTAGCTGAGACTAGGGGGACTGCTTCCACCCACTTAGTGAAATAGTCTGTAGCTATTATTATCCATTTATGTCCATCAGATGAGAGAGGGGTGATAGTTCCAACTAGATCAAGGCCCCAACAAGCGAAAGGCCAAGGTGGTGCAATAGGCTGTAGATCCTGTGCTGGAGCGTGCACAAGATTTGCATGCTGCTGACATGGGAGACACTTTCTGACAAATTCACAAGAGTCTTCTTCAATGGTAGGCCAATAGTAGCCTGCTCTAAGGATTTTTCGTGCTAGGACAATACCACTCGTGTGGGCACCGCAAAGTCTGGAATGTACTTCTTTTAATGCCATCACAGCCTCATTTTCATCTAAACATCGAGAGAGAGTATCGTGATAACCTCGACGATATAGGGTATTGGCTATGATAACATAGCGGGATGATTTTCGGATGAGGTTCTGGCGTTGGGTGCGTGTGAGGTGAGGGGATATGATACCATCATTAAGGTAAGTGTGAATTTCATGGTACCAAGGGGATTGGGGACCAACCAAGATACAAACACGGTTTGAATCCTCATTCGCATAAGCGGGTGTGAGGAGCTGCTCAACTAAAAATTCATATTGCGTAGCATCTTGGGGAATTTCCAAGGGCGAGCCGATAGTGGCCATGGCATCTGCTGCCTTATTCTGCATTCGAGGTACTTGTGTAAACTGAAGCTTTGTAAAATGCTGGGTCAGCTGATCAACTAGCTCTTTGTAGGGTAATAGCTTTTCATCTTTGGTTTGATATTCATTTAAGACTTGTTTGATGATGAGCTGGGAATCACCAAAGATTTCTAACTCAGTGATATTCCATTCTGCAGCTATCTTTAATCCTGCTACAAGAGCTTCATATTCTGCTATATTGTTGGTGCTAGGGAATTGTAGCTTGAAGGCTTTTGGAATGTAATCTCCTTGAGGTGTAACTAATAATATTCCTGCCCCTGATCCATGAGAGGTGTATGAGCCATCAAAATAAAGCTTCCATGGGGGCTGTTCTTCAATTAGGCAGATATGCTCATCTGGAAATTCTGTGAGCAAAGGATATGCATCTAATAGAGGTGCATCAGCTAGGTGATCTACTATAGCTTGCCCTTTGATTGCCTTTTTGTCCACATACTGGATGTCAAACTCACTTAGTAGCATAACCCATTTGGCCAAACGGCCTGTAAGTGCTGTTCTGGAGAGCATATACTTGAGAGGGTCAATCTTGGAGACTAGTTGGATGGTATGACTTAGCATGTAGTGGCGAAGCTCTTGAGTTGAGAAAACAACTGCCAAACAAGCTTTTTCCATAGGAGTGTAATTGATTTCATAACCAACTAGGGTTCTACTGATATAGTAGATGGGTCTCTCTCTGCTATAATCATCATGTTGTGCTAGAAGTGCCCCTAGAGCAGTAGGTGTTGCTGATAAATACAAGATCAAGGGACGACCAGGAACTGGTGGAACCAAGATAGGGGGATTGGTGAGATACTGCTTGAGCTGATCGAAGCTGTGCTGACATAAAAGATCCCACTTGAAGTTCTCATTCTTCTTTAGCAAGTGTGAAAATGGTGTACACTTATCTGCAAGTTGGGAGATGAAGCACCGAACAGATTGAAGTTTCCCCTGAAGAGAGCGAAGCTGTCGCAGTGTCTGGGGAGGAGGCATGTCTAAGATAGCCTTGACCTTTTTGGGGTCGATCTCTATACCTCGTTTAGAAACTATGAAGCCTAGAAGCTTGCCAGATGTGACCCCAAAGACACACTTCTTGGGATTTAGCATGAGATGATATTGGGCCAACCTATCAAAGACTTTTTCCAGGTCAGCAAGATGATCCATGAAGGTGTGAGATTTGACTAGGATATCGTCCACATAATCTTCCAAAATGCTATGGATAAGATCATGGAAAATGGCTGTCATAGCTCTTTGATAGGTAGCCCCAGCATTCTTTAGGCCAAAAGGCATCATGGTGTAGCAAAAGGTTCCCCAAGGGGTAGTGAATGCTGTCTTATGCTAGTCCTCTTCTGCAATCTTGATCTGATTATACCCAGAAAATCCATCCATAAGGGACAGAATTTCATGTCCAGCTGTGAGATCTACAATCATATCTATGTTGGGCAAGGGAAAATCATCCTTTGGACAAGCTTTGTTAAGATCTCTAAAATCAGTGCAGATTCTGATGTCACCGGAAGGCTTAGTGACAGGGACCATGTTGGAGATCCATTCTGAGTAGTCAATAGGTCGGATAACCTTAGCAGCTAACATTCTTTCTAGTTCAGCTTTGACTAGTAATGCCACCTTGGGGTGCATTTTTCTAAGCTTTTGTCTGACAGGCTTGATCTTTGGATCAACTGCAAGATGATGAACTACAAGCTTTGGATCAAGTCCTGGCATGTCCTGATATGACCATGCAAATCGGCCAATGTTCTCTCGTAAAACCTCAAAGAGGAGGTCATCTTGGTCTTGTGATAGGGATGTAGCAATGTGAACAATTCTAGGGATCTCTGAAGAACCAATGTTGACTTCTCTAGTATCCTCTATTAGAATAGAAGACACCTCTGGTCGATTATCTTGAGGAGGCAATACTAAATCCTCATGTTCTGCTTGTGGCTCTGGATTTTCTTGCTGAGGGGTTCGCTTTGCTGCCTTAGCTAGTCCCGATTTTACCTTAGTTCCAGTTTTGGGTGTATCGAAACTAGGTTGGGGATTTTCTCCAAAATACCCCTTGGGATCTAGCTTGTAGATGTAGGCAGAATTTGGCTTTGTCTTCTTATGAGGAGTTTCGGCTCCCATGAATCTTAGAAGCGCTTCCTCTGATGCGAACTCATCAATATGTATGACACTTGGTTGGTCCCAATCTATGAGTTGTGGATGAGCAAGTGGTAGGTCAATGAGATGGATGGATAGTTCTCAGAGAACAGAGTCTCCTAGGAAGATTTGGTCTGGGATATCGTCGTAGGCTCTCTTTTCAACTTCCTCAAGAATGTCTTCAATTTCGACAAGGTCATGGTGGATGTTCGAAAAAGCATGACCGTTCTCGTTGGTGCCCCCAGTTGTGGGTATGCCAAAGCCAAGACCTGACTTTATTTCCCAATCATGTGCTTCGATGGGACATTGCATGCCCCTTTCTTCTGGTCCTAGTCCACCTCCTTGATAGTTCCATTTTTCAGTGACGAGCTTATGTTGTTGGGGATACTTCTGGCTGAAGTGATCAAGGCGTGTTTGATTTCTTGGAGGTGCATCCTTATGTAGCCAATTGTTGATATCTGGAGTGAGCTCCTCATGAAGAGGGGTTTTTGAGGACACAAAGGTGGTTGGGCCAAACTGTTTGTATCGAGGAGGTGGAATCTCCTTAGCTTTATGATATGTTGGCCGTCCATGGGTATGTGGATCAAGTGGGATTGCTCTGACAGCAAATGCATCTGATAGACTATATTCTCCACATCCTTTGTTGTTGATCTTTACAGTAGATAGGGTGGAGGCAAGGATGGTTTCTGCGTCATTACAAGTGTGGGATGAGCTGGCGATGGCTGTGCCAATGTCTATTCTAGGGCAATGGTTTGTATATGAAGCTTCAATCGCATTGCAGTAAGCAAAGGGTTCTGGATCGGCATGGATGGTTACCTCAGTGCCTTGATGCAGAAATTTGATGCACTGATGGTAGGTGGATGGAACGGCCTTCATAGCATGAATCCATGGGCGACCGAGGAGGATGTTAAATGGTAGGTTTAGATCAACAACATGGAAAACTATCTCTTGAATGACTGGCCCAACCTTGATTGGTAGCAAAATAGTCCCTTCTGTGGTCTTTTCCAAGTTGTCATAAGCTTTGATGGTGATAACCTCACTGATCATATCTGCCTCAGTATACCCAGCTTGTTTTATGAATTTTAGGGTGAAAATGTTCAAGGCTGATCCATTATCTATCATTACTCTTTTCACGAAAAAATTGGATACCATGATAAATTTTAGGGTGAACTTTGCTTGGCACCTGAAGTTCACTCGAAACCTATTGAATTCTCTGGCTTGACACATTCTGTAGCTTGGCTTCTATGTTATACTCGACATCATCTTAAGAATTGGTTAAGTGTGTTGACACTTAATTGTCAAAACCAATCTGAGACTAACAATCTCCCCCTTTGACATGAGTGGCAAAAACACTTAATTTAAACATTGTGAATATTATCTCTATGCGTATACTACATATTCTATTTGGCATATGTACAAGACTTCAAAAACTTGTTCAAAATTTTGTAGAAGACTGTATACCTCAAAAGTTTTGTAACTCCCCTTGAGCTTATGTGCCAATTTTGTAACCAAAACTCATGTGCTGCATTTGTCTCATGTTGACGTATCTGATACTCTTTTCCTTGTCTACCTTATCATTCTTTTGCCTCTATTTTTGCGTACCCTGTATCTGCTTATGCTTATATTTTGTATCTATTCTTTTTGCTTTATTTCCTTATTACTTCCTCAAAATTTGAATCTAAATATCTCCCCCTTTGGATATTCTTTATTACTTCCATCAAAGAATGTATTATGTAACAACTCTTATTTACATCTCCCCCTTATTTCACATAATATCTTCCCCAAAATATTATATCTCCCCCTTTTTGACACTTATGTCAAAGGGTCCTAAGAATGAATAGAATATTTAGCCAAAAATGTTTTATTTACCTCCATAATCATCTTTAGAGAAGCATCCCAATTTTCTAAAGCAATTTCCAATGATTTGTGCTAGATGGTTGTCTCTACTGCAAGATGTACAAGGCCTTCTAGAGTAGAAAGATTAGGATCTTTCTTTAGAAAATTTTCTGCATAGGCCATTTCTTTATGGAGTACTTCTAAATGTGGGGTAATGGAAGTTTAAATTTGTATCAATCTAGCCTTGACATTGGCCTCTTCTTTTGTCAATACAGCTAACTCTTTCTGTGTGCAAAGCATAGCTATAAAATGCTTCTCACTCTGAACTACATCTTTGGGTAGCTGTGTGTTAGAAATCTTGAGATTTCATTCCAAGCTCAGTATCCTTTGGCTAGTTTCTTGTGTGAAAAGTGATGAATCACACAATTTTGAGTACAATGAGAAGATATTCTCAAGTATTGTCTTCACTTTTTCAACCTTCTTAGCCAATTCTACTTGTGAAAGTGCTATTTCACTAGATATCTTTTTATTGACTTTCATTTGAAATTTCTTTTCTAACCATTCTAATAATTTAACATTAGTATCAAGGTCTTCATTCTATACCTGGTCCAAAATGTTGGACAATAGCTCCATGATGGGCTGGGTTTCATCAGGTGCTTGCAAGCTGAATACATCAAGAAATATGTCTTTGATTTCCACAAGTGCTTGCTTCTATCTATACTTATTTCTGAGTATCTCTTGTTTCTTCCTTCTCTCCAATGCCTCTTGCAGTTCACTTATCTATGCTAAATTTACTATCCTTGAGTCATAATTGGGTATGACTATTTCCTCATCAAGTACAGGGTCTCCATAGTGAAGTACACTTGCAACCTTGAACCTGGTGCTAAAATCTGCAATGGTTGTACATTAGTGCACAACGTTTTGGTAGGAGTCCCTAAGGTAGGCAAGTTTGCCAATGTCTATATTGCCTCCTACTCCTTGGGGGTTTTCTCCTCTTCCTTCTCCTCTTCTCTACTGCCTTGATCAATAATGATGATTTGAGGAGATACACCTTGGATTTGTGTTGTAGGAACATCTTGTCATGTTTGTTCCTTTGTTGGCTCCTTCGCAGTTGTTGTTTCTATGACTGTATTATCAACCTTAGCAGTTTGACCTTGTGCTTCTTGCTCTTTGTGTTGATTTTCTATAGTTGTGGGAGGTTGTGAAGGTGGCTCTTATGTGTTTTCCTTCTTCCTTGTGATTTTTGCTATAGACTTTTGTAATTCTTCCACACTCACCAAAACTGGATATGTACATAGTTGTGATTGAATTGTGGTTTGGTGAAGGATCTTTTTGAGATCCTCTGCAGTTAATGGATTAATGTTCTAACCTAAGGTGTCAAGAACATCCTTTACAATTACTATTTTTGCAAGTGTTGTATGTGGAAGACTTGGTGGTGACAGTTGGGTGTCTTGGACACTCTATTCTAGTTGCTGCTCTTCAGCTATTGCCTCTTCACCTTGAGTTTTCTCCACTATTTATTCTTCTTTCTCTTTCTCTCCTTCTTCATCTTTCTGATTTTCCTCTTCTTCTTCATCATTTCTCCCCTTAAATTGGTCTTCCTGCCCTTCCTTTACAGTTGTCAATCCATAAATTAGTATCCACATTTGTGTGGACTTTTGCACAACATCTTCAATCTAATTTTGCAAAATTCTAAAGGCTTTATATTTGGGTGCAAATTTGCTCCCATGTTTCTTACTAGCCTTAGTTATTTGACCTTTTGTAAGGTCTGGCATTACACAAGCCAATGTTGACTCCCTTATTTCTTTCTCCATCTTGAGACAGTAATGCCATTTATTTTCAACAATGGAGCTTAGCTCCTTAGGCATTGAATTGTTTAGTTCAAGTGGGGTGGTCTTGAACTTAGCCAACATAGTGTAGATAGA
The DNA here is from genome assembly GCA_028749045.1 of Cupressus sempervirens. Lineage (NCBI taxonomy): Eukaryota > Viridiplantae > Streptophyta > Pinopsida > Cupressales > Cupressaceae > Cupressus > Cupressus sempervirens. Next base: position 198,037,192 of record CM053785.1, read on the forward strand.
CTCTTCCACTATGTTTTGTTGTTCCTTTGACAACTTATTGAAACCAATGGTCTTTAGACTAGTTAGATCTACATTATCTCTAATATTATTGCAAACACTTTCCAATTTAGATTTGGTAGAACATCTTACCAATTTGAATTGATGTTCATCAGACTCTGTCCTTTCTTTGTTTGATTCAGGAGGTGCAACGTACTTTCTTCTTTTCTTCTACTTTGTAGGCCCTCCTTTCTCTATAGCCTTCTACTTCTCCTATTCTTATTCCACCTGAGTTGTAGCCCTATTATTTGCCCTTGTAGTTGGCTTGGTTGGGCTTAGCTTTGTAGCTTTCTTCTTTACCCTGGGTTGTGTAGATGGCTATTTTTGAGCTTTCCTTTTCTTTGGATTAGCCTTGGGTGTTTCTTGCTCAACACCTTCATCCTCTTCAGCATCCTCTCCCATACCTTGGGTTAAGGTAAGTGGTCCCTAACCTTGTTCCTCTTCATCATCCTTAGCTTCTTCACCTTCTTCCTCTGCTGCTTCTACAATGCCCTCACCAAATTTGGCCTATAGCTTCTTAAAAAGTTTATCCTTCTTTTTCAATGTGGAGGTAGTCTTCAACTCCATATCCACTTTTGATCTCACCACATCATAGGTTCCAAAATATGGTGCATCCTTCTATTTCCTCTGGTAGTAATGCAGTTATTGATGTTGATGCTTCATCTATATTTATTTCATAACCAAGAGGTATTAACCATCTCACTCTTGGTATGGTAGCTTGAATGTATGTATAGTCAATGTCTACAACAAAGCATACATCATTTACATGTTTCTCTACTAAGGAAACTGGTATTCTTAGCCTTTTCTTCATTGACTTTTTGAAATCTTCAAAATAGCTAGTCATTAAGGTCTCAAAATTAGCTCCCATTTGCTCTATATATTCATTAACCTAAGCTATGATAGACCTTTTTGTTTTTCATGAAAATTTTTCAAAAGAAGGAAATTCATTTTGAACATAAAAGAATATACAAATCAAAATAGCACCAAATTTGCATTGGGCTCCCTTTGTTCTTCTTATAGCTGCTAGATTCTCATTAATCTTTTGTAGTTGTAGTTTTGCAAGATCATAGGTATGATCCTTTTTCACCAATTTGTAGCTTACATCCACTACAATGCAAGGCACACTGTTAAGTCTACTGAATTGGTAGAATTTGTGTGCAATAACCCTAATAGCAAAATTAACAAGAGGGTCTTGAATGGTGTCAATTGTCATCCCTCTCTTCTTCTACTTGGCACTAATATTCTTCTCAATTGCCTCCTTAGAATCACTCCTAAGGGTTTTTGGCTGATCTAGGGTTGGGTACCCTATCACTCTATGTATAATTCTTTTTGTGATTTTCACTGGGCCATTCTCCAACCATGAGTTTCCATCATGTATTCGGCTAAGCACTATTCTTATCCATTCAATCTTGAACACTATAGGGAATTCTAGGGCATGCGTCAAACCCTTCTTCTCAACAATTTGGTATTCTTCCTTCAACACTACATTCTCACATAGTTTTTTATAAGCTTCCCTCATCTCCATGTCTCCTATGGCTCCAATCTTACAATTATAGCATCTTGTAACATCTTGAACCATGACTACCTTATGATGTATGATAGATAGGGCTCCAGCTAGGTCATTTTTATATGCTACTTCTAGTATTGGGAAAAAATTAGGTTGTTTTACCTCATTTGACACTAGCTAGACTTCAAATGATTCCTTTTCCTGAGTTTTCCTAGAACTAGAAGCCATTTTTGCAATCTAGGGTTTGTACGCAAAGAAAATATGAGACTGCATAGCTTAGCACAAACATAAATTCCTTGAAATTGATGAAATCATGCTGAAATGTTATTGAAATGTGCTTATATGTTGGATTCTCTGCTATGAAATTATTCTACACTCTTCTTTGTCTTTTCTCTTTGTTTGGGATGAAGAAAAATGATTGAAAATGTGATATTGCATTTAATGCTTAGTGCATTTATAGTTGTCCACTTAGCTTCTAAAGGATTCTACATTACTCAGCTTCCATTACCTTTACATCACTTGGCTTCCATGAGAGTATTCCTTTACTCGACCGCAACTAAGATTTCTTCTTTACTCGGCTTCCACTACCAACTCGACTGCAACTAATCATTCAGCTCCTACTATTTTGACAATCAACTCAGCATGTACTAGAATTTTACTTGACTTCTGAGGGCAACTCGACAACTCTTATAAAATCTTGAAATTTTAATTTTGCATCTCTGTTCATGCCAATTTCTTCTTTTCAATACTTACTTGTTTAGGAACTGATGTATGATAAAGGTTTGTAAATCAGTCCCTTATGCCTCCTCTTTTGTTTAGTTTGATGAAGTGTGACCACTTGACCTATTAGGTGAAGTGATCCCTTCATTTGATGTGCTACACCAATTTTTCCTCTTCCATGTCTTATTCATTTCTCCTTTGATGTATTCAACATCTACCTTCTCTTTACCTTTGTTGTTCTTTGAGTTAGGTGCCTTTGACCTTGCTGGGCAATTCCTTTTGATATGACTAGTCTTCAAGCAACTGAAACATGTGGTTTGGCTCAACCATTTGCTATAGTTCCCTTTGAAATGTGTCCTTATGCAATTTTTAGGAATGTGTCCATATTCCTAATAGTAATGACAACTATACCTGGTGTTGTAGTCCCTATTATAGTGATGTCCATGGTTACCTTCCCTTGCTGCTTGATTTGGTGTTCACATAGGCTTTGATCTACACTCAAAAGTTCTATGTCCATACTTCTTGCAATTGTTGTAGTGACCTTCAAATTTTGGTGTTTTGATAGTCCTAGTCCTACAATTATGTGCTTGATGTCCTTGCATTTTGCACTTATGACAATGACTTGCATTCTTAGGCTTGTCATGTTGATGGGCATTCTTGCTCCTGCATACATTAGAGGTATGTCCCTTTTTACCATAGAAATGACAAGTAGGTTTAGTGTTCTTACCTTTGTTACTCCTTTCTTCTACAATCTTGGATGGCTTTCCTTATTTAGTGCTGATGTATCCTAGTCTTGAAGTATCATTGCTATCCCTTGGTGATTTTAGTAGCAAATCAAAGTACTTATGGCCTCATTAGGTTTTTTGAAGTTCTCTACAATCTCCTTCTCTCTTTTTAGGTCATTTTGCAGTTGTTCATTTTTCATCTTCAATGTAGAGATCTCAATATCCTTGACATTTAGTTTATGATGTGCATTCATCATTTGACTTAGGGTGTCTAGTTGCATGTTTGAAATTCTTGCAAGCTCAATTGATTTTTCTTCTATTATATTGGCAAGGTTCCTCTTGTCTTCTTCTAGCACATCCTTGTCTTCAATGGATCTTTTCTTCTATTCAGTCACTTCACAAAGCATCATGGCTTGTGATTCTTGTTCAAGCTTGAGTGTTTTGATTTCTTCTGCTTGAGCTCTATTCTTCTCCATTAGGTCTGCTATTGCTGCATCAAATTCTTTGTAATTTCCATTTGAAAATATATTTGAGGTGTCAATATCCTTATATTTTGTATCATTCTCAGCTATGAAAATCTCTCTTCTTCTCTTTAAGTATTTTCTTAGTTCTTCTCTAGCTTCTTCCAAAGCATGTAAAGCAAGTTGTATATCAATTGCCTGGTTCTCTATAATCTTCCCAAGTTTGTAGACTTCCATTTCCAGATCTTTTCTCCAAGTTGTAAGGTTCCTTCTTGTGAGAACTTAGCTCTGATACCAATTGGTGGAATTTACAAGTGGGAAGATTTACTTCTGAGAGGGGGGGGGGGGAGGTGAATCAGAAGTAACTAACTTCAACCATTTTGAAACCTTTTAGCTGAAATCATTCAGATGCATCTAATTCATCTAATAAACATAAAAGTAAAACCATGCATGAAAATAGTTAACACACAAGATTTGGTAACCCAAAAACCCTCAAAAATGAGAAGGTAAAACTGGGGTGGGGATGACACCCACAAAGTATCACTACAGCAATATGTAATTGTTCAAGCTTACAAAGTTTGACCACTTTCAATGTTCTACCCTTTGAAAGGCCTATCCTATTAAAGACTTTACACCATGTTAAAAGTGACTTGGTAAAAGGATCTACAAACATTCACTTGGAATGCTACCCTGTTAAAGGATTTACAATCTTATTAAGGACCTACAATATGGCTGCTAAGCCAACCTATCAACATAGGATTTCCATTCTTACAATACAATGGTTAGAAAGTATGGTAGAATACCTTGACCTGATAACTTGCAATCCTCAATTGTTGATTCCAAATCCTTATTCAACTCTATCTACTCTGATTCTTACTTGATATGATCTGATATATCACTCTTTGTAATGTTGATACTCTGTTCTTGATCGACTAGATTCTACAATACTACTTTTCTCTTCTCTAAGTCTTTTCACCCTTCTACACTTCACTATAATTCACCCACACACTTCTCACACACATATATAATGGGGTTTCATCCTCCTTTTAAAGATTTCAAAGAATTAGGGTTAGGTATGAATCTATGATCAATATTTAATCTTCATTTCCCACTCATTTCTTGCACTTTTCCTATTGGTTACATGCCTTCTCCATTTTTCTTATTGGTTGCATGTTGATTACATAGGTAATGGAAAAGATTCATTCTTATCTTTAGGATCCTTCGAGATTCATCCTATCTCAGTTCCAAAAATGGTTTACATCTTAGTTTGTAAAGGCACAAATTCATATGTTGATTTTGTGTTACTTGGTAGTTACTAGTTTTTGATGCTCAACACATATGGGAATTCTATCTCACTCAGCTCTTATAGCATTTCTATTTCACTCAGCATCTATACCCTGCTCAACACCTATAGTGACTTGACATCTATAGTGACTCGACACTTGAACTTCACTCGGCACCTGAAGTTCACTTGACACCTATTGAATTCTCTAGCTCAACACATACTATAGCTTGGCTTTTGTATTATACTTAGCATCATCTTGAAAATTGTTTAAGTGTGTTGACACTCAATTGTCAAAACCAGTCTAAGACTAACACAATAGAGTTTTGATCTGATACAACTTACAACTTTTTTTGTAGATTATAAATCACTATCTAGTCCTCAATTTTGTTTGGCTTTCATACTTTGTAGTTCTGACAGCTTATTCATCCTTCAAGCATATATATCTCCTTGAGCCTTCTTGCTTAGCACGCCAATGCAGTCACCTTTTAGGTCACTTGATGATGTAAAGTCCTTGACTTCCTATTGTCCTTCTTTTCTCTATTCTTTTCCTTGTCTTCTCTAACCTTCTCCTCTTCTCTACTTCATGACCAGACATTCTTATAAATAGAAAATTAAGATACTTTTTTATTTTCCATCATCCATTTTATCGTTTGGATGGTTTAGGTAGGATACAATGTATCCACCTCATATTCCATCTTTCTTCTATAGACTTCTCCTAGAATCCATTTGAATTCATCTAGAAATGGTTTACCTCAAATTCTGTGTCACCAACTCATCAACCTTATCTTCCACTTGGTTCACAGACTTCAATAAAACAAACTTGTCAGCTCAGATTTGGCAAATCTTAGATCTTTTTAATAATTCAATAACTTGGCATTATTAATCTTCTGATGCTTAGCACATACTATGTTGTTTGACATCAACTATGAATTCACTTGACATCAACTAAAGTTTACTAATGCTCAACACATACTACATTGCTCGACACCTACTATCAACTCGGTCAAGCTTGGTAGACAGTCTTTGTGCAACTTGTTCTTCTAAAGTTTCTAAGTCTAACCAACCTTTGTAACCTCAAGTAGATTATCAATACTATTGGAAATATTCAGGATATGTCAAGTTACTAAGAGGGGAGGGGTGAATTAGTAACCTTAAATTTTTTTATTAATTTACCACACATCCATCTATACTACTACATGCATAATTCTGAAACATAAAAAAATCATTACACAAGTGAACACAATATTTGGTTACCTAGAAACCTTCCAAATAGAAAGTAAAATTGGGGTGGGGATGATACCCACAAAACTTCAATACTATAGTATAAAGTTGGTTGGTTAAGGCTTACATTGACCACTTCTAGTGATCTTCCCTATTAGGAGCACAAAGAACTGCTAGGTCCACCTTGTTAGAGGATTTGCAAACATACAATAAAGTATGCACTCTGTTAGGAGATTTGTACAAAGACTGTTAAGTCTACCTTGTTAGAGGATTTGAAAAATTTGATTCCCTTGTTAGGATGAAGTAGTGGATCTATTTGCAACTGATTGTTGATAAGATCCCTTATGCACTGATCACCTCATGTGATGGATATATCTTTTTAGTCTCTTAATTGACCTTGTTGTGTACCTTGAACTGTTACTGATGATCTTTCACATATACTTCACATTACTTCACAATTCCTTCTCATTCCATGCATCATACATACATTCACACATACATACTTGATATCTTACAATAAATCTTACATATATACCTTTCAAATTTACAAAATTACAAGGTTGGCCAAAATATAAGTAAACAAATACATTTCAAAGTCGGTCCAACAGTAAATAACTTGGGTTCACTAAACTGACTCGGTGACCTTTTGATATTTAGTGTCCATTGCATTACTCGACATCATCATGCACTTGGTAGAAGTGAAGGCTCAGTCCATACTAATCACTCAATGTAGTTCTGAACTCGGTAACCACTGGTGACTTAGTAGATGTAGTGTCACTCGGTAGATACTATACACTGAGTTTACCTTGCTTCACTCGATAAACACTGAATCTTTCATCACTCAGTTTGCACTAAATCTTTCATGGCACAAATTATCTATTTGGTAGACACTGTGAAGCACAGTAGATATTGAGAAGCTTGGTAGACATTGCTAGACTTCACATTGTTTGTATTTGCTTGGTAGCCACTGTCTACTTAGTGTAAACTATTGAACTGTGAATGCTTACAAGGTAACCACTTGATGCTCGATAAGCATACAAAATTGACTAAGTGTTGTCACTAATGACAAAATAATCATAATGCCAACACAATACATCACGTCATCATTGTCTTAACTAATACTTGTACTTCATTATATAATCATAACTCGACCTTTCCTTTAGGTTCTATTATTACATCTTATTGATCAAGTCATCTTAATCAATTAACTAAGTGAAAGCACTTGAATCTTATAAGCAATTGTCTTACCTATAAAATACCAGGTTTGACATCAGTGACAAAACAATGACTGAAACACATTTTTTGCTTCAACAATCTCCCTCTTTCAATAATCTCTTTTAGTAATGATATTTTCAATCAGATCTCAACATGAATTACTTGGTTAATACTATAGACTACAAGATAAGTTTGGTAGTTGCTAACCATTTGATTAAGTGCGTGTGTCACTAATAAATAAACTTGACCGTAATGTCAACAATTCCATCTAGAGATAGCGACTAAACATGCAAAGAAAATTCAATGAACACCAAGAGGGAGGACAACTATCTAATAGAGACACTTTATCTTTGCGGTTTACCTATTGTGGTTGTGCTTTTATTACAAATTATAGAGTTGATCTTGAACATCATAATTGAAAATTGCTCAAAGTTTGACTATCTCCAATATTCTTTTTGTAATAATTTTGTCTCATATGAAAATAATTTTGTAACTGGATTTTGAACATGTGTCCTCCCATCTAAATCTTGTTGTAATCCTTATTCTATAAAAGGATTTCCAAGATGTGGATGAGGGTCCAAAATTTATAATCTTAATAGATTTTTGTTCATTTTTGTGTCAGTCCATGCAATGTGCATATCGTAATTTTGTTTCAAAAATTGAATAGAAAGTTAATAGTTGCTAGTCTATTTGAGTTGTTTTCCTGATAGGGATGGTCATTGAATTGTATACAATTTCAAATAAGTTAGTACAAATGTAGAAAGATAACTATTTATCATAAACCTTGTCTCTTTCTTTATTTCTATTCTGTGCTCTTAGATTTAATGGAAAATTTTATTAAATTTCAATTGCAATTAATTTTGAATTATATTTCAATTTTCTTTTGCTAATAATCTAATGGGTGATGCAAATGCTTAATGTAAATTGAAAGAACTTTATGGTTTTCATTGAAGATTTTTATAAGATTTGGAAATGAATACTGGTTATCTTTGCACAAAGTGTTAAGATAAGATCTTGAAGTAAATGTCTAATTCTTGTGAGTTTATAGCCCAATAGACAAGGCACTAGTCATCCTTTGAAGTTGATCTTGTTGGAATATCTTATACTATGTAGATATTCATATAAATTAATATTTTATTTTTCTTTTATTGAAGTTATAAAGCATCAACCTATAGTTGATTCATGGATTTCTAGGGTTTGATAAGATAGGCATTTATCATTTTTTTGCTATCATAGAATTAGTGGAATTAGGGCTATATCATTCGTTATTTTGGAATTCATGCTGCTTTTAGAGTTTAAAAGAACTAATGAGTGAATTCCTAAGTATAATTGTCTGAATCTTATAGAATTCAAAGTGGAGAAGACATCAAAGTTTTGTTAGTTGGTCCTTTAGGTTTATATTTTAGAATACCCATCATGGTCTCTAGTTAATTCCTAGGTTTTCTGATTATCCAAAAGGTTGTTAAACTTTTGCATATTATTTCCAAATAATTTGTATTAGAGTGCAATTATCTTGAAATAAACCTAACAACTTAAGAGGATTAAATCATGAAAATGAAGGAATACATGTTGGAAAAAATCATTGAGAACCATATGATTGAAATCCATATCATATTGAAACAACTTGAAGGTGAAAGAGAAGTGTTAAAGAAATCATTGACAAAAGGGAAAGAGATGGTAATTTAGCAAAATGATACTGAATGGAAGGAAGTTGACACAGAAGGACTACTTGAAAATGGAAAGACTTTTTTCATAGTGAAGTAGTAACAGAGCTACTAGAAAAGAACGATGTCATAACCAAAAAAATTAAAAATCTCAAGATAGAATAGGAACCCAATCAGTATTACTATGTGAAGTAATAGAAAAAAGAAATAAAGACAAAGAAGACAAAATAAAGATGATAATAAGACTTGAAGAGAGATCATTTGAAGTACATAAGCTTACAAATAATTAGCTAGATATGATAAATATATTGATAGTTTCTAATCAAGAAGCAAATAGAAAGGACTTGGATATCACAAGCCTAAGGTCACAAAATGAGCATCTGAGAAGTGAGTTGAGGCATGAAAAGGAACTTATGGAAAGAATGAATAGACCAAATGAAGTTGTCAAACACTTTGAAGAATTGATGAGATCACCTAGAACAAAAGACACCTTTGGATTGGGATACAACAAGCACTCTTCATCTACTAAAGAAGGAGAATCATAAAAGAGTGGAGAAAAAAGGAATGCTAAATCCAAGGGAAAACCTACATGTCCTCATTGTGATAAACTTGGACACATTGCAAACATTTGTAGAAGCAAGACTGGTATGCAAACTTCTAAACCTAATTGTTTTAAATGTAAGAAGGTAGCACATCAAGCACATGAGTGTAGATGAAAGAAAAATGACTGATTCATTACATTCAAAGGACACTACTATAACTATCAAAAATATGGAAATAGATCTCATGAGAGTAGATTCAAGTCAACATTCAAATGGACACCTAAGAAACAAACACATGCATCAAAGAAAGGCATGGTATAATTGTCCCTATTGTGAAGAGTATAGACACAATCCAGAGAATTGCATCAAGACACATTTTAGAGGAAATTACAAGAAGTGATTGAATGGAGAAATAATATGTTTCATTTGTCTTAAGTTTGGACATATCAGTAGATATTGTAGAACTAGAGTACCAAAACCAAATAATTGAAATTACAAACTTGAAGGAAAGAAAACATGGATAGAGATAGTGAGAGCTGGAAGTAGTGGAGGAGACAAAGAAGAAATCACTCAATCTAATTGATTAGATGATCACACCACATCCATCTAAATAAAGGAGGTATGTAGGTTCTCTATATTGAATTATATATTTCACATCAGTTCCTAACATAAATTCATGAAAATTTTATATCTACTTAAGTAAAAGTGTATTTAGAATAGATCCATAAGAGGGCTAGAAAAAGAAAATAATTTTCTACATAGAGTACTGAGCATCAGTGGTATAGTCTATATTGACCAAGATTTTTCAGTATAGACAGTGTGATCAAGAAAGTTGATGTATTGATCGAATGAATTAGTGTTGGCCGAGTAAGGCAACCTTGGTTGAGCAAGTATGAGGATTGAACTAGTTTTCATACACCAACCAAGTACGAGGAACATTTATTGCAAACCTAGAATGGAAATTTGAAGGTATATATCAAATTTGTGTTTACATTTTCATTTACCAAATGATTTTAGATCTCTCAAGTGATTTAAAGTTAATTAAGGAAATTTTTGTGATGAAGCAAGAAAATTATAGAGAAGCATTGACAAATTTATTCACATTAGTAAGTGTTACTTTTAGTGTTGAGTAAATTATTTTTAGAAGATATTATAGAAGAATTTATTTTTTAAAACCTTGGTTATAATGGCATCAACAAGAGAAATGTTGAAGGATGGCAATACTTAGATTGTAAGGAATGACCAATGTCCACCAAAATTTAGGGGTAGTATAATTATTGAGAATATTGAAGATGATATTGGTGCTCTATCATCAATTGCATCCAAATTTTTGGCTATTTACGATGTAAGATCCTGTTACCTATGAAAAGTAGGAGAAATTGGAGACTTTGAAATAAGAGTAGCTTATGAGAAGCTATGTAGCAATAGAACCCTGAAATACAAGAACCAAATAGTTGTTGAGAAAAGGCTTACCCATGCCCTACGGTTCCCTAAGGTTTTCAAGGTAGAATGGATAAAGTTTGTGCTCATTCGCATCCACAAAATAAAGGTATGATTAGAAGGTGGACCTATCAAGATCAAAAATGATATAATACACCAAGTAATTAGTTACCCTACCTTGGTTTAACCCAAGAGCATAAGGAGTAAAGCAAAAAATGAAATTGGGAAGTTTACCAAAGAAAAGTGGAGTGGTAGAGGGATGCCAATTTATGGGATATAAGATCTTGTAATTGAATCTCCAATTTATGTGATTGCACACAAGTTCTACTAGTATAGTAGTTTGAACATCATGTCATGCATTGCAGTAGATTTGGGGTATAAAATTGTCAAAAGGGATCATACTTATGACCTTGTCGAACTACAACCACATCAATTATCAGAGAACCTAGAGGCAATTAGAAAAGAAAAGAATTCATCATGTAAGTTCATATCTTTGCTAGTATGCATATTCCTCTATGTACAAAATTTATTTCCTACAATTGGAACAATAGAATGGGATAGAAATTGACCTACGATAGAGTAGTTGAATAACTTGATTAATAGCTTAGGAGAAAATTTTGAAGCTATAATATATAATTAATTTTGAGAGTTCAAAAACAAAATGAAAAATAGAATGAGAATACCTAATTTAGTTGTTGATAAGTATCACAATGAAGTATATTTTGTAGTAGACATAGATTTTGTACATGCTGAAACAATAATACTAGGAATTTCATGGCTAACACCTATGCCGTATGAAGTGAATGTTGATGGGGTCACAATAGAAGTGACTACACTTTTGATAGAAGATGTTGATGTGAATGCTGAGTAATTCGACGCATATGAAACAATAATGGTAGAGTTAAATGCATAATCTAGCACTCCCAAGGCCGAGAAGAAAAGAAAGAGAAAGAATGGAGAGGAAAATAATAATTAAGAAGGGGAAGGATTAGAGAAACATACTAAAGTCAAAGAAAGAAAAGGAAAAGAATTGGCTACTGTCGAGCTTAAGGCAACAAAGAAGAGAAAGGTAATAATTGTTGATCTTAAAGTTAAAGCTGATCTTAGTAGAGAGGTGAAGAAGTCTTTCATACCTTAGAAGCTAAAACTAAAAATCATAACAACATCAAAGATAGCTTAGCCCCTAGCTATGAAAGAAAAAGGCAGTCCATCAAAGAAGAAATTGGCCAGCTCAACACAAAAGAGTATACAAGAGACATTGAGGAGAAAATTGATCGTTGAATAAGAGAAGGAAGATGATGAAGAGACTGAATCAGATGAACCTAGAAAATTGATAATTGTAAAGAGACTCCCTCCATTGACTATAGATTAGGTATGTGAAAAGGTTGGAGAATCAAGAATCTTTGTAGGATTTAAAGATATTAACTATGATTCTTTGAATAATGACGATCAAGTTAAGCTTGAAGAATCAATGATAGATATGATGAAAAAATTTAGGTATACACCCTTAGAATTGGGAGATGGATTCCCAGTGGGTTTGTACAAATGGATAGATTCCAAATGGAAGTGGGCACTATCCACAGAGAAGAAAATAAGAGAAACTACATTGGTAAAAGATATACCAAATTTGGGAAAGACACATGTTGAGATCAGATTGAAAAAGATCATTGTTGAGGGAGATTGTTCTAATTAGATTACAAGAAGGAGATTATTGAAGAAGATTGCATATTCTAATAATTTTTTTTGTCACTAATGTCAAATCTACTATTTTCTAGTAAGACAACTGCTTATATGACTTAAGTACTATCACTTAGTTGATTGATGAAGAGGATTTGATCAATAGATGTAACAATGGCACCAAGAGGAAAGATTGAGTTATGATTATGTAATGAAGTACAAGAATTAGTTAAGATAGTGATAAAATGATGTATTAATAATCTAATTAAGGTTACAAAGGTTGGGTACACTAAAAAAGTTTAGAAGAACAAGTTATAAAAAGGTTGTCTTCTAAGCTTAACTAAGTGGAGAGTAGGTATTGAGAAAATTCAATGCAAGCTAAGTTGAAAATTAGTTGGAGCTGAGTAAAAGTTTATTCTAGTGTATGGTGAGTAGAATAGTGGATGCCAAGTAAAGTTTAGTTGATGTTGAGCACTAGTAAACTTTAGTTTGTGCCAAGTAAATTCACAGAGGATGTGGAGCAATATTGTGTGTGTGAAGCATCAAAAGCCAAATAATGCTGAGTAGTTGCATTATTTAAAAGATCATGAAATCAATGAATTTGAGCTCACAAGTTTGGTTTCTTGGATTGTGTGAACTAGGTGGAAGATAAGATTAATGAGCTAGTGGTACAAAATTCAAGGTAAACCATTTTGAGGTGAATTCAAAGAGGATTCAAGGAGAAGTTTCTAGAAGAGATATGGAATGTGGGATAGATTCAATGTGTCCTACCTAATCTTTCCTAACCCTAAATTGGATGATGGAGGATGAGTAGTAAAAGATCTTAATTTCCTATTTATAGGAATGGTTGGTTAGAAGAAAAGGTTGTCATGTGTGAGAACCTAAGGATGACAAATAGTCAAGGGTTTTGCTTCATCAAGTAACCTAATAGAAGATACTGCATTGGCATGTTAAGTAAGTGTAAGGAAACTTGGTAATAAAGAATATAACCGTTTCCACATAACCCATAATAGTTCTGAAATAAATACGGAATTAAAATCCACATACAAGAGAATAGACAAAATACCCACAAAATTGTGACACAAGATATACCTTGGGAAACCCTTATTGAGGGAAAAACCTAGCCTCCAAAAGCATCCATCACCATGTATTATTCAACAAAAAATACCATTGCCATACAACCATGGAAGTCTTCATGGCCATAGCCACAACTGAGAAAACTATGTGAACAAGCATGAATCCACACATCCCATGCCATGCTTCCAACCTTCACAAATGCTCCCTTGGCTAACCTGTCAAGCCTTGTCCTGCTCAACTCTTGCCTTTCTTACTCTTTCTCTACAACAACTACCCTTGTGGTTGCTTATATAATAGCAAGTCCCACAAAACCACTAAGTGCTATTACATAAATCATGTGCTACCTAACACACTGACCCCACATTTAATATTGGGCATTTAATTCTTTTCCCCAATATTAAATAATTACATGTAATATTTTCACAATGCTACAATACAACTCATCAAGAATATTTCATGGGAATCTTTACATGTTGCACATCCATCTAGGTGGAACATCACATGATAAAATAAAATAATAAAATATAACAATATTATGCAATGTGTGCAACACCCATTATCTCAACAGTAAGAAGGCTTAAGGATATTAATGCTTGAAGGATGAACAAGCTATTAGAGCTTAAAAGTATGAAGGCTAAGTAGAATGGAGGACTAAAATAGTGATCTTTAATTTGCAAATAAAGTTGTAAGTTGTTAATAGATCAAGTCTTACTATTAATCTCTAACAATTGTATCAGTTTAGGATAAATCCTTTGGATTAAGGTTGACCTCACAATCATTTGTAAATCCTTTAATCAGGTGACATTCCAAGTGAATGGTCTACAATCCTTTAATAAGGCTCACTCCTAACAGGGTGACTAAAATACTTTTATAGGGTCACATTTAATAGTGTGTATTGTAACCTTTAATAGGGTTGGCCTTTCACAGGGCATCACTTTAGAAGAGTGAAAAAGAGTAGCATGTTACTGGTATTTTTTCCCAAATTGGGTTTCTACATAAATCATTGTGTCAAGTGTATTGATGAATCTATTATGTTTCATGTTTATATTTTTGCAAGTTGATTTGATAGTAACTTACAAGTTTTAAAGGATTGCATAATCTTATGGATGCATGCATGAAGATAAATCTTTTATGGGTTCACTAACCTATGAAAAGTTTTCTTTATACATCTAGACCTTAGATAAGTGATTCATCCCCCCCCCCGTCTCAGTTATTCTACAAGTATTTCAACAACACATACTTCTATAGCCCTTAAAGCTTCAGTGAAGAAGTTTATGCCAAGAGATAGGGCATAATTTTTTTTGAACAATAATGCTCATGATGTTGAGAATGACAACATCAAGTATGGAAAGAATTATTTGGAGTGATTACTCCAATAGTAGAGCCCATAGAAGGCTCAACGTAAACAACATGAGGTTTTTATTGTCAAAGATATATCTAACACCCCTCCATAGAACCTCAATGTGGTTACCAAGGAAGATATGGAGAAACTCATGTTAGACACAACTCTACCTTGTTCAAATCCAATTTTTTTACAAGTGGTAAATAATTCAAAGATTGAGATTGCATAGGTTGGAAAAGTAGAAGTTCAATCACTAATAGAGAATACAAGTACCAAGAAATAGGGCAAGGTAATAATTGTGTTTACACAATTAACTTGTATGCATATTCCTAAGAAACAAGAGAGGAAAGAAGAGTATAAAAGCATAGGGATGACAACAAAATAGGTAACATCAAAGGAGAAAGAGACTTCATTAAATCTTGTACAGTTACCAAGTGTAAAGCTTACAATATCATTGGAGAGAACACCTGAATAATAGGTGATACCTACTTAGGAGAGGAAGCAACAAAAAATGAGATCAAGTGAGAAGGGAAAATAATTGCAACTATCACTACCTAGTGATACAACTCCTAGATCTCAAGTTTTGACTCAGATAAATGAAATGTGTGATGAGTTAGTAAGTCTTTATGAGGTAATAAATTTATCTATGTATGACTTAAATAATTTAATACTTGAATAGTTGTAGGAACTTTAAACCTTGTTGAGACATAAGGAAAAACAAGAACTAATGAAGAGAGAGAAAAATAAGAAATAGCTACTACAAACTGTTAGAGACAATTTTTGTGGATGCATTTGGAATAAATGACGTAGATGGTTAGCTTTCAATTTTGGACCAATTAGTATATATTTCTGATAAAATTTAGGAAGGGGATATAGAGACTATGCATGCAAAAACCTAACCTGTCGGGAGCATGTGTAAACAAGCAAACATTAGTAGCATGTGCATTTAAGATTCAAATAAGATTGAAAAACCACTAAGTCTACTTGAGTTTTAAAACAAACTATGAAACCAACAAATTAGAGTCCTCACACAACCTCAAAGTAGCTCAACACGGGAGCCCATAAGAGGCCTTGTTGGTGTTCTTAAGTGTGAGGGATGTAGATGTGTTCTCCCAAAACACAACTATTGAATCCCTTGAATGATAAATGATATGCAAAATGAGATGAGTGAATCCAAGACTAAATGAATGGAGAATGTCTTCAAGAAATAGCTATGAGTGAGCCAATCCTCAAAGGATTCTAAGATGTAAGATGGAAAATGTAAAGAACCAAACTTAGCAATGATAATCTAGAATGAGATGCAAGCATAAATGCAATAAATATAAAATTTACCAAAAGGGTTAGTAGCAAATATGTAAATCACAAAAATCACTAAAGAGCTCTAACACTAAACTAGCATGATGACAATGCAAATGAGGGAGATGAAAAATGCTTGAGACAAGGGCTCTATTTATAGGTTTGAGAGAGGCTTTGGGAGGTGGCATTTATGTGGCATCCACATAGGTGCCACAAGGGAGACACATGGGCTAAAGGAAAAGCCATGCAAAAGTAAAAAAGAGCCTTTAATGTTTGACAGGCTCAAGGTGTGCTCACACATGTGTAAGCAACCTTGGGGGAAGGAGTGGGGGACAAATGTGTAAGAGATGTAAGAGGCATAAATGAAGTGGAAGGTTTATTGGATCAAGAGCTTCTTACACCTATGTGAGCAAACACTTAAGGACTAAAAGGTGTTTAAAAAGGTTTTTAAGGTAAATAAGTGGGATTAAGTAGTGGGTAGGCTTAGAAGGATGAGAGTGATGGGTGTATACTAGGTTTTAGGATAGGATTAGGATTAAATTAAATAAGATTTAAATTAATCATAGGATTATAGAATTTAATGAAATGGAGGGAATTAAATAAATAGAATTTATTTAAAAGGGGATTTATGGAGTACTTATGCATTAAATGAATTTAATACATTAGGGGGAAGTATTTAAATTACGTTTAAATACATTAGGGAAATGAAGTTATTTAATTAAATAAATTTAATTAAATAAGTAGAAGAATATGAAAAATATAATTAATTAATGAATAATTAATTATAATATCACAGGAGATATTAAATAAATTAATATAGTGTTTAGGACAATTTTAAGTGTCTATATTTTGCCCCTCTTTGATGTGATGTCTGGGTGACATTATATCAAAGAAAAGAAAATATAGGTTTCCCCAGAAAGGATAGGAGTCCTAGGAGTGGTGTCGAAGTGACAATAGGGGAGGAGGTGCCCCCTCGTGAAAATAGCATAAAAAATGAATTTTGGGCAATTTTCGTGAAAAGGTCTTTAGAAGAAAAGAAAGGGTAGGAAAAAGGAATAGATGAACATTTTGCATGACTTGGGGATAAATAGGGGTCAACATGGCCTAGGAAAGGGTACAAGCTCAGAAAGGGTTCTTGGAGGGCCTATATAAGCCTCCAAGGGGCTCAAGGAAGAGTCATTTGCACACCTAGAGAGCAGAGAACCATAGTGAAAAATGGATCCATTCGAGAGATTACAGCTTGGAGAGTGCATTCAAAAGCACCAAAGACAAACCAAGATGGGATCACTGGTAAGTCAACTATCTGGCTTTTGTTAAATTTAATTAAACCTTTACATTTAGCATTAATGATGCATTTATAAGGGGAAAAAACTTGATCAGGGCAGAGATGGCAATCTCTACCCTGTCATCTATGCAAATGACAAAATGAGGATCGAGACCTCTGCATAGATGACATGATGCATCTTGTCATCTTCATAGATGAAAAAAAGGGGGAAAAGAGAACAAAGTTGAAGTAGAGACAATAATCTCTGGGTTGTCATCTCCATAGATGATAGTTGAGTAGGCACTAATGGGAAATTCGGTGTCTCACAACCACCACAGAGGCCAAATTGGCATCTCCATAGTTTGTCATCTACACTGATCCACGTCTACATGGATCAACATCCCCATAGATCAGGGTCTTGTTGATTGGAATCTATGTTGATTCGCATTTTCACCAAGGGGGAAAAATTAGTAGAAAGAGGGGGGAAGGCATGACTAGGGGGAAATAAAGTAGGATGCTCCATTCTAAGGTAAGTATAAGATAAGAGATATACTAACCATGTGCATGTCTATGCTGCAGATGGAGATAGTGATATTTCTATCGTGAGAGCACTATCTGGTGACTATGGCACTAAGGGATAGATTGACAGAGGTAGAGTGGGGACATGTGAGATTGTGTGGGTTGGAGGATGTCCATGAGTGGTTAGATGTGAGAGCACATTTAACACAGTTGTTAGCATTGATAGAGTGGTGGCATACATCGATGTCTAGTTTCCATCTACCTACTAAAGAGGCGAAAGTTACCTTGCTTGATGTGTGGAAAATTCTACAAGTTCTAATTTGTGGGATGTACCCTAAGTATGTGCTAGAGGGCATTGATCCCTATCTTTGAGAATGCTTTAGGTGACGACAATAGAGGTTGCCTATATAGAAGTCATGGTTAACATGGAGGGAGGCATTGGAGTAGAGACAACCATGACTTGCCTTGTACCTCACTTCACTTATATGGAGGATGATACTAGACCACGTTGGGCATGGATTTTTGATTGGGTGGACACAGGTGCTGAGTACATTATTATAGGATGATGGCGCGGTCTTTTGTTGGGGTCAGACCATCTTAGCTGAGCTATACCATGACCTACACATGTGTGCCTACAAGACACAGTGGACTATAGGTCTAGGATTGACACTACTTATGGTGTAGTCATGGGAGCATATAGGTGTCACATGCCCCATTATAAGATGAGAGACTTGACAACCTAGCAAGCCATTTGCATGTCATTATAGGCTGCTGATCCAATATAGCTCCACTGAGTCAGTCAAATTTTGGAGGAGATGCCTAGATGATATCATTATGTTCGATTGGACACGATATGATGGTGTGGAGTGATGGGGTAGTGTATTAGTAGCTAGAGGAGAGAATGATAGTGAGGATTAGAGATAGCTCTAATATACACAGACATACTATTGGTTGATCAGGTGGACCATGTACGTCATGATAAGATATATGCCCTCTAGGGTGCAGTAGTAGTTTGGGAGGACATAGGATGCAGTTCTAGATAATTGTGTATACCCAGTGGTATCCTAGGAGTACAACAGACTATGGGGTTATGGGACCACTCTAAGGTTGGCTAGGATATCATGGTAGGGGATGCAGCCAGTGCCTTAGGTGCACAAAAAAGACCGAGGGGATGCAGGGATGACATCGGCCTATACACAGCAGTGGGTGGCTCATCAACCACCACCAACAAAGAAGGCATAGGGTGAGGGGGATGGAGAAAGGGATGGTGGACAGGTAGCAGTGGTGCCACTACCAGTATAGGTGGCAGAACAAGGTTTGCAGGGGTGCATATCCTAGTAAAAGAGGGTACTAGCACTAGTGGAGCCACCGTAAGATCCACAAGTATAGGGGCCATAGGTATAGGCACCACTAGGGTCATCGGGGCCACATGGGCCATAGGTACAAAGACCACTAGGGGCATAGGATGTAGATATGGTTAGGCTAGAGTGAGATAGTCTCTAGATAGAGGTTTTCCATCTCCAGGGTGAGATACAGGTGGAGTGGGTGTGGGCAGATAGTGCCCAGCAGGCCTTGGTAGCATTAAAGGTAGAGGTACAGGCCTAGTGAGCTAGGATAGATAGTGCCTAGGAGGCCTTGGTAGCCCCACAAGTGAGGATAGATGTTGGAGAGTTCAACAATTTTGGGATGTAAGAGGAGGTGGACGAGTTGGATGAGATAAAGACTCTATGGTAGGAGGTGGCCACACTACAAGTAGAGTAGGAGATGCACTAGGCATAGTTGGATGAGTACTACCAATAGTGTGATGTAGCCTGATAGGTAGTACAACTTGGGGTAGCCATGGCTATGATGTAGGAGGCTATGGAAGCCTTTTGAGTGGAGAAATAGGTTGTGTGAGAGGTGGCCTACTATAGGTCCCTATATCATGATGTCATGCTTGACGATCAACGACAGCCAAATTATCACGAGGTGTCCAATTCATGGACCAAAAGGGGCTGAGAGAGGTTAGAGAAGTTAGTTGGATAGCATAGGCCTCCATAAGGATGGGATATAGGAGGGACAAGGCTCTCACAGCCAACAACATGACTCTTATAGTGAGCAATTTTGACATAGAGGTGTAGATGCAGTGAGTTTTTGATGATGCATTTATGCATGATGATACTAAATGATTATTTTGTATATAGACTGTACATAGACATTGATTATTCTTTTGATATATCTATATATATATATATATATATGACATGATTCGATGGGCCCAGGTGTATATGGATGATTATTGCTTATGCATGTGATTTCTATGATGTGGATACTGACATTGTGATGCAAGATGTGTGTGATGCTATGTTGCCTATGATTTATATATGATGCCTAATGTGTGAATGATGCAGGTTCTACGGAAAATATGAGACATATACATTCTGTTATATTACATGTATGGATGTACTATATGATTTGTGAGATGTATTATGATGTATATGCCACTAAATATGATGATTATAATGTGTGCACCTATGAATTAATGTAATGAACTAATGATGAAATCTAAAAATGCCTAACTAATGTGACAATGAATGTATCCTAAAATGTTAGTAACAGAAAAAGACACTAATGAATGCAAAGTGAAATGACTGAACTCAAAACGTAAAAATGTAATATGAATGAACCTAATGAATGGACATGTGTTAAAACTCCTCACTTGTAGGAACCAAGTAGCATAACATAGGAGGGGGGAAATAAATAGAACCCTTCTCTCAAGTAGGGCACAATGAAACCCTATACTACTTGAATCCTAACTACATGATACCAAGGGATTCAGTTGTGTTTATAGGGGAGAGCACACCCTAGTTTGATTTTGCAAAGGAGTGATGCACCAAATGCTATAGAAGCATGGATGAAAAATTTCCTTTGTGTGAACTAGACTCTCAACACAATAGATACTTTAGGACGATAGATGTAGTCTACATAACTATGATGGAAAAAATGACATATACATATTTAGAGAGGTTTAGGCACACCCAAATCCTTTTTAGGGGTCTTTGGTGAGAAGTGTGCTAACCCATTGCCCCTAGTGAATAATGCATAATCATAACTCAAAATTGACATACATGTACTAAAGCATCAAAAATAGATCATACCACACTAGTAAATTTGAACCCAAATTTTGACCAATTTTGGTTGGATTTCGACCAAGGTTTGTCGCTATTTTTCTTGTTAAAATTTTGACCAAATTGTAGGTTGGTCAACATTTTGACAAATAAATTGTAGGTTGGTCAAAATTTCAATGAATTTATTCATCAAAATTTTCACTAACCTGCAATTTGGTCAAAATTTTGACAAGAAAAATAGCAACGAACCTTGGTTGAAAATTAGGTCCAAATGTACTAGTGCCACAAATGACATGTGTAGTCAGTTGAAGCCATTCAGGTGATACTAGAGTATGGAAAATCAAGGTACACCCTAAAAAGCCACCACTAACACACAAAATTAAATCAACCAAAGGAGACCTCATGACCAAGTAGTCAATTAGTCCACAGTTCGTGCTAAGAACGTTAAGTCTTAGAATGTGAAAATTGTTATACCATGCATAGGAAGGATTCATCCTATATGTTTTCATAATGTCATTACAAAAGTTGGGCAAGGGCTGTGAAAAGAACACCAAATCATTAAGTCTCAAACGATGATTTTTTTTAGGTTCTGTTGCAATCATTGTCGTGGAAAAAAGCTCAGTGTAATGGGTTTGTAGGGTCAACACTCAACAAAAAAATGCCTCACAAACTAGAGGTCTTTTGAAAGATGGAAGTGAATGAATGCCTCATAGACAAGAGGTCTTTTATTAGATGCATGAAAAGCACAAGTCAGATAGGACTTCTGCACAAAGGTGGGATGAAATGGTGGAAAAGGGGTGAAGTGAGATGAGCCTTATAGATAATGGACAAATATATATATATATATATATATATATATATATATATATATATATAGGAACATTTCTTCTGTCTAGTCTTTTCTTCAAGAACATTTTATGAATGTTTTTGGAGTTTTCTAATTTTCTAGCTTTTTTGTATTTTGTGGAACTATAACAACACTGTACAGGAATTGCAAGACTCAAGCATAGAACCGCTTGAGGTGTTGGATATTTATAGGTTCAGGGAGTGGATCTCCCTCTGAAGTGGCAATCTAATATGCCTCAGAACCATATTTAGTTGTAATGGTAAATGGACCAAGCCAATTAGGTTCAAAATTTCCTTTCCTCTCATGGTTCTAGAGGTTCTTCATGTTATGTTGCAAAACTAAGTCACCCACCTCAAATTCCTGAGGCCTAACTTTTTTGTGAAATTGAAGTTGAAGGAAATTTTGATAAAGTGGAGGTGGTTTAGGGCATTGAGACATCTTTCATCTAGGAGTTGCCACTCTTGCAAGTGAGTAGCTCTGTATTCTTCTTCAGACATTAAATTCTTGAGAGAGATTCTGAGGGAAGGGAACTCGATTTCGATGGTAAGACCACTTTAGAACCATAAACAAGGGAAAATGAAGTGGCTCTTGTGGGGGTACAGATGGAGGTGTGGTAGGCCCAAAGGGTGGGAGCAATTTGGAGGTACTAGTCACAATGAACTATGTCAATAGTTTTCTTTAGGATTTTCAAAATGGTTTTATTGGTAGCTTCAGAATGGCCATTTCCTTGGGGGTAATATTTGGTGGAAAAATGCTAGGTGATTCTGAATTTCCTACACAATGTGGCAACTTCCTAATTTTTGGAAGGTGTTCCATTATTAGTCAATGTGTCTTGAGGTATATTGAAATGATAGATAATGTAGTTAAAGATGAACTTTGAAACCTATTTTTTGATGGTGTAGGTTAATGGGATAGCTTTGACCCACTTTATGAAGTACTCAGTGGCGGCAATAATATACTTGTGGCCATTTGTAGAATTTGGGTATACTTGACCAACAAGGTTGAATCCTCATTAGGAAAAGGGCCATGGTGTGATGGTGGGTTGAAGGTCTTCAGTGGGAGCGTGTATCAAATTGCCATGCTATTGACAAGGGACACATGTTTTCATAAAATGGTAAGCATACACTTCCATAGTAGGCCAATAGTAACCCATTCTAAGGGGTTTTTTTGCTAACATAAGGCCACTAGAATGGGCACCAAAAATTCCTTAGTGGACCTCTTCTAATGCCATTTTGGCTTTGTCTAACTTGAGACATCAGAGGAGGGTTCCATCAAAGTGTTTTTAAAAAAGTGTATCACCTAGGATAGTATATTGGGTAGTGCAATAGATGAATGTTTTTCTTTGATTCGGGGAAAGGGTGATGGGAATCATTTTGTGATGAAGATAGGAAAAAATGTCAGTGTACCATGGAGACTCAAGACTGACAATCTCACACACCAGCTCTAAATCGAGTTGCTCATTAGCAAGAAGGAAAAGATTCTCAACAAGAAACTCACACTTAGGACTATATTAAAGAATAGAAATCATGGAGGCAATGGTAGCTATAGCATCTGTTGCTTTGTTATTAGTCCTTGGTATTTGCTAAAAGATTATCTCTATGAAGTGTTGTTTAAGATCTTCAACTATCCAACAATATGGAACAACTTTTCATCCTTTGTGTGGTATTCATTTGTGACTTGTTTAATAACCGATTGCGAGTCTCCAAAGACAAGAAGGCTTTTGATATTCCATTTGATAGTTTGACACATCCCTGTGACTAATCCTTCATACTCAGCTATATTATTTGTGAAAGGGAATGAAATTTTATAAGACCTAGGAATGAGGTCTCCTTGCGGTGTAACAAACAAAATTCCTACCCCCAATCCCTTTTGTGTGAAGAAACCATCAAAATAAGCTTCCATTGTGTACTAGGGGTAATATTCATAATTGTATCATCTAGATATTCTACTATAATGGGATGGTCTCCTTGAAGAGGAGCTTCAGCAAGCTGGTCTATAATTACTTGTCCCTTAATGGCCTTGCGATCCTTATAGACAATGTCAAATTCACTTAAAATCAAGACCCATTTTGTAGCTTGACTAGTGAGGGAGGCTTTTGATAGAAAATATTTGAGTGGATCTATCTTGGCAATGAGATGTGTAGTGTGATTCAACATATAATGGCGTAGTTTCTGCGTGCAAAAGACTACTTCCAAACAAGCTTTCTCAATAGCAGTTTAATTCAACTCATAGCAAAATAATGTCTCATTGAGATAGTATATAGCTTGCTCATTACCATTGTCATTTAGTTGTTCCAAAAGGGCACCTAAGGCAATTGAAGTGGCTGAAATTTATAGAATCAATGGTCATCCTACAATTGGAGGGACTAGAACTGGAGGATTAGCCAAGTATACCTTAACTTGTTCAAATGCTTTCTGACATAGGTAATCTCATTGAAACTTAGTGTCTTTGTGAAGAAAATGTTGAAGTGGATGGACCTTATCTACCAATTGGGGCACAAATTGTCTAATGGATTGTAACTTTCCCTGAAAACTGCAGAGTTGTTTCAATGTGATAGGTGGAGGCATTTCCATGATGGCTTTTGCTTTGGTAAGATCTACCTCAATACCTCTTCTTAACACAATGTAGCGTAACAATTGCTTGCTTTGACCCCAAATACACACTTCTTTGGATTAAGGCACACTTTATATTTCTCCAACCTTTCAAAAATGGTGGTGAGTACATCAATGTGGGAATCAAATGTCTTAGATTTTCCTAGAATGTCATCAATATAGTCCTCCATTATGACATGTAGAAGGTCATGGAATATTGTAGTCATTGTGTGTTGATAAGTGATGTCAACATTCTTCAAGCCAAAAGGCATGACTTGGTAACAAAAGGTCCCCCATGGGGTAGTAAATGTCATTTTATGTTGATCTTCTTCTATAATTTTGATTTTATTGTAACTAGAGAAACCATCTATTAAAGACAACATCTCATTTTTGGTAGTCAAATCCACTATGATGTCTATGTTAGGAAGTGGAAAATCATCCTTAGGACAAGTGAGATTTAAATCTCAAAAATTTGAACAGACGCAGATGCCCCTCAATGCTTTTCCTACAAGAACAATGTTGGAAACCCACTTAGGATAATCAATAGAGCAGATAAACTTTTCCTCTAGCATTTTTTGCAGTTCTACTTTGACTAAAAGTGCTACCTTAGGATGCATCTTGTGCAACTTTTGTTTCATATGTTTAATCTTTGGATCTACTGCTAAGTGATGCACAACCAAATTTGTGTCTAAACCATGCGTGTCTTTGTATGTCCATGCAAAATTGATTTTTCCTTTTTGTAGGAACTTAGTCATTGCTTTTTTTTCTTCAAGACTTAAAGTGGCATCAATGTAGGTGATTTATGGATTATCTCTTGTGCCCAAATTAACTGGAATTGTGTCCTCATTTAGCATAGATGACTTTTTTGGTGGTAAAGATTTGAATGAAAAATCAATCTCTCCCTCTTCTGGTACCTCTAGAAGGTTTTCACTAGAAGATGCATCCTTTATTTTATCCTTTCCTTCATCCAAAAGTGCTCCAAAAGAGTTGAATAAGAGAGTTGACTTGGCTACCAAAGTAGGCTTCCTCATTGTATTGGATCTCATGTTCATGATCTTGGAGATTCTTAAGGCCAGAGAGTCCCATCACTGCTTCATCAGAGTTACAGATATTGAGAGCTGGTGGTGTGCCCTAAAGGTCTTGATCTATCATGTTAGGGTTGGTGAGAGGTAGGTCAATGGATGAAAGGTCAGCTATGGTAATGGCATGGACATGGGTATCTAGTTCATCCTCAATGTATTGTAAGGGAACTTTGAAGAATTCCTCCTCTTCAGTCTCAGAATCAGGTTCAACCATACAATAGTTGTCAGCAAAGGACACCTTGGGTTTGATAGAGCCAAAACCATGTCCTTTAGGATAGCTATTAGCCTCAAGGGGTTATCCAATTCCATCTTCTTTTGGTCCAAGGCCGATACCATGATATCCCATATTTTTAATGATGGGAGCAGCCTTAACATATTTATCTTTTGGGAATTCCATAGGTTCATCTTTTCCATCAAAATATAGCTAGTCTAGGATATTAGATTCCATGTGTTCATCACTAACTGAACCCCAATGTTCAAATGTTATTTTGTTAACATGCATAGTATTCTTATTTGTAGAAGGTAGTATTTGTGAAGGTTTTCCAAAGGAACAGGGGGAGAGGTAATTTTCCAACACACAAGGCATTTTCAAACTTATACTCTCCCATTCCTAGGTCAACAAAAGTAACCTTCTTCCCTATAGTATTGACCTTAGTATCTTCAACCTTCTCTTTTCCTTTGCGGGAATTGGAATCATTATTGGATAACTCTAGCACTATTGTGGAAGGTGACTCTATTATGGTGAGAGATTTAGGTATAACCTTAACAAACTCACTAATTGGACAAAAAATTATTGGTGCACCTTTTCAATATTTTACAAAAGGCAAAAGGCAAAGGATCACCTAGAATTGTAACCTCTCTTCCTTGGTGGGGAAATTTCAAGCATTAATGTTATGTAGATGGTACCACTTTGAGTGGGTGTATCCATGGTCGACCAAGTAAAATGTTATATGGCAAGTCCAAATCTAGGACATGGTATTCAGTATTTATGATAGCTAGCCCAACCTTTAGTGTTAACATGATAACTCCTTTGGATTCTCTTTCTCTTTCATCATATGCTTTGATTGTTATCCTTTTATTGATATCTAGGAGGTCTTTTGAAGCCCCAAGAAATGGATCATATTCAATGTACAAAGGTTCAAACAAGATCCATTATCTATAAGGACTCTTTTTATCTTATGTCATTGTATAAAGACTTCAATGTGGAATGAAAAATTGTGGTGTTGGTTAGGACCTTGGAAATATTTGTTTGTGAAGACAAGGTGTTGTTGTGTGGCAAGGTTTCCAATAATGGCATTGAATTGGGATGCATTAATGTTTTTAGGAATATGAGACTCTAAAAGAGTAGTCTCCAAAATCTCTTTGTGGAGGGGTGAGGTGGTGAGGAGTTCTAGAATGGATATTTGTGCAAGAGTCTTCCCTAACTAGGACCTTTGTGAGGTGGATGGCACAGTAGGCATGTGTGGAACTAATGGATTAGTGGGGTTGGGAGTGGTAGCATGCAAAGTGATTCTTCTCTATTGAGTGGTTGCATCACAATCAGCTACTTGTAGGACAAGGGTATTCACATGAGTGTCTACCTCTTCAATGTGACCACACATGGAGTCAAAACCACATATATCATTTGTTTCTATTTTACCACACAAAGAGTCAAACCCTGATATGTGGTTATTAGAATAGTCATAGTAAAGTGCATTTGATGTGGAAGCTCAATTTACATTGTTCATATTGTTATTTCTGGTGTTGTTATTGTCATTATTGTGGTCAGGAAATGGCTTTTGAAATATCTTCAATTTAGCATTTTTAGAAGGTGGTCCCCCTTCTACCTCAATTTCTCCATCATAAAAAAGATTTTGAATGAAGACCTTGAGTTTGATATAATTTTTTGTGTCATGTCCTTTGATGCGATGGTATTTGCAATATTCATTTTCCCTATACCATTTTGATTTGGGCTGATTTTCATCAAATGGTAGTGTGTTGGGAAACCCCATCAAATTGTGATCCACTAGTTTTTGGAATATGGCATCCAAGGGTTCATGAAAGTTAGTGAACTTCCTATTTTGATCATAGTCATAGTTGTAATTGCTATTGGTATTGTTGTTATTGCGAGGAAAAAATTGTGTTTGATTACGAGATTGTTGATTGTTTTGATTCTGATTGTCATGGTTTGAATTGTTATTGTTTTAGTTACAATAGTTTTTGTTGTTGTTTCCACCTTGGAGGTTTCATACACTTTTAACATCAGTGACACAATCATGGGCAACACCTTTGTTTTTAGACCAAAATTTGGGTTTTCTATTGTTGTTCATGTCATTGCTGGAGGATGAAGAGTTATAATGTTTAATGGAACCCTTGTCTAGGAGTCCACTTTCAATGTTCTTACCTTTCTTGGCTAAGGTGGAAAAGTCTTCAGGACTAGCCATCTACTGCGGAAAGACATCTCTGGTATCAAGTTTTTGATAAATATATCCACAAGGTGGGAATCCTCAATTTTATATGGCATGCAATTAGCAAGATGCCTTCACCATTGTAGAAAGTTGTTAAATGTTTCACCATTTCATTGTTTTGTGTTACACAAATCACTTAATGAGGCATGATGTTCAATGTTGTAAGAATATTATGCTACAAACTTCCCCATTAAATCATTGAAGGAAGTAATATAACCCTTGGGTAAGTTCATCAACCACTCTAGTGCAAGACCTCCAAGACTATGTGTGAAGAGCCTCTCAAGATAATCCTCACTATAGGCTACTTCTTGACACAAAATGGAGAATTCCTTGAGATGTGTGATGGGACATGTTTCTTCTATGTATTTGTCAAATTTAGAAATCTCAAGCTTTGTTGGAAATGGGATCATGTTAATGGATCTTTCAAATGGAAAGGGGCAAATTTCCTCAATAGAGAAATCCTTCACCCCTTTGTTGCTCATGGTATGGACCAAGTTTCAAAGTTCATGCAACTGTTGGGCTAGATCTTGGTTTGGTTGCATTTGTGATTGTTGGGAATTGATAAACCCACCTCCCAAGTTGTAAGTAGTCCCAAAAGTATGGTGAGGTGGTGGAATAGCTCCACTTTGCCTAATGTATTGATATGCAGTAGTTGAAATTGGCACAAATGTTTTCACCATGCTTGTTGTCATTTGCAAATAAGAAGAATATATCGGTTGTGTTGGAATTGCCATCTATTGAGTAGGCACTTGCCTAATGTTTAAGCATCCTACAGTTGGACCTATCAACGTTGACTATGAAATACTAGCATTAGTAGTGTTGGGCATAGCACTAATGATTTGTTGGATATGTTCCACACTTAATTGGAATTCTAGTTGTGTTGAGACACTTGATGTAGGTATGGAACTAGTTCTCACTGTGGGCTCCTTCTCTTTGTTAGATGTTTGGGCTATGTTTGAAGTTGGTAACACGAGAGCACCACCCTTTGTAATCTATCTAAACAAGGTGCTCTCATCAAAACTCATAGGGACATTAACACCATCTTTAACCAAGTTTAGGAAGATCTCAGTCTTATTTTTCCAAATATGCTTTTCCATCATTTCCAAATTGCATAGATCTACAAGAAATGTTTAGACATCACTAGAGATATTGTTGTTGTCAATAGGATCTTCATCACAGTATACTTCTTTATCATCATGTGAATTACTTCCCATAGTTGTGTTGCAGAAAGGATCCTTTGGTTCTTGTGTGGATGTTAAGCTAGGCATGCCAAAGTTCGTACTAGATGGAAATTTGCTCCCCAATGAGGCTGATGATGGAGGAAAAGGGTTCTCCATCTCTTGTTGCTTTAATGATTCTAACAAATGAGACATGGGATTAAATGTGAATCTACCAGATTGTGTATGTACCATACAATAGTGACCAAACTAATGGGTGGAAGATTATGGAAGAAAGAGAAGAATGTACAGGAAAGTTGCTGAACCTTATGTGATAAAAGGGCCAACAACCTAAATGTTAAAAGAAGACCTTGTTGATTTAGCAAATGAAGTGTGATTATAGGATAAAAGTATCTTTCTTCTACCAAAGATGGTCAAGTGATATTTAGGCAAGATAGGACTATTATAAATTCTTTAGAATAACTGAGCAGGGGGGGTGGGGGTGGGGGGTGAATTAGTTATTCAAGGTCCAAATGTTCTAATAAAAAATTTTCATCAAGTATAGTGAGCCCATTAAATGATGCATGCATCTAAGGTTAAATTTTCCTACTCAGTAAGTTACTATAAAATCAACATGCAAGAATAACACATGAAGAATCAACACATAACATAGTGATTTATGTGGAAACCCAATTTGGGAAAAACCACTAGTAACATGCTACTCAATTCTTAGTCTTCTAAAGTGATGCTCTGTAAAAGACTTGCCTTGTTAAAGGCTATAACACACTGTTAAATGTGACCTTGTTAAAGGACTTAACCACCCTGTTAGAAGTGGGCCTAGTTAAAGGACTTTAAAACATTCACTTGGAATGCCATCCTGTTAAAGGATTTACAAATAGTTGTTAAACCAACCTAAGTCCATAGGATTTTACCCTAACTAATACAATTGTTAGAGAGTAACAAAAAGGGCTTTTGACCTGATACAATTCACAATTTAACTTGCATATTTTAGATCTCTATTTAGCTCACAACATTGTTTTTCTTTCAGTCTCTTCAGATCTGATAGCTTGTCCTCCTTTTAAGCGTTGTCTCCTTGAGTCTCCATGCTCAATGTACCAGTGCAATCTCCTATATGGCCACTTATTAAAGTAGAGCCTCTATGTTATGTTCTTCCTTCTCAATGCCTTCTCCTTGATATACTTCAACAACTTTGCAACTTGGCACCCTAGCCACTCTTGCTTCTTATCCTATGACTCCTTAAATAGAAATTTGGAATACTTTTCCCTCTTGAATCTTCTCACTTTTAATTTCAAATCAAATGGATTAGGTAGGATTCAATGAATCTACCCCATTTCTTGTTCCTTCTAGAAACATCATGAAGAATCCTCTTGAATTTGCCAAAAAATGGTTTACCTAAAATTCATGCCACCATCTCATCGTCCTTATCCTCTGTTTGGTTTACAAAATTCAAGGTAACAAACTTTTCAGCTCAAATTTGGAAAATCTTTGACTTTTCAAATAATGTAGCAGCTCGGCACTATTGAAATTCTTGTGCACGACACATACTGTGTTACTCAACACCAACTATGTTTTACTGATGCTCGACACCTACTATAGATTCACTTGACATCCACTACATTTTTTTGATGCTTGGCACCTATTACTTGCTTGGTACCTAAACTTGCTCAGCTCCTTCTGTATCACTCAGCACACACTACATTTTTCTTTTGCTTGGCACTAATTAAAAATATGCTCGCCATGAACTAGCTTGCTCGGCACTCACTAATGAACTTTGTCAAACTTTACAGATAGCCTTGTTACAACTTATTCTTCAAAGGTTTCTAATTGTGGCCAACATCATTATCAATACATCATTTTACCATTGTCTTAACTGATCCTTGCACTTCATTACAAAATCATAACTCAACCTTTCCCTTATAGGTACTTTTATAACATCTTGTTGATTAAATCCTCTTTATCAATTAACTAAGTGATAGTACTTGAATCTTATAAGCAATTGTCATTCTAGCAAATAGCAGGTTTGACATCAGTGACAAAACAATGATTGAAAACATTCTTTATCAACAATCTCCCTCTTTGCAAACAATCTTCCTTCTTCAACAATGATCTTTTCAATCAGATTTCCAACAATCTCCCTCTTTGGCATTGATGGCAAACCAAACTGATCAACCAAATTATCAAAATGCTAACTAGGTTAAAATAGTAATTCAAATGCCAAAAAGAAATTTTATTACCATTTCTATTTTCATTAGCTTTCACATCTCCCTCTCTGATCTGCTATCCTAATTTCTTTGCTTCTGCTTCTCCCTCTTAGTTGTTGTTTCCTTTTTTCTATTTCTTCTCCTTCTGTATGTTTGATCAGTTCCTATATGACTCCCTCTTTTTTGTAGCTTACCACTTTAATCAACTTTTCTCTTCTTAACTACTATTTCTCCCTCTTAAATTTTGTTTCTTTAAATGTGCCATGTCATTTCTCCCTCTTCATAGTATTTCTTCCTCTGTATGAATTGATCAATTTCTACTATTTTGGTATCAACTACTTCTCCCTTTGTTCATTTGATTCTATAGATTTGATTAGTTTTTGCTATTTCTCCCTCTTTGATAATAATGCCAAAGACATATTATTTCAGCATCTTAACTTGTAAGTATAGCATCTTCGGGAACTTCAATTTCTCCCTTTGTCACCTTGCTTGTGACTAATTTGGAACTTCAACATTTAGTTATTTTAGGAAAAAACCTAAAGTATGTAGCCTCTGCATCAATTTGTAACATTTCAACATACAACTCACTTAATGTAGGGTAATTTTGTTGTTACTCAAATAGCCTTGGATAGGGGTATCACCCCTAACTTAGCTCTAAGATACTCAATTGCATCTTTAGGTAGTGCTTTTGTGAAGATGTCAACAATTTTTTCCTTTGAGCTGACATATTTCCTCCTTGCTTGTCTTCCACCAATTCTCTTACATAGTGATATTTAATTGTATATGCTTTGTTTTGGCATGCATCACAGTATTCTTTGATATGTTGATGGCACTTGTGTTATCACAATAGAGTATCACAGGTTTTGTTACCTCTTCTTTCATACCTTGCAATAGATGTTTGATACATACAATATTGGTGCAGTTGATAGTAGTAGCAACATATTCAGCTGCTACTTTGGACTGTGAGCTACAACTTTGCTTTTTGCTAGTCCAAGTAACCAATCTTTTACCTAAGAAAAGTGCTCCTCCACTGGTGCTCTTTCTGTCATCAATATTACCTCCCCAGACTACATCAGTGTAGGCTTTTAACTCAAAATTTTCACTTCTCTTGTAGTATAATCCAAAGTCATATGTTCCTTTTAGGTACCTCAATATTCTTTTTACTACCATCAAATGATTTTCTCTTGGATTTGCAAAAAATCTTGCCATTATTCCAATAGCTAATGCAATGTTTGGTCTACTGTGCACAACATATTGTAACTTTTCAATCATTGATCTATACATTATCTAATTTACTTCAGCTGACTCATCATTCTTGGATAACTTATGTCCTGTTACCATTGGTGTACTGATTGGTTTTGAATCATCTAAGCCAAATGTCTTGAGTATCTCCTTGATATATTTTGATTGGGTCACAAATATGCCATGCTTCAGTTGATGTACTTGCAATACAACAAAGAATTTGGTTTCTCCAAACATTGACATATCAAACTCATGTTTCATTTGATCAGCAAAATCTTTGCATAAGATATCTTTTCTTCCATATATTATGTCATCAACAAAGATTTCAGATATTAGAATATCATTACCTTTTTTTTCCTTGATATATAGGTTGCTGCTATCATCTGTTCTCTCAAATCCAATCTTCACAAGATATTTTTGTAGTCCCTCATATCATGCTCTAGGTACTTGCTTCAAACCATATCCTTGTTGTTGTCATCAACAAATCCCTCTATTGTTCTGTGTAGACTTCCTCTTCTAGTATGCCATTCAGAAAGATAGATTTTACATCCATTTGGTAGACTTTGAAACCTTTGTAGGTAGCATATGTAAGTAGTGTTCTCACTCCTTCCATCCTTGCAATACGGGAAAATGTTTCCCTATAGTCTAGTCCTTCTTCTTGTGCATAGCCTTTGTAGACTAGTCTAGCCTTATTTCTTGTAATCTCACCATTCTCATATAGCTTGTTTCTAAATACCCATTTGGTACCAATCACATTTTTATCAACTGGTCTTGGAACTAAGGTCAAGGTTTTGTTCTTCTGTATCTGATCTATCTCTTCTTCCATAGCTTTATGCCAATTATCATCTTGTAGTGCATCTTTCACTATTTTGGGCTCAATCTTGCTAAGTAGACATGCGTCATTTATTAGTCTATTCCTTGTCATTGGTCTAGCTTCCTTCTCTCTAATGATTTATTCAGTAGGGTGATGTCTTCTCACATGCTTGGATAGTCTTGTTTGTGTCCTTCTTTCCATGTTTGATCTTTTAATTTTAGAGTCACTGTACACATTTCTTTCAAATATTTCATCATCTCTTTCATGTGTATTGATTTTAGAATTAGAATGTGCATTATCTTTGTTTTGCAACTTAGCTTCTGAATGTAGCTTAGCATTCATTGGCTATGATTCAGCTGATACTGAAATTTGTTGCTGCTTGGCAACTTGATTGG
The DNA here is from genome assembly GCA_028749045.1 of Cupressus sempervirens. Taxonomy (NCBI): domain Eukaryota; kingdom Viridiplantae; phylum Streptophyta; class Pinopsida; order Cupressales; family Cupressaceae; genus Cupressus; species Cupressus sempervirens. The sequence continues at coordinate 198,071,087 of CM053785.1, forward strand.
CAACTTCTTCTTTAGTAGGCATCCCCTTCATAGAAATATAGAAAGGATTTGTATTCTTTTGATTTTTTGATTTCATCAACCTGAGCTTTTGCATCTCATCAAAATTTACATTTTCACTCTCCACAATCTTGTTAGTGTTAGTATTCAAACACTTATATGCTTTACTTCTAGTGGACTATCCAAGGAATATGTCTTCATCACTCTTTGTATCAAACTTCCCATTTCTAGAATATTTAAGAATATAGCATTTACAACCAAATACTTTGAAATGTTTTAGATTGGGTGAGTAACCATACCATAATTCAAAAGGTAATGTATTTTTATCTTTCTTGACTTGTACTCGATTTAGGGTGTAGATAATTGTACTTACAGCTTCTCTCCAGTACTTCAGAGCAACATTTTTCTCCATCATTAATTTTCTAGCACAATCTATCACTGATCTATTCCTTCTTTTTGCAATGCCATTCTGAGGTGGAGTTCTTGGTGTTGATGTTTCTCTTTTAATTCATTTGTAATTGCAAAATGTCTCAAACTCTTTTGATGTGAATTCTCCTCCTTTGTCTAATCTTAGGCACTTCAGACTCTTTCTTGTTTCTTTCTCAAACCTGGCCAATTACCACTTAAACATTTGAAATGCATTAGATTTTTGTTTTCAGAACATGTCAGTCATCATTCTAGAGTAGTCATCCACAAACAACATTATGTATATGTCTCCTTGGTAGCTTTGAACTTCTATTGGGCCACATAAATTAGTATGCACTAACTCCAGTACTTCTTTGGAAGTGTAGGTTTTTCTTTTGAAACTTGATTTGGTCATCTTTCCTAGTTGAAATTGTTTGCACATTGTATTTTTAGGCTTTGTCAGCTTAGGAAAACCTCTAACATTCTTCATTTTGCTGATGCTAATCAGATTATCAAAGTTAACATGACATAGCTTTTTATGCCATAACCACACATCATCAAATCTATCAAAAAAATAGGATGCATCTTCCATATCTAGGTAAAATAGATTACTCTTAGTTTGTTCACCTTTTCCTATCATATTTCCATCAATGTCATAGATTTTGGAAAATTTGTTTCCAAATTCTACTTTGCAACCTATATTGCCTAATTGTGACACACTCAGCAAATTGTAGTTTAGTCCTTCAATATAATATGCATTATCACATGAGATTTTCTCTATAATTTTGGTTGAGCCTTTTCCTTTCATTAGACATGGAGAATCATTTCCAAATCTAAAACTATTTCCATCATACTGAGTAAAGGTAATAAACTTACTTTTGTCTCCTATCATGTGATGTGAGCATCCATTTTCTATGATCCATTTGTCATTTTTGCTCGAATAGGTTACTAGTGTTGTTTCCTCATCTTCATTTGACTCATCCTTCATGGCTACATAGACTGCCTCATCATCATTTTCATCAGAATCCTCTTCTTCGACAATGTAACACTTTTTGCTTTTGTCTTTGTAATCTTTGCTATCATCTTCTTTTCTATTCTTGTACTTGTTACCTTCTCCGTAATTCTTCTTCTGTGTGCATCTTGCTATAATATGTCCTACTTCATTACAATTAAAAAAAATTATAGGAAGCTTACCTTTGAATTTACCTTTGCCTCTATGAAATCTTCTAGCCAATAGTGCTTCCAATTGTTCCACATCTTCTTCATTTGTGTTGTTGTCACTAGATGCATATTTTACCTTTTTCTTCTTCTTCTTTGGTTTCTCCTCCTCAGTGTCTTTCAATGATATCTTGGCATTGAAAGAAAATTCAAGATTTTCAAGTCTATAGTTTTCAAAGTAGAACAACTCAAATGCAATGAGTCTTTCCACTATTTCTTCAACAGTTAGTTGGTTTCTTGGTACACACCTTAACTCTTGGATAACTGAAATTCTAATAGCATAGATGGGAAGCAATGTTCTTAAGAATTTGATATTAACAGTGTCATCTTCTAAATGACCAACCAAACTTCTTATTCTACTTACTACTTCTTTCATTCTAGAGGCATATTGAGCAGCATTCTCACCTTCCTCCATTTCCATGTCATCAAACTTTCCTCTGAGGGTTTCTTTTTTTTTCTCCTCAAACATACTAATCTCCTCCATAGATATCAGTCAAGGCTTTCCACATCTTGAATGTAAAGTCACATCCCTTGATGTCATCAAATTCAACATAGTTGAGGGCAGAGGCAATCTCCAACATTGCCTTATTTTGCTCCTTATTTTTCTTCATATCTTCTGCAGTGGGTATAGCTGGATCAACATGTTCTACTTCAATCGAGGTTTGTGCATGATCACTTATTGATCCAAGGTGCAACTTCATCAACTTTTTCCATGTAGTGAATTTATCTCTGTTGAGCTTGGGAACTTCTCTCTTGGGCATCTTTGATGTTCCTGCTTCTATTACCTTTAAACTAAATCAATAGACTACTCTGATACCAATTGTTAGAAATGCTTTAAAATAATTGAGAGGGGGGGTGAATTAGTTATTCAAGGTCTAAATGTCATAATAAAATTTTTTCATTAAGTAAAGTGAGCCCATTAAATGATTCATGCATCCAAGCTTAAACTTTCCTACTCAACAAGTTATAGTAAAATCAACATGCAAGAATAACACATGAAGAATCAACACATAACACAGTGGTTTATGTGAAAACTTAATTTGGAAAAAACCACCAATAACATGCTACTCAATTCTCACTCTTTTGAAGTGATGCCCTATGAAAGGTCTACCCTATTAAAGGCTACAACACACTATTAAATGTGACCTAGTTAAAGGATTTAACCACCTTGTTAGAAGTGGTCCTGGTTAGAGGACTTTAGAAAATTCACTTGGAATGCCACCCTGTTAAAGGATTTACAAATGACTATTAAACCAACCTAAGTCCATAGGATTTTACCCTAACTAATACAATTCTTAGAGAGTAACAACAAGGGCTTTTGACTTGATACAACTCACAACTTAACTTGCAGATTTCAAATCTCTATTCAGCTCACAACATTTCTTGGCTTTTAGTCTCTTCAGATCTGACAGCTTGTCCTCCTTTCAAGCTTTGTCTCCTTGAGTCTCCATGCTCGATGTACTAGTGCAATCTCCTATATGGCCACTTATTGAAGCAGAGTGTTTGTGCTCTATTATTCCTTCTCAATGCCTTCTCCTTGATATACTTCAACAACTTCACAACTCGGCACCCTAGCTACTCTTGCTTCTTGGCCTTTGACTCCTTAAATAGAAGTCTGGATTAATTTTCCTTCTCAAATCTTCCTGCTTTTAATTTTAGATTGAATGGATCAAGTAGGATTCAATGAATCTACCCCATATCTTGTTCCTTCTAGAAACATTATGAAGAATCCTCCTAAATTCGCCCAAAAATAGTTTACCTAAAATTCTATGCCACCAGCTCATCATTCTTATCCTTCATCTAGTTTACAAAATTCAAGGTAACAAACTTGTTAGCTTAGATTTGGAAAATCTTTGTCTTCTCAAATAATGCAGCAACTCGACACTATTGAGATTCTAGTGCACGATACATACTATGTTACTCAACATCAACTACATTTTACTGATGCTCGACACCTACTGTGGATTCACTTGGCATCCACTAAATTTTTATGATGCTCGACACCTATTACTTTCTTGGCACCTAAACTTGCTCAGCTCCTTCTATATCACTTGGCACACACTAGATTTTTCTTTTATTCGAGACTAACTAAAAATTTGCTTGGCATGAACTAGCTTGCTCGACACTCACTAATGAACTTTGTCAAACTTTGTAGACAACATTGTTACAACTTATTCTTTCAAGGTTTCTAAGTGTGGCCAAGCTCTGTATCTTCAAGTGTATTATCAATGCATCATCTTACCGTTGTCTTAATTGATCCTTGCACTTCATTTTGAAACCATAAATCAACCCTTCCCTTAGGTACTTTTGTTACATCTTGTTGATTAAATCCTCTTCATCAATCAATCAAGTGACAGTACTTGGATCTTATAAGCAATTATCATTCCAAAAAATAGCAGGTTTGACATTAGTGACAAAACAATGATTGAAAAAATTCTTTATCAACAATCTCCCTCTTTTCAAATAATCTTCCTTCTTCAACAATGATCTTTTCAATCAAATTTCCAACAAGGACACCAAATTGATTACTCACTATTTGGAGATAGACTTGTGATCCAAAATGAGTGAGTGTAACTACGATAAATGTTTGCTTATGGATAAAGGTCTAGTGTTGTAATCTCAACAAATTTGTAACTAAGATGTCCTTATGCCCAAAAGATTAAGGTTTAAATGATCAAGCTCTCTAGAGGAAATATTGTAAATGGAAGACTAGAAATTTGGGAAATGGGGTTGTTGTGGAAAATGAAGGTGTTATGGTCACTATGTGGTTAACTCAATCTTCTCTCACTGGGAACAAAAATCTTAGGTTCAGTCTAGGGAAAGTGGACCATTTTCAAAGTTTAGCATTGTATTTGATTCTATCATAACGATCTTGTTTAGCTTCTTCCTTCTTGATGTCTTTGGTAGTGTAATGGGATTGTTTATCACCGTGTGCTAGTTTCTTCCTTTCCTTGTAGGCAAATGGTTTGGACAATTTTAGTTTCTTAGTTTTGACTTTGTCAGTCATGGTAGGAAAAAAATAAACCCAGTTTCAAAAAAAAGAGCTTGTGACCAAAAGACCCAATGACTTTCAAATGGTAGACCAAATATAATAACTCTTAAAAAATAACTATAGGTTAAGAGGACCTTCTTACAACTATTTCATTCACTGAAATTTTAGCTCACCATTTCACTCATTTTTGAACTTGTTTGATGTTTGGTATTGGTTTTAGATGTTTAAACAATCAAGCACACTTAACACATCAACAATCCTAATAAGGCTGCCACTAGGATGTACAAAAATTATCTAAAGGGAGTCCTCGATATATGTAAGGTATGTGAAGCCCAAATTTGTAGATGAAAGAAAATAGTGCAACACAACCAAGGGGAGATAGTAACTCAAATCTTCGCCTTTACTTCCCAAAGGTATAAAGTTCTTTGGGACTTAGCCAAGAGTGACAAAATTTTACTTCCAAGAGAGATGTCCTTTGATTCACCCCCTGATTCTTATACTCCACTAGAACACTGGAGTTGAGGTTGTCCCAAGGGGTGATGAAATCCCCAAGGAGGCCTCCTAAAAAATATAAATAAGACCACTTATTTCTTGTGCCCTCAAGATCACCCAAAAGTGTCAGAGGAGAGAATAGTAAGTGGCCTTAGGGTTAAAAGACACTTGTTCTTTCCTAATGGAGCTTTAGGTTTTGTAATCTACTCTTGAAGACACTCATGTTTAAGAATGCATTGCACTTTCCAACTTGAAAATGTCATCAACATAATGAAAAGCGAGGATTCGTCAACAAAAGTAAATCGATCGTGAACATAAGCAAATTGTTGAAAATGAAACCAATTCCTTTAAGTCATTCAAGATTGAGTGAATTCATTTTAAGCACCAAATCCAAATATTTCATAGCAAGCTTTGTTAACTTTAGGCATTCAAGAGTGTATTTTCTATCTAAACATTCATTCTAATGAAAGCATGCCAATTTCCTTAACGCATTCAAGATTGTGTTTGACTAGTCTAAACATATATTCCAATGAAAAACTTGTTCATTCCTTAATAGCATTCAAGAGTGTGTTTGAGCATCATTCATTCCAATGAAAGGTGTGTAAATTTAATTAAGGCACTCAAGATTGGGTGTAATGTTTTTACCTTAATGCATTCAAGAGTGTGTTTGGACTTTAGGTATTAGTTTGCAACATACATTCCAAAGACAAATGGTTATTTCATACAAGTTTATTCACCATCTAATCCTACAAGTGATCAAAATAACTACAAATTTCCCAAGTGATTAAAATCACTATAGACCTTTGAGTGATTAAAATGACTAGAAATTTTTAAGCAATCCAAAATCACTAAAAGGAAGTTTTCCAAAGTTTGTTGCCTACAATAAAGATTAGTTAGAAATCCCTATAAATCATCCAATCAACAAGTTAAGTGTTAAAAATTGATTTAATCTGTAAAACACATAGATGATAGACATAAGGCACAGATGAAAAAATTGTGTAGACGTTGAAAGTTGTAGATGATAGGACTGCATAGACGATGAAACTTACAGATGATAGAGCACTAGGAGGTACGGTTAACAGTTCACTAGTAAGTTGTTAGTCACAGATGATAGAACTGACTTGTAGATGCTAAAACATAGAGACGTCAGAATATGTAGACAAAAAAGTACCGACTTAGGTTCTTAGGGCCCACAAAATAGACGATAGTATAAGGATTGCATATGACAGAACTTAGTGGAAATCATAGACAGCAATTTAGTTTCACAACAAGTTTTAATGTTTGCCCACAACATAGACCACGGCAATGGTAAATCTATGCAGATGATGAAACAAACTTTGGAGATGCTAAAACTTAGATTGGAGATGCTAAAACTTAGATTTAATATAGTAACAGGTTGATTTTAAAATAATGGTGGCCGAGATGCCAATATGCACAGATGTTGGTTTGCGAAGACGCAGATCTGCTAAGATGACAGAGCATCTTCATAGACAACACTATGTCCTAGCAAAGACGATAATGCATGGGTTTTAACAGAAAGTTTATGGTTTTTTTGACAATTTTTTGAAGATAAAATAGGGACGTGGATCCCACCGGGCATGCCAAAATATGTATGCAAAAACCTAACCTATCATGAGCACATGTAAACAAGAAAACATTAGTAGCATGTGCATTCAAAATTCAAATAAGATTGATAAACCACTAAGTCTACTTGAATTTTAAAACAAACTATGCAACCAAAAAATTAGACTCCTCACACAACCTTAAAGCTGCTCAATAAGGGTGCTCATAAGAGGTCTTGTTGGTGTGCTTAAGTGTGAGGAATGTAGATGTGCTTTCCCAAAACACAACTATTGAATCCCTTGAATGATAAATGATATGCAAAATGAGATGAGTGAATCTAAGACTAAATGAATGGAGAATACTTTCAAGAAATGGCTATGAGTGAGACAATCCTCAAAGAATTCTAAGATGTGAGATGAAAAATGCAAAGAACCATACTTAGTAATGATAACCTAGAATGAGATGCAAGCATAAATGCAATAAATCTAACATCTACCAAAAGGGTTAGTAGCAAATATGCAAATCACAAAAATCACTAAAGAGCTTTAACACTAAACTAGCATGATAACAATGCAAATGAGGGAGATGAAAAATGCTTGAGACAAGGGCTCTATTTATAGGTTTAAGAGAGGCCTTGGGGAGGTGGCATCTATGTGGCATCCACATAGGTGCCACAAGGGAGACACATGGGCTAAAGGATAAGACATGCAAAAGTCAAAAAGAGCCTTTAATGTTTGAGAGGCTCAAGGTGTGCTCACACATCTGTGAGCAACCTTGGGGGAAGGAGTGGGGGACAAATGTATAAGAGATGTAAGAGGCATAAATGAAGTGGAAGGTTTATTGGATCAAGAGCTTCTCACACATGTGTGAGCAAACACTTAAGGACTAAAAGGTGTTTAAAAGGCATTTAAGGTAAATAAAAGGGATTAAGTAGTGGGTAGGTTTTAGGATAGGATTAGGATTAAATTAAATAAGATTTAACTTAATCACAGGATTATAGAATGTAATGTAATGGAGGGAATTAAATAAATAGAATTTATTTTTAAGGGGATTTATGGAGTACTTATGCATTAAATGAATTTAATACATTCCGGAGAAGTATTTAAATTATATTTAAATACATTAGGGAAATGAACTTATTTAATTAAATAAGTGAAAGAATATGAAAAATATAATTAATTAATAAATAAATAATTATAATGTCACAAGAGATATTAAATAAATTAATATAATATTTAGGACAATTTTAAGTGTTTATAGAGACCAATAATAAACTCATGCAGTGGTTTGAATGAAGATTTGAACATAAAGTTTTGGTGAAAGACTCTCAAGAACTTGTAAATAGACAAGTAGAGCTTTCCAAATTGGTCACAACATTAGAAATAATTTTAAATATCATTCATTCATTGTATATGAATTTGAGTGATGTTGAAGTTTTTACATTGTAAAATCAATGTTCCGTTGATTTTTTGAATTCAAATATGAGGGCAAGTGAAATTTCATTGGGAAAGAATGAAAGTTCAAGCTCCCCTTCATATAACAAGTTGACAACTAGTTAGCAAAGGTTAGCCGAGCTCATGGCTAGGGATAGCGAGATTAGAAATAAGTTGATCTTAATTCAATTCCAATTTTTACCCCATTTAGAAATTATTCAAAAAGAAGTATCTATTCCACACAACATTTTGAAGAAAGATACTCATTTTTCCCATGTAGAAGATTTCATTGATCTAGTTGTCAAGCTAGAAATACAATCTCAAGTTTTAGAGAAGATAAGAGAATAGTGGAATAAAGGCTATGAACATATTTTGGAAAGCCATAAGCAATTTTCTGATAAACCACCTAACTCCAGTAGCCCTAGGCCATCAATGACAAAAAAGGGGGATATAAGAAAGGAAACAAACTGGGAAAGTCAAAAGGTAAAAGGTGGAATAAGAAAAGAGAAAAATAAGGAGGAAACAAAAGAAGAAGTCAATGACATCAGAGCATCCAGATTTTACAGATTCAAATTATAGTCTTAGGGGGAGTATTCAATTTTTAATGCAATGACAATGCATGACAAAGTATTTTTTCTACTAATGTCAAAAGGTGAGATTGTTGATCTCTAAGCCTACGTTTTCTATTAGTTTCCAAACACTTAATCATTTACTAGGAAAGGATGAACGATCATCACTACAACCGAGTCATCTAGTAAAGGCCAAGCATAAAAAAAAGTACTTTTTTATTTTGTATTACATGTCAAACAAGTTAGTGATTGCCAAGCACCCCAATGGAGACCAAGAATATATATGAGCCGAGTTATTTTAGTAGAGACAAAGTAAATTGAAGAGAGAGTATTTGCTGAGAAAATAGAGAAGTGCATGCATATAGAAGTTGAGTGCCAGTATAAATGTGAATGATGATCGAGCAGTTTAGTGTTGTCATATACATTTTTAATTGCACAAACAAATATGTAAACCATTTTTTTTGACATCCATATAAAATTTAATATTCATAGAGATAGTCAAGATGAAGTTTACACATCATCAAAAAAGGTAATGCTCCTAAGGAATGCAATTCAACCAATTATAAAATCATATAGAAATGACAAAATATGATAAATTATAAATTGTTGATTAAGATCTAGAACTTTCACAAAACATCTATTTAAGGAGGATTCTAACCCTAGAATCAATAATGCTTATGGGTATGCAAGTGTATATGAGATGAAGCAAGAAAAAGGACAAAATAGAGAAAGGAGGGCTAAGTCTAGAATTAGTTCAAACAAGGGCAGTCAAAGCAGTGAATGACTAAAAGGAGATATCAAATTGAGAGATCAAGATTAGAGATTGTACAGAGGAGATTCAAAATTAGCTTGCAGAGAAAATTGAGGGTCAGGTACTAAATCAATTTTGAATCAGGGCAAATATCTTAACCATATTATCCTAATAGGTATATGTAAACTTCCTAACCGATTCCTTAATTGTAAGTGTTAAATCCTTTAATAGGATAGGACTTAAAAATCTTGAAGCTTTTAAAAGGCCAAACCGATCATAGGGTATATGAAAGATTATTATCAAACATTTCGACCCTAACATGTTCACTTTATTGTTGCAATAGTGAAGATTTGTGGGTTTTATCCCCACCCTAGTTTTACCTTCACATTGAAGTGTTTCTGGGTTACCAAATCATTTGTGTTATGTGTTGAATCTTTCATGGATATGATTTATTTTGTTTAAATTTCAATATTATAGTTTTAATGTTAGATCTAAGATATGAGATGAATTAGGTGTGAATTTAGTAATTTGGTTTTGAAGTTAAATTAAGACCCCAATTCACCCCCCTCTTAGTATCTTGTTTCCCAATAATCCTCCCAACACTTATTAGTGGTACTTAAACCTATAAAAGGGGGAATATTTAGCCCAAGACAACTACCTCTCATTTTCTCGTCCTTATAGTTCATCTCTAATGAGTTTCCTAAATATTTCAAGGTCCCATTATTGAGAGTTTCAATTGTAAAACTCTCTAGCTTATTTACTAATTATTGCCAATCCATTTTTTTTCCTTACACAAGTTTTTATTATATTCTTTCCATAGTTCCCAAATTATCATAGAGGGATCTATCTTCCATATACTCCCATAGAGAAACTGCTATATCAAAGTAGACCATGCTTAAAACATACATAGGATAGAATTTCAATAGGCTGAGCTTCCACCTAATCTATAAATAGGCCATGGCCAACAATGAGTGGCATTATTACAAGTAAGAAGAATATGGTCCTTATATTCTTATTGATTTTCACATAATGGACACTTGATTAGGCCTTCAAAACCCATTTTTCTAAATTTGGCTTCATTGAGAATCTTGTTGTGGATGGCTATCCATAAGAACATATCAACCTTTGGGAAAAAAAATCTTATTCCAACATAAGACTAAGGAATATGATTTTTAAGAGATTGTTTTTTGGTTCAACAGGTGGTTATAACCATTTTTTACATTATAATTTATAGATTTTGATCCATTCCACACTAGGTAATCCTTTTCTAGATTGAAGGATATTTTTATTCCCACTAAGATCTTCCTAAGAATTTCTTTCTCCTAGTCAAGAATACTCATGGATTCTAGGGACTTCCACTTCTATCCTTTATTTGTTCCTCTTCTATTAGGTCCACATAATGCTTGACCAAATTTCCCTAGTTTGATTCTAGCATAGTGTTGTCCCTTTCAGGGTTAGCTATCCTATTTAGAGAACTATAGCGTCCCTAAGAATGTATACAAAGTAAGGCCTTTCCCCATTTCCCAAGCTCCAAGTGATTTTATCCATAATGACTTTCATGCATTCCAACATGAAGTTCTAGATATGAAGTCCATTAGGAGGGGATTTTCTCCACAAGATACTAGATTGTTCTTTTCTCTTAAGGTATTTGTGGGAGAGTATCTTGACCCATTTGAGATTAGGGTACTGATATATCCTCCAATCTAATTTAGCACCCAGGGCCCATCTTTTTTCCTTTATGTTTTTAATACCAATGACTTCCTTAGATTTTATCTTGCATACCTCATCCCACACGATGAGAGAAAACTTATTTTTTTCCTCTAGTACCTTGCCAAATGAAAGATCTTGGGTGTTTGTTGAGATCTTTTTACTTATCCCAAGGGAGGATAATGCGTACCCATTGATAAGTATGTATGGTTGATAAAACTAAATTTTACCATAATATCCCTTCTTTCCAAAGATAACCATTTTCCTTTCCAAGAGGCAACCTTCTTAGTTTTTCAATCATTGGGTTCCATAACTTTGAGAACCCAATATAGTTTTCCAAGGGAAGGCCCAGGTATTTGGAGGATAGCTCCCTTTGTTAAATTTGAAATGTTGTAGATTTTAGTTTGAAGTTTATACTTGGTGTTGAAGAATTTATTTATTTATTTGTCAAGGTTGATTTCTTATCTTGATGCTTTAGAGAGTAGGAATGAACAATTTTCTTATAGGCAAATGCATCTATTTTTTCCCTAATCCCATAATGTATGATGTCATAAATAAATTTTTGATGTGTGGTTGACTCAAGGTTACTAGTTTTCTTGATAGTTGTGATTTGATTATGTTTATTATCTTTAGAAACAACTCTACCAAGTGATTCTACCATAATGATAAATAAAAATGGTTGAATAGGGTCACCCTACCTTAATCCTCTAGAAATGATAAAGAATCCTTTTTGGATTCCATTAACTAACACCAAAATTTTTTGAGAGTAAATAGACTAAAAAATCATATTAAACCATGGTTTAGGAAAACCAAAAGCCTCCAAACATTTGCACAAGACTCTCCAATTGATGTAGGAGCATCTTGGATTTCCTTTCTATATTATTGAATAGATGTCTACTTAGTTATGCTTATGGTCCTACTCAATGAATTTATTGCTAGCTTGCTCGAAGGATGTGTTTCTATCTTCATTCACTGAGTGATTGGAGTCCTTTTTTCACCGACTGTTTTTGTTCCTATATTCACCAAGTGACTTGGTGACCTTTGTTGTTGTTGTTGTTTGGTTTTGTCTTTCACCAAGTTGTTTGTTTGGTTCTTATTTGAGAGACAACTTATGTATTTAATTTTTGTTGGGTATTTAATGTATTAGATCAATCATTGGGATTTGTGTAGATTGTTATTTGGCCAACCTTCTCCATGTGATGATCTAGAATCTTCTGTACGTCATTTTGGTGAGTATAAATAGAGAATCTTAGTTTAGATCTAGGCATCAAGGGGGAGAAGTAGAAAAAAGCTTGGAGTTAGAATTGGGAAGAGATTATGGATCTCTTATGTTGGATGCATATCTAAATATTTGTACTTAGTCAAAACCTAGAAGGCCTCACATCTAGGCATGTATGAAGAAAATTTAAAGAATCAATAAAGTACTTTGTTTCTCCCTCTTTTATGGCATTTTCTCTTTGTTTTTTTTTCTATTGTGTGATCTTTGCAAGGTTGGTTGATTTTTAGGTGTACTTCTTGGCCCTAACTTTCATCTTTTACCTTCCATCAAGTGGTATAAGAGCGAAGGTTTTTACATAAGTATTTGATCGTGGAGAACCTTAGGTGATTTGGGTCATAGGGTGGTGAATCTGAGTCTAACCTATAACATGTGAAGGGTTATGATCTTGCACAAACCTATTGTCGAAATGGTTTGAGGTAGAGGAAATGTTGATAACACAATTATGGATATGTTAAGACAAATTAAAGCTAGATTAGATTTAGTTAAGACAACCCAAAGGAGAGGCTACATCATGATGATGTTAGTGATGATGACATAGTACTTGGAGCACCGAACCCTAACCCTAAACTTGAAATTGAAGAGGATGAAGAAATATTATTGAGAGTTTTTTCTAGGGCACATTCATAACTTGTTGTTTAAGTTATAAGTTGTGATGGGAGGTTGGACACTAACACTTTTTTGGATTGGATTTATGAGATGGATAATTTCTTTAAATTTTAAGGAACTCATGATAATAGGAAGGTTAAAATAGTAGTTATTAAATTGGAAGGTCATGCTTCAATTTAGTGGGAGCATTTGCAAATTGATAGATAGAGAAAATGAAAAGAGGATATTAGAACCATGTTGAAGATGGTGAATAAATTGAAGAAGTTCCTCCCTATTGATTACCAAGTGGTTTTGTTGAGTAAGATGCAAAATTTGAGACAAAAGAATATGAGTGTTAATGAGTATATTGAGGAGTTTTACAGATTGGACAATAGATCTAGGCATGTTGATGATGAGGTAGAGAAGGTGGATAGATATTTGAATGGTTTGAGAATGAAAATTCAAGATGAAATCAGTTTTATGTAGTTGGATAGTGTGGAAGAAGCATATTAATATGCCTTGAAAGTTGAGGAGATCTTGACAAAGAAGCATGAGGAAATAAAAAGAGGTAGATATGGAAGATTTCAAAGAGGGAGAGGTAGATCTTATAGAGAAAACATGAGATATAACAATATTATATAAGATAATATGAAATTTGAATGGAAAAAGTGATGAGAAACAAGATTGAGTGGGAAGGTGGTAGCTCTTACTAAGGAAGAGATAGTTCTTATAGAGGTAGTTATGGAAGAGGATGTTTTTGTGGCACTTGTTTCAAATATGGTGAAGAAGGACATAGAAGCTTTGAATATGATAATTATGAAAAGAAGAATAAAGGTAGTTGTGGAAAAAATACTATAATTCATAGAGAATCTATAAGTCCAAAGAGTACACCTAAGGATGGATAAAATTTTATGTTAAGGAGAACTTTGTGTATTGATAAAACTGATGAGGAACCTATCCTAAGGAGGAATCTTTTCAAGGATAGATGTAAGATGGCATGAAAATGTTGCATGGTGATAGCTGATAGTGGTAGTTTAGCAAATTTGGCATCAGAAGGGCTAGTTACAAAGTTAAACTTGCAGAGGTTGAGACACCCTAAACCCTATCATGTTTCATGGATCAAGGATAAGAATACATTACTGGTAAGTTAACAATGTATTATGAAATTCAAGGTTGGAAAATATTTTGATAAAGTCTTGTGTAATATTATGCCTATGGATTGTTGTCATATTATGTTGGGTAGACCTTGGCAGTATGATAGATAGGCTATGCATGATGGAAAATTGAATCAATATACTCTTTGGGTGAATGGAAGGAAAGTGTTGTTACCTTTGATGTGTCTAGATGAGATTACTCCTACTACTCTAAGGGTTTCCATGGTAAATGAGAATCAGTTTCCCAAATATATAAAGGAGAAAGTTTGTTTTGTTGTGATTCTTAGTAAATTGAGAATTTCTAGTGTTGATTGAATTTCAATCGAAGCTTAGTAGTTACTTAATGAGTATTAGGAAATTGTTTTTGAGAATGTACTAGATGGTTTACCACCAGTTAGGAGTATAAGTTATTGTATGGACACGATCTCTAGAGCTATTTTTTCAAATAAAGCACCCTATAGATTGGCACCTACCAAGTTGAAGTCTAGTTCTACATTTCATCCATAGATTGATGGACAAATAGAGGTTGTGAATAGAAGCTTTGCCAATTTTTTGAGATGTTTAATTTCACATAAACTGAGTTGCTAGGGTTTAGTATTGGCACAAGATAAGTTTGCATATAATAATTCCATGAAAAAGAGTACTAGAAAGACACATTTTGAGATTTTATTGGAATGCATCCTAAAGGTATATCATATTTTAGGAATATTACAAGTGAAGAGAAAAAAAGTACTAAAGGTGGTGAAAATTTTGAATTTATGAAGTCTATGCATTAGGAAGTGAAACATAAATTGGAGAAGAGTAATTAGAAATACAAAGAGAATGTTGATAAGTCAAGGAGACATATGAGTTTTGATGTTGGTGATGAAGCGATGGTTCATTTGAAGAGAGGTAGATTTCCTGTTGGTACATATAGTAAGATGAAGATGAAGAAATTTTGTCCTTGTAGAATCCTAAAGAAGTTTGATAGTGGTAATTCTTATGTAGTTGATTTACCTAATGACATGGATATATCTCTTATATTCAATGTTTCTAATTTGTAAAAGTATCATAAATTAGATGATGAATTATAGTACCAAGTGATTATCCTAAAAATAAGACTAAAGAAATCAAGTAGATTCTAGATCAAAAATTGGCAAGAGCACAAGAGGAAATAATTACTTTGAGTAATTGGTTAAGTGGAAGGTGATGCTACTTAAAGATGTTGTATGGATTTCTCAATTTGAGTTGGTTTCAACTCAGACTGTGACATACTCATGATTCAAGCTAATCATTTCTTTTTAACTCTAGTTGTCTAATATAGGAGCATCTTATGTTGCTTTACTATCCTTCTTGGTAGATTTGTACTTTGTTACACTTGTGGGCCTACTTAGTGACTTCATTGTTTGCTTGCTTAGTAGATGTATTTCTATCTTCATTTTTCAAGTGATTTGGGTCCATTTTTCACTGGGTGTTTTTGTTCTTGTATCCATCGAGTGACTTAATGACATTTTCTACTATTATTCAGTGGTGCCTTTCACCGAGTTGTCCACTTGGTTCATATTTGAGAGACAACTCATGTATTTAATTTTTGATAGATATTTAATGTATTAGATCAATCATTGGGATGCCTATAGACCATTATTTGGTTAGTCTTCTCCATCTTATGATCTAAAATCTTCTGTAATCCATTTTGGCAAGTATAAATAGAGATTATTAGTTTAGCTATAGGAATTAGGGTAGAGCAGTTGATGGAGGGTTCTCCCCTTAATACCATAAACACATAACAAAAACAAAGAAACAACAATAACTATAAGGACCAAAATATGGACTTCTTATTATTGCCACAAATGTAGAACTACATAATTCACAATTGCAATATGCTAACCCACATGTGCACCTTCATTATAGAAACATGTAAGACAAGCTACAACCTATCACCCAGAGTTGTCTTAGACAATGTTCAGGTATTTCCTAAATAGGCAATTTTATGCCACATGGGAAGGTTCTAGACATTCAAATCTAATACCTAAGGCTGAAAGACCCTGACAATACATATAAAATTGTTGATCTTAGATTGGTATTGACAAGTGAGCATCAACACATTTGAGTTACTTACTTAGTTCATGTTGAACTAGTAGTACATGTCGAGCACAACATGTAAATATTAGACAATGCCAAGTCATAGTGAGTGCCGAGCAGACAGACTATGCCGAGTGACATAGGTTTCAAGTAAATAGTGGGTGCCAAGCAATATAGGTACCATGTCATATTATAAATATTAGTGTATGTCGAGCATTAGAGACTTCAGATGCTGAGTGAAATAGTTTTGACATATTTGTTTGTAATGGCGCAAATACCTATGTAAACCATTTTTTAGCCAACTTAAGATTAGATTTTGATATTTTGGAGATAAGGACAAATCTCTATTTGGATTCTCTATGAAATTATATGCAACCAATCATAAAATGGGAAGGTTTAAGTGAAAAAATGGATGAATCTCAGATGTAGATTCATACCTAACCCTAAGTCACCAAGTCTTGTTAAGGAGGACAAAAATCTAAACTTTCATAGAGAGAGTGTATAAGGAATTGAAGGAGCAAAGAGAGAAGTTGTATGTGCAAATAGAGCATTCATAATGACTTAGAAGTTATGAAATGAAACTACATTGCAGAATCAATTAGATAAGAACAAAGGATAGAGAAAAGGATACAACAAACAGACATCTGATCAAGAAGGATCAAGAAAAATATTGTTTAGAGGTGATCTATTATCAGGCAAGCAAGTGCCAACCATAGGATCTATGCTAAGAAATTCTAACAGGTAATTTCAATTAAATCTCTTTACAAAGTAGTCCTAATAGGTTATATAAAATCCTTTAATAGGGTGCTTACTTAGTTGTAAGTTAAAGTCCTTTAACCAGGCACACTTCTATTATGGTGTTGAAATCCTCTAACAAGGTGAGACCTAATAGTCTTTGTAAGCCTTTAACAAGGAGGACCTTTCACAGGGTAGATCATGTTTCATGATCAAAACATTGTAACCTTCATTGGATACACTTTATTGATGTAGTATGAAGATTTGTGGGTGTCATGCCCACCCCAGTTTTACCTTCTCACTTGGAGGGTTTTTGGGTAATCATATCTGGTGTTATGTGTTTGAATGCTTGCATGTTTACATGATTTAGATGTATATGCATTACATGTTATTTCAGATTATCTATTAAATGTATGAGATGGATGTATGGTGAAATTTTTATGGGTCCAAGTTTGAACTATTGATTCAATCCACCCCAAAAGTTCACCTTTCCTATTGTAATTCCAACAATTGGTATTAGAGGTAGTTCTCTAAAGGAGAAGCTTTTTAGCTTTGAGGAAAGATCTTGAAATAGAAGTCTACAAATTGGGAAATATTATTGAGAATTAAGGAATTGAGATATAACTCATTCTACATCAATTGGATGAAGAAAGAGAAGAACTAAAGAAGTCCTTGAAGAGAAGGAAAGAAATTGCTATTGCAGAAAATGACACACAATACAAAGAAATTGACACTACTAAGCTATTTCCAATGGTGACTCCAATGAATTTGATGCAACAATTGTAGAACTAAGGGAAAAGAATAGAGTACATGCTAATGAAATCAAAAATCTCAAGTTAGAGAAAGAATCACAAGCCATACTGCTATGTAAACAAAAGAAGAAAGCTATGAAAGACAAAGCCATGATTGAAGAAGACAAAAGAATCTTGAACAAAAAACTGGAAGAGAAGTCCATAGAGCTAACCAAGATCTCCAATATGCTATTGGATACTCTAAGCCAAATGATGAATGCCAACTATGAGTTATTGAAGTTGCAGAATGAACAATTGTAGAGTAATATAAAGAGAGAAAAGGAATCTATTGAAAGTTTCAATAAACCAGATAAATCCATCAAATACTTTGAACAATTATTGAGATCCCCTAGATCTAATAATGACACATCTAGACTAGGATATACAAGCACTGAAGAAGGAAAATCATCCAAAAGTGCAGAAGAAAGGAACACCAAAGGTAAGAATTACAAACCTACTTGTCATAATTGTGGTAAGAAGGGACATATTGCTAATATGTGTAGGAGAAATACTGTAAATCAAAATGTTAAGCCCAAGAACATGATTCATTGTCATAAGTGCAACAAAAAATGTCATCAAGAACATGAATGCAAAACCAAGACCATACATACACAAAGATTTGAAGGATATTGCTACAACTATCAGAAGTATGGACACAAAGCTTTTGAATGCAGATACAAATCCATGTGGTCATCAAGTAGGACAACAAAGGTAAGAAACAATGGCATCTCTTATAACTGGGATTATAATACAAAATATAGCTATCATTACTATCAAGAATATGGACATGTTCCTAAAAATTGCATTAGGAAACACTTCAAGGGCAACTACCAAAGGTGGTTAAGTCAAACCACATGTTTCAACTATTTGAAAATTGGTCATATCAGTAGGTATTGTTCAACAAAGATGAAGGCACCAAGTTGTGAATTTGATAAAGGTAAAGGCAAGGTGAATGTTGAACACATTAGAGTAGAGATGAATAAGACATGGAAAAAGAAAGATTATTGCAACACATCAAATGGAGAAGGGATCACTTCACCCAATGGGTCAAGTGATCACACCTTATCAAATTAGGCAATTAAAAGGTATGTGGGACTAATATCTCAAAGTCATATCATACATCAGTTCCAAAAGGTTCTAGTACTGAAAGGACTATATTAGCATAAACAAAGATGCAGGATGTTGTTGGGAATTCAAGACAATCTTTGAGTTTTTCATGTTGTTGTTGAGAATGAGAAGTTTCCTATATGTGCTGAGTGTAAATGTTAATGGATGTTGAGTGAGCTAGAAATTGGTTGATGCTGAGCTTACAACTATGTAAGCACTTAGTATTTATTTTACGGTTTTCAAGTGTATTTGATCAATTTTAGCTCATTCTTTATCATTTCAAATTTGATAGAAGGTGAGAAGAGCATAAGGAAATCTAGAAATCTATTCAAAGAAGTTGTACAGAGATTCTAGTAGCAATCTCACACTAGTTCATCATATTTTCTAAGGTATTTATCAAGAGCTGAGTTACATAGTTTTAATTTTCACAAAACCCTAGTTTCACATTATCGTGTCAAGTTATGAGTAATGAAGTTAGGAAACCTATTTTCAAAGCCATTCCTGATATTGCATATAAGAAAAACCCTTCTGGTGCTTTATCAATGATTCTGCCAAATGTAATAATGGTGCAAAATATAAGAAAATGCTACAACTGTAAGATAGGAAGCATTGGGGATATGGAAATCAGGGATGTATACAAGAAACTTTGTGACAACGGTGTTTTGAAAGAGGAATTCAAAATTTTTGAGAGAAAAGGGTTAACATGAGCCCTAGATTTTCCAAATGTATTTAAGATAGAATGGATAAGAATTGTGCTTAGCTGAATCCACGATGGTTCCTTATGGCTAGAGAATGGATCTATCAAGATTACTAAGAGAATAATCCATAGGGTTACTAGCTACCCAACCCTAGACCATCCTAAGACATTGAGGAGTGATTCAAAGGAAGTGATTGAATAGAACACTGGAGTTGTCTAGAACAAGAGAGGTATGACAATAGACACAATCACTGATCCTCTAATAAAATTTTCTATGAAAGTTATATCACACAAATTTTATCAATCTAGTAGATTGACTAGTGTGCTTTGCATAGTTGTGGATGTTGGATATAAGATTGTAAAGAAAGATCATACATATGATCTAGCAGAGCTTCAATTGCAACAATTGATGGAAAACCTTGGAGCAATCAGGAAAACTAAGAGTGCACAATGTAAATTTGGCTCTATATTGATTTGTATATTCTTTTATGTGCAAAACAAATTCCCCTCATTTAGTACTATGGGATGGACAACAAATAGATCAGTAGTAGTACAGATGGGTGAGTTTATTGAGTAGTTAGGAGAGAATTTTGAATCCACAATGACAAGCTACTTTGAAGATTTTAAGCAGTAAATGAAAAAGAGACTAAGAATACCAGTATCCTTAATTGAGAAACACTATGATGACATTTGTTTTCTTGTGGATGCTAATTATACATTTTTATAAGCTACTATACTGAGGGTGAGATGGTTGAGACCCTTAGGTTATGAAATAAATGTGGATGAAGCTTTTGCAGCCATAAAAACTTTACTAGCAGAAGAGGTAGACAAAAGTGCAAAAATATTTGGAAATTATGAAGTGGCAAAGTCTAAGATCACCATGGAACTAAAGATTGCTTCAGTTATCAAAAGATAGGACAAGTTGGTGAAGAAGTTGAAAGCTAAATTTAGAGAGGGTGCTAGGGTGGAACAAGAAGAAGAAGAAGAGGATGAAGAGGACAAGGAAACACAAGCACAAGAACCTCTAGCACTATCTCAAGGTATGGGAGAAGACAAAGAAGAGGAAGAGACTAAAGGTGTCGAGGGAGAAGAAGCAAAGGAAGTACCTATTCCTTCCAAGCCAAAGAAGAGGAAGGACAAGGCACAACCAATGGCGAGGACTAAGAATATCACCAAACCAAGTTAGCCAAAGACCATTGTACCTACAACAAGAGTCAAGACACGAGAAACCACAGAAAAGGCCAAGGAAAAGACAAAGCAAATAGAACAAGGAGGTCAAGAGAAAAAGAGACCAAGAAGAAAGTATGTTGCACAATCAGATTCTAAAGAGGAGAAAAAAAAGTTAGATGACATCAGCCAATTCAAGGTGATGAGTCATAACCCTCTTTTAGATCTTGAAAATTTATGTGAAAATGTTAAGAATAATGTAGATCTATCAGGATTTAGTCATGTTAATTTTGATAAATTGGGTAAAGTGGAGAAAAACCAAGTGGAGGAGACCCTATATGCCATGATGGAAAAATTCAAGACAACTCCACTATAATTTGCTAATTTTGTGCTTAAAAGACTATATGACATGGTTGAGCAAAAATGGAATTACTATCTAAACATGGAGAAACAAATTAGGGAGACCACACTAGCCCAAGCGATGCCTAAATTAACTAAGGCACAAATTGCTAAGGATGTAAAGAAGTATGCTATTAGGTTCACACCTAAATATAGAGCCTTTACAATTTTGCAAAATGATATTGAAGATGTGGTCAAAAAGTCCACAAAAATAAGGAAAGTAACATATGGATTGACAACAATAAAGAAAGGAGAACCTGAACTTACTGAGGTTGATAATGATGAAGATAATGATGAAAAAAATAACATAGTTTGAGGTGAAACAAAAATGGAAGTAGATGACAAGGCAATAGCTGAGCTTGAGTAGCTAGAAGAACAGAATGTGCAAGACACAATTGCTGAGTGCCAACCCTCCACATGGCACAACTGAGACAACTGAAATAGTAACTGTCAAAGATGTTTTTGATATATCAACTCAGAACATCAATCCCCTTACTGAAGAACATTTGAAGAAGATATTAGAACAATCTACACTGCTAGCTAAACTTTGCAATAATCCTATTTCGATAATTGTAGATGAACTACAAAATTTAATGACTGATGTTGCAAGGGAAAAGGTGAATCTACAAGAACCACCTTGCATCATCCCTCTGGTCATTAATGTACAACCTTTGATTCAAATGCCAAAAGATACATCTACTAAGGTTAACACAATTTCCAAAATTAACACTGATGAGAAGAAGACAATAGAAGAACAAGCCACCACTATAGGACAACAAGAAATAGGTCAAATAGACCTATTTGCACAAGGACAATGTGCAAGACAAGTCACTATGGGAGAATAGGGAAAGCCTAAAGAGAGTGAAATGACACCACAACTAAAGGAGAAAACTATCATCCAAGCCCTAGCAACCTTACTAGTATTTGGAACTCCTTCCACACAAACTCTTCAGAAGCCAAGCACAGATGCTATTCCTTTGTAGATCTTAGTGCCAAGCCCAAGTTCATCAAAGGCTAAAAAGGTAAATCATTATGGAGATGTAATCCTTGATGAAGAAATTATTATACCCAAATATGATTATGGTACCATGACATTAGAATGAATAGGCATATTACAACAGGCCCTAGAAAGGAAAAAGCATCAACAAATGCTTAGGAGACAACACAAACAGAAGCAAGCAATACAAGACATCAAAGATATATTTTTAGATGCATTTAGTCTACCAACTTCTAAAGAGACCAAGCCTCTAATGGAACAACTAACAGATATAGTGGAAAAATCCACTAATGAAGACCTGGATACTAATGCTAAATTATTAGAATGGTCAAAAAGAAATTACAAAACAAAGTAAATGAGAAAATATCTAGTGAGATAGCACTCACACAAGTTACATTGCAACTAAGGTTGAGGATGTGAAGAAGGTACTTGAGAACATATTCTCATTGTACATTAAATTTTGCAACCCATCACTCTTCACCCAAGAGACCAAAAGTCATATTTTGAGTTTGGAAAGTCAAATTTTTGCATCAGGTGCAAGACTACCAATGAATCCAACTCAGAGCGAGAAGCATTTTAGGACATTGCTTGAAACACAGAGTCAGTTAGTTACACTAACAATAGATGAGGCCAACATAAGGGCCAAATTGACTAACATCAAAGCAACCCTCACCCACCGTATAAAAATATTGCACAAGAAGCTAGGCTATGTTAAAACTCTACTAAAGAAAGACCCCAATCTTTCTACCTTAGATGGTCTAGTCCACCTTGATGCCGAGCTTGCCATCCTAATCAAGTCATTGGATGTTTCATGTGATAACTAGGATGTAGCCCTCAAGATAATATTGGAAATCCATAAATCCTTTTTGGACAAACATAGAATAAGTGTATAGCCCATTGACATAAGTGTCAAAAAAGGGGGAGATATATTTTTGAGGGGGAGACTAAAGTGAAGGGGGGGATATATTTTTAGAGAGAAATTGAGAATGACACAAGAAGATATCAGATAAAAAATTATCAGCAAAACAGAGCATGAAGTCAAAGTGTATCCGTAGAGACACCTCTACTCAGAATGAGTACATAATTTTGGTTTTAAAATAGACATGTCAACTCAGGGGGAGTTATCAAATTTTGAGGTATCTAAGTTATTACAAAATTTTGAAATTTTGAAGTTTTGTATATAAGCTGAGTTAAGATATGTTATGCTTGAGAGATCAAGGATATTAATGTATATTTAAGTATTTTTGACACTCATGTCAAAGGGGGCGATTGTTGATCCCAAATTGGTTTTATCAAGTGTCAACACACTTAAGTTACTTAGTTCATGCCAAACTAGCAGTACATGTCGAGCACATGTAAATATTAGGCCATGTCGAGTCATAGTGAGTTCTGAGCCACTCGTGTACTGAGTCACTCAAGTGTCAAGTAGATAGACTATGCTGAGTGACATAGGAGCCAAGTAAAAAGTGGATGTTGAGCAATAAAAGTGTCAAGTCATAGTATAAAGATTAGTTTATGCTGAGAATCTAAGACTTTAGATGTTGAGTGAAATAGTTTTGACATATTTGTTTGTAATGGCATAAACAACTATGTAAACCATTTTTTATCCGACTTAAGATTAGATTTTTATATTTTGGAGATAAGGACAAATCTCTTTTTGGATTCCCTTTGCAATTACATGTAGCCAATTAGAAAATGGGAGGGTTTAAGATGTAAAATGGATGAATCTCAATTATAGATTCATACCTAACCCTAAGTCACCAAGTCTTCTTAAGGAGGACGAAACTCTAAACTTTCATTAAGAGAGTGTATAAGAAATTGAAGGAGCGAAGAGAAAACTTTACATGTGCAAATAGAGCATTCATAGTCACTTAGAAGTTATGAAGTGAAAATACATTACAAAATCAGTTAGAGTAGAACAGAGGATAGAAAAAAGGATACAACAAAAAGACATCTCATCAAGAAAAAAATTGTTTAGAGGTGACCTATTATCAGGCAAGCAAGTGCCAATCATAGGATCTATGCTGAGACATTCTAATAGGTGATTTCAATTAAATCTCGTTATAGAGAAGTCCTAATAGGTTGTATGAAATCCTTCAATAAGGTCCTTACTTAGTTGTAAGTTAAAGTCCTTTAACCAGACACACTTCTAACAGGGTGTTGAAATCTTCTAACAAGGTGAGACCTAACAGTCTTTGTAAGCCTTTAATAAGGCAGAACTTTTACAAGGTAGATCATGTTTCATGATCAAAATGTTGTAACCTTCATTAGATATATTGTATTACTACAGTAGTGAAGATTTGTGGGTGTCATCCCCACCCCAGTTTTACCTTCTCACTTGGAGGGTTTTTGGGTAATCATATCTGGTGTTATGTGTTTGAATGCTTGCATGTTTACATGATTTAGATGTTTATGCATTACATGTTATTTCAATTTATCTATTAAATGTATGAGATAGATGTATGGTGAAAGTTTTATGGGTCCAAGTTTGAACTACTAGTTCACCAACCCCTCCCAGAAGTTCACCTTTCCTATCGTAATTCCAACAAAATTCATCCAAATACATTTTTGACATTTATTTTAGATGTTTTGGTTGACCCAAATTTGTAAGACCATAACTCTCAAACCATTGCTATGATTGGCTATTATAACCACTTTTTGGAATCCCCAACCCCTGATCTACAAGCTCAAGTTCATGCAAGCGCCCATTTGTCAAGTTTTTGGACCTCATCAGGGCACTCTAAGACCTGCAATGGTTAGCCTAAAGTTTATTTACCAAAATCGCAAACCAAAAATCCATAATAAATCCATGAATACACATGATATGACACTGAACTTCAACTAGTAGGCTAATATATCCAAGATGAATATCCACTTCTGAAATTAGGACATTTCAAGTTCGTATGACAAACTTACTAAAAATAGTAAGTTCTAATAAATAGTAACCCCCTGTCTACTAGTCCTTATTAAAATAGAAAAGTCTGAAAATAATGAATATTTTGGGTGAGGCAAGATTGCTTTTACACCCAGGATACTCCTACATCAGACACTTGAGGTAATTTGAGAAGTGACTCCATCATGTCTCAGGTATTTAGAGGAAAACCAAGACAATTAACCTCCTCCCTTGCTAGCAATAATGAATCCTCTACTGGCCTCCCTCTCTATTTGACCTGGTATTCTTCATAAGTTATGTTCCTTGTACTTTTTACAAGATGATTGTCCAATATCTCCTCCATTTCCTTTGTAGTTGAACTAATTGTTGGAATACTCCACTATGCTTCTGTAATGTCATCTCTATCACCTGCTTCATAAAACATTGTTAAACCTAAAATGTTTAATACTAGTGGAATATTCAATTTAGTAGGCAACTCCACTTCATAGGCATTTTCAGAATCATGCGTTTTCACTATCTTTCATGGTCCAAACTTCTTCATCTTTAGCTTACTATATGTACCTACTGGAAAATGCTCTTTTCTCAAATGCACCATGAATTCATCTCCAATATGAAATTCCTTATACCTCCTTTTCACATCTTCCTTAGCATTGTACTATGTATTCATATTTATGATGTGATTCCTCACCTCCTCATGGATGTTCTTCAAATGTTCAGCAAATTCTTCTACTTTAGCACCACTCTCTCTTTTATCCAACTACCTCAATTCATAAGAATTTCTAGGATTGCTCCCATATACAATCTAGAATGGTGATTTACTAGTACTCTTACAAATTCTACCTATGGTAAAATCATATCCCGTCCTTTTGGCTTGTCTCCAACCAAACATTTTAGCAAATTTCCCAAAGTACGATTCACAACTTTTGTCTATCCATCAATCTATGGATGATGTGATGAACTAAACTTTAACTTCATCTTTAATTTCTTCCATAATGTATGCCATAAATACCTAACAAATTTGGTATCTTGATCCAAAACTATACTCTTCAATATACCATCTAGTCTCACCACTTCTCTAAAAAATAACTCTAGCACATGAACACCATCACTAGTCTTCTTGCAAGGAATGAAATGTGCCATCTTTGAAAACATGTCAACCATGAAAAAAATAGAATGATGCCCTCACTGAGTCCTCAATAATCCAAGAACAAAATCCATGCTGGCATACTCCCATGGCTTCTCTGGTATAGGTAATAGCTGACACAACCATGTATTTTGCTTCACTCCTTTCACCATCTAACATACTCTGTACAAGCTTCTTCACATTTTGCTGTAATTGCGGCTAGTAATAATTATTAACAACCAAAAAAATGGTCTTATCTCTCCCAAAGTGTCCAACCAATCCTCCACTATTCTTCTCCTTGATGAGATTCTCTCTCATTGAAATTCTTGGAATGCACAAGTGACTTCCTTTGAACAACATACCATCTTGGATTATAAAATCCAACCACTTTGTCTTGTCAAGAGTAATAGGTTTTGTAAAATCCTTCCATGCTTCACAAAAATCAGGATCCTCTAGATACAAATTATTGAGTTCCTGGAACTGAACCACCTCAATTTGTATTTTTTTCAAAAAAAGTTGTCTTCTACTAAGAGCTTGTACAACTACGTTAAAATTCCCACTGCTATTTTTTAAAATAAATGTATAACTTTAGAAAAACTCAACCCACTTTAGTTGCCTTTGGTTTAATTTTACTTAACTATTCAAATATGCAAATCTTGATGATCAATATACAAAAAAAAAAAATCCTCACGAAGAAGATAGTGTCTTCACTTCTTCAATGCTTGAACTATAGCATAAATTTCTTGATCATAAACATAATATTTTCTTTTTGAATCATTCAATTTTTCACTAAAGTAAGAAATATGTCCACCTTCTTGCTCAAAACAACTCCTATTATAGTACCACTAGCATCACAGTCTACTTGAAACACCTTGTTAAAATATGGAAGTGCTAACATAGGCTGCTCTATAACTTTATGTTTCAATAGATTAAAACTCTTATCTACTTCTATAGTCCACTTAAATTCTGTCCTATCCTCTCTCATTGTTTCAATCAAGGGTCCACAAATACTAGTAAAACCTCTTATGAACTTTCTATAAAAAGTAGTCAGTCCATGAAAACTTGTTACCTCTGTAGCACTCCTTGGAGTAGGCCACCCAAGGATAGCCTTCACTTTCTTTGGGTCCATTTTTAGACTTTCTGTTGAGACTACAAACCCTAGGTACACCAATTCCTTCTTTACAAAATTGCACTTCTTTAGGTTTATCAACAACTTTTTTGCCTTCAACTTATCAAACACCTTCTAGATATGCATCAAATGCTCCTCCATTATCTTACTAAAGATCAAAATATCATCTAGGTAAACAATAAAAAACTTACCTAGAAACTCCTTCATTACCTCATTCACGAGCCACATGAAAGTGCTTAGTGCATTGGTTAGCCCAAAAGGCATGACTAACCACTCATAAAATCCTTCCCTTATCTTGAAAGCAGTCTTCCACTCATCACCTTCTCTGATGTGAATTTGATGGTATCCACTATTCATATCCATCTTTGTGAAATAGTCAACCCCACTCAAATAATCCATAATATCATCCATCCTTGGCAATGGAAATCTGTACTTGATTGTGATCTTTTTAATAGCATTAGAATCTATGCACATTCTACATTCTCCATTCTTCTTTGGTGCTAATACTGCTAGTACAATGCATGGACTCAAACTCTCTTGAATTAATCCCTTATGCAAAAACTCATGAAATTGTCTATTTAACTCTTCACTTTCTGCTGGTGTCATTCTATGCACTACCTTGTTTGGAAAATTGGCTCTAGGAATCAAATCCATCCGATTACTGATCTTCCTTATTGGGGGCAATCCATCAAGTACATTTTTTGACACAATATTAGAAAAATCTCCCAACATTTTTGCAACTTCTGCAAGTACCTCCTCTACTTCTTCTTTACTATATTTTGGAATTATAGAAAAACACACGTGTTCATGCTTCATAACTTTTAGAAACTCTTTTCCATCAATAAAATATATTCTAGCAGCAGTACATACATTTTTTTCTTTCTCCTTCAAAGGCTTTAACTTGTGGTTCACTCCATCCTCGGTTAGAGTGTAGGTATTTGCTTGTCCATTGTGTACAACATGCCTATCAAACTTCCATGGCCTACCCAACACCATATGACATATGTCCATAGGTATGATATCATAAAGTACCTTATCATGGTAGCTTCCAATCTTGAACTTTATTGAGCATTTCTCATTGACCATGACCTTGTGGTCATCTTGCACCGAAGCAATATTGTATGGACGCGAGTGTTTCTATCTCTTCAACTTCAACTTTTTGACCATCATTTATGACACTAGATTGTTAGTACTTCCACCATCAATGATCAAATCATAACACTTATCTTCACATCTACATCTTGTGTAAAACAAGCTCCTTTGATCAGGTTCATTCTCACCACTTAGCATGACTCTTTTGTTAACTAGGACTTCTCCTCTTTTAACATCTTCATAATGTGATGATCTGACATCTTCATCAACATGTACAACTCTGGCCTAGCCTTCTATTGTTTCATCTATCCTTCCTTGGTGCTGGGAATATTCAAATGCTCTATGCCCTTCTTCTCCATAGTGAAAACATTTCCCATGGAAGCCTCCTCTTCTAGAGCCTTGTCCTCTGCCTCTTCCTTTTTGATCTCTATTATTTTGATCATGGAAATGATTGGAATTTTTCCCCTCTGTTTCTAACTACTACTTCCAACCTCATCCTTTTTCTTTTGATAATCATTATGACCTCCATTAGATCATCTACCGGATCTTCCATTGCGGCCTCTTCCACTATTCTTGTTATCAAACTTTTTGCTTAGTTTCTCCTAAACTCTTAGGGAAAACTGGTTCACCTCCTCAATACTGGTCACTCAAACAAGACTCATCTCATCCTGAATGCTTGGTCTTAACCCATTAAGATAACATATGACTTTCTCCTTATCATCTTTTGCATGGCTGGTTCTAATGAGGACTCGGTAGAACTCTTCAATATACTCTTGAATAGATTTCCCCACTTGCTTCAACCCTTACATTTTCTTCAATCGATCAAACTTATAATCCATGGGAATGAACTGTCACTTCATTTTAGCTACCATCCAATCCCATTTGGTGAATTTTTCCTTTCCTCTTTTATTTTGATACAATTAGATCTCCTGCCACCAGATCTTTGCATGACCCTTCAGTTTGGCCTTCACAAACTTGACTCTATCTAAATCTTCAATATTTTCATATTCAAAGTACTCTTCCAATTCATTGATCTAGTTGATCAATTCCTCTGGCTTGATATTTCCCAAAAATATGGGAACATCAAACTTAGGTCTTTTTCTAATACTAGAAATGGCCCTAAAAGGCTTTACCTTCTCTAGGTTAAGAACTTCCTCTATTGTGTCTGGGTCCACGATGCCTTCTTCTTCTCTTTCATCCTCGCTTTCAAAATATCCTACTGAAAAATTCATTCCTCTGCGCATTTGTTCTTGCATTTCTTGCTTTTTCCTCTAGAGGGTTCTAAAATCCTTATGTGTAACAACTTTGACTCTTCCACCACAATCTCTTCATGGAGCTAGTTTTGTGCTTCCATTGAAACCCTAGTGCAAATTGCCTCACAAATGGCAATCTATCTACACACTCAACCCAAATCATGGTCTTGGTGCGAACTACCTTACGGTCGACGATCTATCCACACACTTAGGAACTTTAGCTCTTATACCACTTGATGGAGGGTGCTCCCCTAAATACCATAAACACATAAAAAAAACAAAGAAAAAACAATAATTGCAAGAACTAAAATATGAACTTCTTATTATTGTCACAAATGCAAAATTATAGAATTCACAATTACAATATGCTAACCCACATGGGTGCCTTCATTACAAAAACCTATAAGACAAGCTATGAACTATCACCCAGAGTTGTCCTAGACAATGTTTGGGCATTTCCTAAATAAGAAATTTTATGTCACCTAGGAAGGTTCTAGATATTCAAACTTAATACCTAGGGCTGACTGACCCTAATTTTAGATGTTTTGGTTGGCCCAAATTTGGAAGAGCTTAACTTTTGAATTGTTCCTCTAATTGGCTATTATAACCACTTTTTGGAAATCCTAGCTCCTGATCTACATGCTTGGATCCACACAAGGGCCCATCCATTGAGTTTTTGGATCTCATCTTAGCAATCTAAGGCCTCCAACAGTGAGCCTAGAGTTTATTTACCAAAAATCCATGATAAATTCATGAATATGCATGATATGGCACTGAGATTGAACTAGTAGGCTAATATATCCAAGATGAATATCCACCTCTAAAATTAGGACATTCCAAGCTCGTATGAAAAACTTACTTAAAAAAGTAAGTTCCTAGAAATAGTAACCCCCCTGTCTACTAGTCCTTCTTAAAATATAAAAGACTGAAAATAAAAAATATTTTTGGGTGATGCAAGGTTGCTCTTACACCCAGGATGCTCCTGCATTAGTATTAGTAAGCTTGGAGTTAGGATTGGGAAGAGATCATGGATCTCTTATGTTGGATGAATATCTTAGTCTTTGTACTTGGTCGTAACCCAAAAGGTCTCATAGTTGGACATGTATGAAGAAACTTTAAAGAATCAATAAAAGACTTTATTTCCCTCTTTATTTTGGCATTGTGTCTTTGTGTGCTACTTCTATTGCGTGATATCTGTAAGGTTGGTTAATTGTTAGGCATGCCTCTTGGCCCTACCTTTCATCTTTTACTTTGCATTAGGTTTCCAATCCACCTTATCATAAGCCTTTTAGATATCTAGTTTAAAAAGAATACTAGGGGTTCCATTATTTTGAATACAATAAACAAACTTTTGGCCAATAACAACTCCATAATAAATAGATCTACGTAGGACAAAGCTAGTTTATTCTTCACTAATCAGAAGAGGGAGAGGTTTTTGTGAAAGTCTTTGTTAATAATTTATAGATTGTATACATAAAGCTATTGGTCTAAAATCATCAAAGGTCTTTGCCTTATCCTTTTGGGGAATTCGATCTAAGAAGGTATTATTAATTTTCTTAAGTAACCCAATTTTTGCATTTCTTATAGAGCTTCTATCAGTTCATCACCTATTAAAGTCCAACATCTCTAGAAGAATCTAGTTAGGAATCCATACAAATCTGGTGATTTTTATGGGTTCATCGCATTAAGGTTGCTTCAACTTCTTATTTGGTAAGTTTTGCCATTACGCCCAAGCTATTCTCTCTATATAGTAATTTGAGTATATGATTCAAAATTTCACTTTGTTCTTTATAACTGAAGCTCGAATCTATATTAAGGAAATCTATGAAATAATTCATCACCTCACCTAAGATGAGCTTTGGGTTCTCAATCTCAATACCAAAATTGAATTTAAATCTAGATATTATTTTGATAATTCTTCTTTTCTTTACACTATTATGAAATAACTTAGTGTTCTTATCACCTTCTTCCAACCATATTTCCCTAGATTTTTGGCATTGAAAGATTTTTTCCTTAGCTAATATATCCTCATATCACTATAGTAGTTCTCTTTCTCTTACAAGAATGAGGTTCATTCATCCCTTTTTTAGTGACCTCTATATTAACTTCCCTAAATTGGTCTTTCGCCAAAATTATTTCTTCAAAATTATACTCAAAGTGGTCCTTATTCCACTAGACAAGCTTATGTTTTGTGATTGTAAGCTTATTGACTACCATATACATCTTAAAGCCTAAAAATTTTTCCTCCTTCCACCAAACCTCAATGAGTTTGAGTAGGTTGTCATCTCCTAAACACATTTGTTCAAACTTAAACATACATTTCTTTGGTCTAGAATCTACAAGAATACTTAGCTAGATTGAGTAATGGTTTGGGATCGAATGTGGTAAGACTATTGCTTCCAAAGTATAAGTAAGTCTAATCAAACTGCTAGATAAAAATAATCTATCTAACTTTTCTGCTATGTTACTAAACCCTAGTCTTCTATTATTCCAACTTCGCTATTTTAAGTTCTTGAAGACCATTCCTATTAATCTAGTCTATAAAATCTAAAATTTCCCTAAGTATTTTGCAATTTCTGTCCCTTTTCCCAAATGAATATTGATGGCATTGAGATCTCCTCCAAAAATACAAGTTTTATTTGGGATACTCTTGATGAACTCTTCAATTTACATAAGATTTTTCCTTTATGCACATTTGGACGAGACCATAAAAAAAGAAGTATGTTACGTTTGACAATGTTTACTCTACCACTTAAGTTCTTGATTACTTTGGATTTGAGTAATATATATTGTAAGATGACATTTTTGTTTACAAATTTTTAAAATTGTAAATTATCAATTTTAAATTTTTATTAATATCTTGACAAAAATCATTTAGTGTTGATGTACGCTTAGTTGAAGGAGACTTGTAGTTTAAATGTATGTCATCTCATATCTTTTTAATCTTATGGTTTAGATGCATGCTTCCCACATCATTGTAAAAGATAGGGATAAATTTGATGGGCATGCTCCCTAAATACAATTGCTTTGTAACTTGTCTTATAGTTTAGATGTATGCCACCTTATATTGTTATAATCAAATTATAAAAAAGATATGTCCAAATTTATGTATCCTTACATGTTGATATCAAAAAATATTAAATTACAAGTATAATGATATATTATAACATTTAAGTTTACAAGAAATATTTTAAAAAATACTAGGGTGGATTAGATGTTGAAAATTCATGAAAGGGTAAAATGAATATGAACATTGTGGGGAAGCGGAGCGGTGCCTCCAACCGCCATGACCACCGCTGGGAGAGCGATGGCGAGGACCCTAGGAGCGCGGCGTGTGAGAATGGTGGCCAGAGGACTAGCGTCTGGAACGGCGACCACGGGATGAGGAAGCATCAGCTGAGGCCTCCGGAGGCACTCTGGCAACGGTACAAGGAGCATTGCCCTAGTGGTTTAACAATTCTTGTAAGTGGGCAACCTCCAGTGCAACTTTATTAGCTTGCACCTGTATCTGCATAATGACATTGTTACAAATGCATGCCTTAGTGTACATTGCAATGTTAACATCCAAAAAACGGTGAGTGAATCTTAGTAAATTAATTGAAAAGGACTATTCATCAAAAAATATGAACATTGTATTTAACCAAAAGTTCAAGAGAACCTAAGTTCTTTGCAACTTGCCTTAGAAAAAGACTCTAAAAATATGGACCACCAAATAAGGGTATGAATGTTCTATAATGCAGGTTGTTCTAAATCAAAATCTCTATGTCTCAACCACAGTTGTTTCACATAGATTTTTTCTAGATAGCACATTAAATGTGAATACTAAACAATGCCTTGGGTAACAAGAATATCTCGTGTAATCTCCTATCAACACTGAGACAAAGAACCAAAACAAATTGAAAATAAGTTTTCTTAGATATTATTCATTTCACTTCTGACAAATAACTCTTTTATTAGCACCTCTTCTAACTATACAAAATAAATTCATGCAACTATCTATAGATCTTCTAATGTCTCCTCATAACATTATGCACAACATGATAGATTACAATGACAAGCACAAATCTAAGGTTATTTCAATTTTAACTTTAATTAAAACATTTTCAATTAATAATTTTTTTTTACCCATTACCGTTCAATGAACAAATGAATAGTGTAAGATACAACTGTTTTTGGGAAAAAGTGAATAAAATCTTAAGAATTCTTTTAGACATACAAATATTAAATCTAAATAATCAGTTATATATATATATATATGATTGACACCCAAAACGTCAAGAAATAATATCTATCTAGTTAATACTATAATTGTCTTAACTATAAACAAGAAATAAAAATATACAATAAAATCATATGAAAAAGTATATATTAAGACAAAATATTAAATCTTTAAGAAAAAAATAGAAAAAATAAAAATATATAATTAATATTTTAAAATCTAATGAATTACACTTAATTAACAATGCATTTATTATAATTATAGATGAAAAAACTATTTATATATGATATTACAAGGCCGTTAGAAGGCTAGTAAAATTCTATAAATTCAACTTTTAAAAAAAAATGAGGATAAGGTAGCTTTGGGCCTAATATGTAATGATGTGGGTTATGTTTGTTTAAAATGGTAGTCATTTAAAACCTAGAGAAGTTGCTAGGAAAGATGGCATATTCTATTATATTGCAAGCCAACATGATAGAACACAAATATCATGAATTATTCAATTATGAGAAGAAAACAAGAAAGAAGAAACAAAATCTCTAAGTGAAGGACAACCAGGGAAACATGATTGTATGCTAGGAATCAAGCATACATGATTGTGTGGAGGAGCCAAATTGAAACAATTCAAACAAAACATGATTGTGTAGGTTTGGCCTTATTCACTTTACAATCCCACCATGGAGGGGGTGAGGGCATTACTCTCTGCCAAGGATAAAGTGAAAGCGTAGGAAAAGAGATTGAAATATGTGGGACTCTTGAATAGAATCTCCCTCTTGATGATGACAGGGGAGAATCCCCTAATACAATGATTCACAAGGTAAAGAACAAACCAAAATTCCATACTCATTTCAATAATAAATTAGTCCCTATGATGGAAGTGTTGAAGCCAAGGTTTGGTCATAATGACTTGAAAAGGCCATTTTCCCTTTTATCATTGACACTCCAAACGAAGGTTTAATAAAAAGATAATTAAAGCAAGAAAATTTTGGCAAAAGACAGCGAAAAAAGAAAAAGAAAAAGTTTGAATTATACGTCTGTCAGCAGACGTTGACGGATCGTCCGTACGCGCGGCATTTGGATTCCATACGCATTTGAGTGGGCCCATTCTCCTCGTGGTGTGTCAGAGTACGGTGTACACCCAGACAAAATACACATATACGGTCTACCGTATTTTTTTCCTCTTCAAACGTGCCCTTCATTATCCTTTATGTTCATTCTTCCACCATGGAAAGTGGTGTGGAGTGACTTGGCTTGCCTCACATGTTTTTGTCGTCTCTCATGGAACCTCATCATTTTCAAAATTTCCTTAATACCATTATTTAATACCTAACCTTCATAATTTCCATCCTCATGAACTTGGAACGTAGGGGTACATGGAGATAGATTGATAGAATCTAAAAAGACCTATTAGAGGAGAGGATCATGTAGTTGAAGAGAGTCTAATGTTTGTCATGGTAATTGTTAATTTAATATTCACCTTGATTTAATATCTAATTTTTTTTTTATAACATGTGCTAATACCTTGTGATTTTAAAGTTGTTTTGCTAATGATGACTATTTATGATTGATAGAAATGTGTCTCTTATTCTAAAAGGCAACCAATAATGTGATGTCATGTTTGATTGCGCAAGTATGGGTGTCCCTACTGCGCTATGATTAGTCTCACTTTTTGGGGTGTTGTTCTGGGCACCTTAGCAAAAAACATGTTGGTGTAGTATGTGGCCCTACAACCCTAGTTATAAGCAAGGTACTTGCCAAGTAAGCTATTGTAAACAATTTGAGTGATTTGAAATTGTTATATAGGATTTTGAGAGGTGTGAAATAAGGGTGCTCATCTATTGAATCCTCTCCCTTTACAAGTAGTCTCAAAGTTAAAACCTCCATACCATGTGAAATCATTTTTGTAGATAGACTCTTTTTCGTTGGAGCCTTCATCAATAATTTGATTACTAAGTTATTTAAACAAGGTTGAAAACATGGATAACCAACAGTGACCCAAAATTGCAATGAAAGAGGGTCTTGACTATAGAAATACAACTTGGATGAAAGAAAATAAAAAGTCATTGAGAAAATGGAACATCAAGTTGCATGAGTGTCCTAATACCAACCAAGAAATTTTTTTAAAAAATCATAGAAAAGTTTTCGATTGCCATGTGGACTAACCACATTGGTTGAAAAAAGGTAAGTACTATATTCAAGAGTTTAACCCAACTTGGGAATGGAGATAACATATAGTTAGGGGAAAGTATTAAAAGGGAAAGCAAGGTTGTTATTAGCATAATTGAGGATATGATCACATCATCTTAGGTGCAAGATAGGAAGGTGGAAGAGGTCCAAAGAAATGTGGTAGGAGAACTTGCATTTTCTACAAGATGGATAGAATTGTGAGAAAATGGCAATTGTTGACACGAGTTTTGTTCCACTACAACATGCATAGCTGAATACTCAATGCTTCAAGATGAAACATCTAATATTCAATCCTTTCTTGATATAATGTCATCTCCCATGCTAAGCTTGCAAAGTAAGATCATGAAATGACTTCAAGGTTCCTTCTTAATTGTGTAAGCTCATTCACTAAATTAATATGATTTGTTGGTAACCACGTTTGGGACTTACAACATTCATTCAATGGATATCAACTACTTGTACTTCTGAATATTTAGATTCATAATTTGCAACAAAAATAGAGTCTTTATCTTCAAACTTGTACACTTCAACTCAAACTTAAACTTGCTAACCTCTATTCCTAAATGTGAATGCAAGATATCATGGATGACTTGGAGTCTACTAAGTGTAATCTCACCAATGACTCCACCCATCTAGTGCAAGCTTCTCAAGAACACTCAAATGACTTTCAAATTGATATCTCTTCTCTAATATCATCAAATGGACACAAACTAAAGTTTCAATGCTAATTGAAGTTAAGTGCATTCAATCATTGACTTACTACACAAGGAAATCCTACCATCATAGCTAAAATATTTCAATATGAAAAGAATTATACTCTAAATGGAATAAACCACAAATTGAGCTAGGATTCTTCATCTTTGACTACCCATGTGTGCAAGTGATATATTCCCCACTCAAAAAGAGCCAAGAAAGATTCTTAGATCCATTGGACTTATCTATTTTAATATCCTTACTCCATAAGCATCCCTAGATAGAGCCTCATTTCTAGTTAGACATCCATAGCCCTCACAAAGTTTCCCATGTGACTAACCACAAACATAGCTCTATCTTTAGTAACTTTTATTTAGTAGCATCAGTAGAGATATTCACACACCTAGAGACAAATTGTTTCACTTTTCTCATTTTTCCATTTTTCATTTCTAATTTTATTTCTTCCTTCCTTTCTTTTTTTGATATTACTTTTCCTTTCTTTTCAATATATATTTTGGATTTCAAGTAGTGAAGCTTGTATAGGATTTGGAAAAACCAAACTGGCACCAAAGTAGGTGTATGGTTTTCACTAATCCCAACTTCACTTTAAAACTCCCAAAGAACTTGAAGCAATTAAAGGTGAGTACAATTTTGTATTCAAAAGACTCAAAAACTCAAAACACAACCATTATTCAATCCAAATTTAGGATAAATCCTTTTTGAATGATAAATATGTTAGGGATCCAATCTCTAATTCAAGGCACTTCACAAAGAGATATCCAATAAATATAGAAAACATATCTATTGGGAGGGATATTAGAGTGTGCCATTTGACACCTCACCTTTCTTAAATATTTTAATCCCTCTACATAATCTACCAATTAGACTTCTAAACTAAAGAGGACTAAACAACTAAATTAGATTAAATGATCCAAGGAAAACCTACAAATGACTCTCAAGAGAAGACTCATCTAGAAAAGTAACCAAGTCTCTAAACAAATGTCAAGTAAAATGACTGGAGACAAATTACTCCCTTGGCTCTAAAGACACCTAAAGTAACTGACAAAAAAGGAAACCCGCTCTAACCCTCTTGAACCAAGTGTCTCAAGAAAAATCTACCCTAACTATAGATAATAATCACCAAATGGATGACACGAACTAGACCAATATATACACTTGATCTAAACATGGTTTCTTAAAATGTTCAAGAGAAAAAAGGCTCGTGTGATGGTTCTTTGTTTGGCATTTTTATCCTGGTACACCGAAAGAAATTTTATCACCTCACATTCAAATTTTAGATATAGATATCATGCAAGATAAATAATTTTAGGACAATCAATCCATAAACAAATCATCATTCCTAAACCTCCATTATCAAATTAATAGATATCAAAAATTTCAACTCAAAAGAAAGAAAGAAACAACATAGTGTAATTCAAGTGAAGGACCATTTTCAAATCCTAATCAATCATTCATCAGTTTAGGAACTTCTATGGTGGATTCTCCCTCTAGATTATGCATTGAGCTCTTGGGTGGCTAAGGAAGGATAGACCTTGA
Organism: Cupressus sempervirens; assembly: GCA_028749045.1. Taxonomy (NCBI): domain Eukaryota; kingdom Viridiplantae; phylum Streptophyta; class Pinopsida; order Cupressales; family Cupressaceae; genus Cupressus; species Cupressus sempervirens. Next base: position 198,109,332 of record CM053785.1, read on the forward strand.
AACCAAGCCCTTGGAATGCTACTTCTAGAGGCTTTTCCTTGTACAACATGAACTATGCATCCTTATGAATATACTTAAATTCATCTTTGAATATCAAGGATTATTTGATAATATTTCCTTCAAATACCTCTCCAAGTTTCTCAAATGCAAGGTTCCACTATAGCACTAACCCAAAATGCTGTTCATCTTCTACTCCTATAGAGTTGCTTGGAGATTTTTCCTTAAGAACATCTTACAATTATTCATGTATTATCTCATTAAGCACAACATCTTTATAATTGATAGGAAGATCATCTAACATCTTTATGAGTTTATAAAATTCTATCTAAAGTGGTGAAGACTCCAGAGGTCAAAGTTGATGGTGAATTGTGCCACTTAGAACAACTTGTTTGTCATGAAATACCTTTGACAATGAATCAAACTCTTCATGATGTTATTTATAACCCCCCCTTCCCCCACAAAAAAGAAGAAGAACATAGTGGTGATGATGTTTTTGAGTGCCTTATTGAATTATTCTTCATACTGGATTTATATGTGTTATCTTGTGATTCCATAGTTAACTTATTCACTTGATTTCATCCTTCCTTAAGGGTGTTAGAAATTTCTTGCAATTCATCCTCAAGATTCTAGCATTGTAGCATGAGGGAAAGATCACTAAGAACTACCTCTTCAAACATGTGTTGGTCTTCTTCTAGTTCTCCATGATGTTGATCTTTGTCTAATATGTATCATCTTGCTTCAATGAAATCTATCACTTCCTTACTTTTCTTGTCCAACCCTTCTAGTGAAGTGATACATAGAATCTCATCCTATTGATTACCATTTTTATGAAGCTTAGCTATTCTACTTTGATGCAACTAGTTTCCTTCTTCACCCTTTGAATGATATGTGCTCTCTCCATTTAATATCCAAATTGGAATGAAAAAATATTGCTTTCTTGTTCCCCATTGATATCTCTTCATACCAGCCCATTTGAAACTTAATCAAGTCAATAGTGTCTTGACAAGATAAGCATGTAGATTTTTAATGTGAAAGGCTATGCATCTATACCAAGTATTCCCTTCATATCCACTTCTTCATTTCCCATTGATATCTTCTTTGAACTTAAGTAACTTTTCTTCTAAATTTACAAGGACCACAAGTTCATAGACTATTGAAAAATAAATTCTCCCTTGTAATGATAAGTCCACTTTAAAGAGAAATATCAAACAACACACCTTCTCATGTTCAGTGGTGCCATGTATTCTACATTATCTTGATATTTCTAGTTTAGGTAGCTCTAGTGGATGTAGTCATTTACACAAATAAAACCAAATTGGAATAACATCAACTCGCCTATCCATTTGAGGAACCTTTATTTTTTGAATTATTTATTTTCCACTTTTTTGTATTTTTCCTCATCTTCTATCTCAAATCTAACTTAAAATATCACTCTTGTTGATAATTCCATGAATGAACTCTGTTCGTACCATCCTTGTTGATAATTTTTAGTGGCATGGCAATGGAAGGTATGTTAGGATTAAAGAGACAGAAATAAAAATAAAATGCAAATACAACCAATATCAGAAAATAATAAAGCACATAGAAGAGAATAGAAGACACAAATATTTAACATGGTTCACCCAATCTCTAGTCTACGCCCATCAACAATGAGCCCAATATTCTTATTATCCATTGATTACAATCTGTAATCCCTTACAATTCAAAATTGTCGCAAGAAGCTACAATCTCATCATGCATTATAAAATCCCTAACCCTAACCCATTTTATACAAGTTTTTTTTTCCGCTTATAAAATTAGGTAGAATAAATTGTCTAATTGAAAAATAGCATCCAATATCTTTTACAATAATAAAATTAGTTGAGTTTTTGGGGGCACTATCCCCAAAAACTTCCATAGGGGTGTTGGCTCTCAACCCCACCTTGTGCTATGATAGGAAGCGCACCTAGGGCTCTACCCAAGACTCCGTAAGGGAAAATTCCCCTTGACCCCATCGTGGGTATGCTTCTCCTAAACCTCGGTAGAAATAATCTGGGGTGGGGGGTTAAACCACACTAAATAAAGAGGGAAAAATTAATCTTCAAGTCTAATTAGGCTCCACATCACAACAATCTCCCACTTGGAGACTAATTAGACTCAACAACAATAATAGGGTATGTATACTATCAATTTTTTGATCTTATAAGTAATTTTTGGTGTAATTAAATATTCACTAATTACATTTTACTTAAGCTTCCTTATGATAATGCATTGCATAGTACTTTGTCATTGAGACACCTAGGAGTTTGCACCTCAATTAAGCACACGGTGTAGGAGAATTCCACTCCAAGTGGTGATAGTTGTTATCTCAACCAACCATTAGTGAAAATATCACATTATCATCCTTGTCATTAAACATACTTCATTTCATAATTGAGGATGATCAACCTTTGGTGGACATGTGGTTCCACCTTGTGAAGATGATAGGTTATCATCTCCTTATCATTGTCGATTACTTCCTTTCCTATATTAGGAGGACTACTATGTACATTTCAATCATGTCAATGAATTTTCATGTAATCTATTGATGCTCATTATCAATAATATGATTATTTCATCTTAATGCAATTGTCTTGCAAATCTCTTGTGGAAGTTATCTTGGTATATCATTTGATCTTGGAGTGTTGTAGAGTCACTTGGAACTCTAACACAGTATCAAGGAAATTCTACCATGGTATCAAAGATCTCAAGGTGTGAAGACCTCTTCTCAATAAGTGAAATCTGGGCTTGATTTAGTTTTGGATGAAGAATTTGATGAGTTGGGCATCATCATTGCCTATTTTGGAGGAAATTTGGGAATTTGTATTTTGTGACTTTTTATTGCATGTAAAATTCAAAGGTTGGCATCATATAGAGAAGGTCTAAAAACCCCTAAATTGAATTTTTCTTCATCCAAATTAGACATCTAAGGCCAAATCTAGAATCATTTGATTTTTGGAGATGCAGTGATGACAATTAAGAAAAAATAATTTTAGAGGCAATTTTCAAAAAATGACATCTCAGTCATCCAAACTCTTTTTTAGAGCAATTTATTTTGTTTTGGGTTAGAAATCCACAATCTACATAGTGGTGTAGGTGATTTTGGATCCCTGTTTTTGAGTTTTTCTAAAAATGGATAATCTCAACTTTTGCAACTATACAAGGGGAAATGTGAAGCAATCAAAATAGATCTACACTACTTCACACTTCAAGGGGGTTGTTGATTAACCTTGTAACTCAAAGGGAAATTAAGGAGATTAAGTTTTTCAATTCCAACTCTAAGGTAACTAGATCTAGGAATATTAGTGCCAACCGAGTGATAAAGGGACACGTTATGCCTTGCATACCCTTCCCTACTTTTTGTGAGAAAAAAATTGGTTCCCCTCTTTTTTCATTTTTTCCTTACCTTGTTTTAGGTAAGCCTTTTGTTTTGGTTTTAGTTTTCAGTGTTAGGGTTCTCACATCGCTATCCAAGATATTGAACCCTTCCATGTGGGAGAAGGAAGTAAGGGTTCCCAACCTCACTATAGGAATTTGTGGTATTTGAGAAATAAACTTACGAATAAGGAAGGAGTTCGTTCCCTTATGTCTTTTGTGACAAAAAAAGGTTTATGCGTTATTTAGTTTGATGCATTGAAAATTTCATTAATGAAGGACAAGTACAATTAATGCACACTTTTAATTATCATGATCAATGGGTTATTTTTAAGACTCTTGAATGGACTAATTATCATTTTTTCTGATAATCACAATTGTGCTTTGCAAGAAAAAGTTTTTGTTTGGGTTGCCACCCCACCTACAACTAATCATTTTATAGGTCTACAAGTGTTTTCCTAGGTTGGACTAGTTTTGGTTTGTTTTTGGATGAGGATGGGTCATGGCATTGTGACATCTCTATTAGAATATATAGTCCACCAATATGGGGGGGAGTGAATCAATTAGACAACTATTATCATAATTACAACCTTATTAGATCTTAACCGTATGAACAATATAATTAGAAACTAGACAAGATACTCATGCATAGTAATACAAGATATGTTAATCAGGGAAACCCTTGATCATAGGGAAAACCCTGGTAGGGATGGTACCCACAAGATGATGTACTAATATAAATATTCCTTGTTAGAGGATGGACACTGTTAGGAGTCCATAAAAATATTCTATACATATCAGTCCCTATTAGGAGACTTTAAATCCTTGTTAGGAGATTACAACCTTGTTAGGAGTTGTGTCAACCCTATTAGGCATTGTAGAAGGTAGATGGACCCACTTTCCAAACATCTTCAAGGGCAAGACCAATGAACTCAGTGTCCAAGTGATCTCTCAACTATTCCTTGTAGAATAATTATCTATACTATACTTTAACCTCTTTACTTTGTCCTATCAACTAGACTTTTGCTCCTTGTGATCTCAATACTAGATCACAAACTTCACATCCAATAATCCCTTAGATTTCTTACTTGCATTTACCAAATACTCTACTCTTATTCACATGTCCTTGATCACTTTACATTCCACACACACTTTACAATCAAGGAAAATACTTTCCTTTATACCACATCCTTAAAACAATTCCTTGAGTTGGCCTTGAGGCTTTACCAATTAATTATAATAGGACCATAATAAGATAATTAATTATTTCACAATTACATTAGCACTATCACCTCACTGTCTACACAACTTCTCACACATGTGACTTTAGGACTTGCACATTCATTTACATCATCATTAGACTATCCTTTATCATTATATAACTTCTCATATTTAGATTATATCTCTATTAGAAGATATAATGCAATCATAAAAGAATTCTTCTCATGTACTCTGTTCCTACACTTCTCTCTATAAAACATGTATATCTTCTATATCTCTTTGACTTAGGTTATGCACACTTATCCTCGTCATCAAGACATAATGTAGAAAATTTCCTTAATTTTGCACTACTTGATCATCAATATGTTGTTCGCACGATCATGGTCTCTATCTACTACTTTTTCAATCTTGACAAAATTATTGCTATGTTGACATCAATGACAAACATAGTCATGAATGTAACATGTCAATACTACCACATCCTCTCCAACACTTAGAATACTCCCCCAAAGTAATATCATCAACATTCATGCTAATAATCTCCCCCTTTGGAAATGATGGCAACATAGATGAAAATATTCTATTGTTGATTCTACTCTCATCTTTCCATATCCTTTTCATCAATGAAATTTGAGATCCTTTAGAACACTGCTCTATTTTGCATCTTTTAAGTATTGACATCACTTGTTCACATGCTAAAAAACTCTCACCTTCTCTCTCATTCATCAAAATTATTCATGTTGTATATCTCCCCCATAGAGATATTCCTTCTTCTTACATACATGAATCTTTCTAAATCTCCCTAATAAAGAATAAGATGTGCTCATGCTCATGCCTTTCCTCATTCAAATGTCTCTCCCCCATTCACTAGAGGATGTATTTCATGTACATATCTCCCCCATTGACATCAAAGACAAAGACCTCGTTATGTCAATTGATTGCTTCAAGTCTTCAACTAGCTCAAGTGTCCAAAGACACTATTCAAGACCAATTAACAAGATTTCTTAATGACTCTACTCATCATAGATACTCCCCTATTAGGCTTAACGATAAACATAAATAATAGTTACATACAAACATAACCAATATCAAAAAAATAATAGATCACACATAAGAGAACACAAGACACTAAGATTTAATGTGGTTCACCAAATCCCTAGGCTATGTCCACCAACAACAATTCCAATATTATTTATCCAGTGATTACAATCCATAATTCCATACAACTCAACACCACTATAAGAAGCTAAAATATCACCATACATTATGAAATCCCTAACCCTAAACCATTTTATACAAGCTTTTTCCACTTACAAAATTAGGGCTATAATAAGTCATCTACTAGAAAAAAATAACATCTGATGCATTTTACAACATAAGGTCATTTTTGGCTTTGGGGGTGCTACCTTCGAAAACCCTTGTGGGGGTGTTGCCCTTCAATCCCACCCTATACTACAATAGGGAGTGCACCTTGGGAATTGCCCCTTGACCCCATCTTGGAAGCACTATCCCCAAACCCTTGTAGAAATAATTTGTGGAGAAATCACATTGAATAAACCTTCAAGTCTAATCAGGCTCCACATCACAACATCCCTCATACAAGAAGCATCAACATTTAGTCTAGTCAAAAAATAGTGCTTTGTATCACTAGGCTAATGCGATCTCTACATCATTTATTATGAGGTAGGCAAGAGCATAACCCCAAGCATACCTCTTAATTAGTCAAATGTATCTTTAGGTAAGGGCTTTGTAAATATATCTGCAACCTAATCTTTAGTGCTAACATACTCCAATCCGATCTCTTCCCCTACTACCTCCTCTCTCAAAACATGATACTTAATAGATATATGCTTAGTCTTAGAATGCAATACATGATTCTTAGACATACTTACTGTACTTGTGTTATCACAATATATAATAACAGGTCCGAAGAATTCTATCCCAATATCCTTCAGCATCCTCTTCATCCACATGACTTGATTGCAATTATTTGCTTCTACTACATACTATACATTAGCTTAACTTTGTGAAATACAATCTTGTTTCTTGCTTAGCCAAAAAATCAATCTTCCTCGAAGAAAGAATGCTCCACCACTAGTGTTTTTTATGTCATCCATACTACCTACCCAATCCACATTAGTATAAACACATATAGTGAAATCATCTAGTGTATCATACCATATTCCATAGTCAAATGTTTCCTTCAAATATTTGAATATCCTCTTTACTACTGCATAGTGATACTCCTGAGGATCAGCTTGAAATCTAGTTACAATCCCAACTACATTGGCTATATCTAGTCTAATGTGAGCCAGATATTGCAAACCTCCAATCATCAATTTGTATTTCTTCTTCTCAATTGTAGCTATCTCATCTTTGCTAGATAACTTGTGACTAGTTATCACTAGTGTACAAACTAACTTACAACTTTCCAAGCCAAATCTCTTCAACAATTTCTTCAAATACTTTGCTTATGAAATGAAAATGCCATCACTATTTTGCACAATCTAAAAACCTAGAAAAAAATTCATCTCTTCTATCATGCTCATTTCAAACTCATTCTTCATTTCTTCAACAAACTTATCACTTGCTTCATCATTGCCTCCAAATATTATGTCATCAACAAATATTACTATTATCAACAAACTACTCTCAATTTCTTTAAAGTACGAGTTACTATCTGTCATACCTTTAGCAAATCCAATTTTTGCCAAATACTTTTCCAACCTTGCATACCAAGTTCTAGGTGCTTTCTTTAGACCATACAAAGCTTTCTTCAAATTTTATACCATATCTTTCTCTTCTATTAGAGGGAAACCTTTAGGTTTTTTAATGTATACTTCTTCTTCAAGTTCTCCATTTAGGAAGGTTGATTTAACATCCATTTGATACACGTTGAACTTCTTATTTTTTGCATAAGCCAAGAAAATTCTTACTACTTCTATTATGGCTATAGAGGCATGGATTTCCTCATAATCTACTCCTTCTTGCTACGAATATCCTTTGCATACCACTCTAGCTTTTTTTCTCACAACTTCACCTTGTTCATTCATCTTGTTTTTGAATACCCATTTGGTTTCAATAACATTCTTGTCTTTTGGTCTTGAAACTAACTCTTATGTGTCATTCTTCATAATCTGATCCAATTCTTCCTTCATTTCTTGAATCCAATGATCATCTTTGCATGCTTCATCTATACTCTTAGGTTCAACTTGAGAAATTAAACATAATTTCTATTTAACTTTGTTTCTTGTCATCACTCCTTTTTCTTTGCTTTGAATTATCTTCTCTGGAGGGTGATTCTTTGTTAGGTTCCTATTAGAGGTAAGAGTTTCTAACTCCACTCTTATCTCTTCTCTTGGTTTAGATATATGTTCTCCTCTTTTCTCAACAATTTATACATCATTATTAATTTCAAAGAAAACATCAACATTTTCCCTAAAAATTCCATTATTTTCTTCTTCTTCATCATTAACAATAGTTACTAAAGTTATCTCTTTAATTATTTCCTCTTTCTTAACCAACTCAGGTTCATCATCATTATCATTCAAGAATCTTTCCATACACTCTTTATTTTCTTCATCTTCATTAGAAAGTGATCTCTTTCTAGTTTTTCTTACTCTCTTAGGACATCTAGATGAAAAATGACCAAACTATTTACATGTCTAACAAACAATTTTTTTTCATACCTTATGGCTCTCTTTTCATGAGTAGATCAATACCTTTCTTTATCTTCATGTCTTCTTTAGGTCCAAATCTGTGTTTACTTGTGCTTCTATTCTTTTATATACAACAAAAGGATTCTGGATTTGGAAACTCAATGCTCTGTTCATTACACAAATTTGATAACTTTCCAAGAAGCTCTATCTTTTGGGGGTCTAAATTTCCTCATCCTGACTTGGGACTTTTTTTTTTGAAATAAATCGCCATTGATCTCCTAAAGTTGTTAAGCTTTCCCTTCAAGGTCCTAATGCTTTGATATCAATTGTTAGAATATATAGTCCACCAATATAACTGAGAGAGGGGGGAGGGAGTGAATCAATTATACAACTATTATCATAATTATCAACCTTATTAGATCTTAACCGTATGAGCAATATAATTAGAAACTGCAACAAAATACTCATGCATAATAACACTAGATATGTTAACTAGGGAGACCCTTTATCAGAGGGAAAACTCTAGTGGGGATGTTACCCACAAGATGATGTACTAATATAAATATTCTTTGTTAGATGATGGACCCTATTAAGAGTCTATAAAATAATCAGTAGATATCAGTCCTTATTAGGAGACTTGGAATCCTTGTTAGGAGATTCCAACCCCATTAAGAGTTTTTCCAACCCTGTTAGGAGTTGTGGAAGGCAAATGGACCCACTATCCAAATAGCTTTAGGGGAAAGACCAACAAACTCACTATCAAAATGATATCCATATTATTCCTTGACGAATAATAGAATTGAATTGTACTACTCCTTCCTCTTTCTATGTCCTATCAACTAGACTTCTCCTTTTGATCTCAATACCAAATCATGAACTTCATATCCAATAATCCCTTGGATTTCTTACTTGCATTTACCAAATACCCTTCTCTTGTTCACACTTCCTCAATCACTTCACATTCCACACACATTTTACAATCAAGGAAAATACTTTCCTTTATACCACTTCCTCACAACAATTCCTTGAATTGTCCTTGAGGATTTCCCAATTAATAATAATAGGACCAGAATAAAATAATTAATTATTTTGTAATTACAATAGCACTATCGGATCAAAATCTACATAACTTCTCGCATGTGTGACTTAAGGACTTGTGCACTAACTGACATCATCATCAGACCATCCTTTATAACTATTTAAATTTTCATATCCATATTATATTTTGTTAGAAGATATAATTCAATAATTAGAAACTATTTCTTATGTACTCTATTTCTACACTGCTCTCTCTAATTCATGTGTATCTTCCATTTCTCTTCAACTTAGGTTACACACACTTAACCTCATCATTGGGACATAACGTAGAACATGTCCTTAACTTTGCATCAATTTATCATCAAGACATTGTCTGTATGATCATAGTCTCTGTTTTCTACTCTACCAATCTTGACAGAATTACTGCTATGTTGACATCAATGACAAACAAAGTCATGAATGCAACCTGTCAATATTGCCATATGTTTTCCAATGATTAGGATACTCCCCCAAAGGAATATCATCAAAATTCATGCTAACAATCTCTACATTCTAGTGCTCCAAGTTGGTGTTTATCCCCTTTGTTTCTTCTTTTTCATTTGTGGGTGCATGCCTTTTTTGGTTTTTGCATGGTCCATCCTTTATTTTCTTTCTTTTTGGGTCATTTTTCCCCTATATTGTTTCTTGGAATGGTTTTGGTGGTTGCTCATCTCTTTCTTTGTTTGGGCTTTTATTTTTGTTTCTTGTGGTCATTTTTTTTAGGGTGGAGATGCTTTAGCTCCACCCTCCTCATGTACACGGCAGACTAGCATTCTTTTGATGGAATGGACTTAGTAGTTTGGGTTTTGGGAAACCATGGGGTTGTCCAAAATTCATAGTGCAAGGTACATTCCACCATGGGGAAGTTTATGTCTTTCCTATTGGTTTGTTTGGCTTGGTGGTGCAATTTTTCTTCTTTATGGTTTTCTTGGGTGTTTTCCCTGCTAGAGGATTGGTTTTTACCATTTGGGTTCCCTCAAGAACCCTCTTTTGTCATCATGAGGTACGATCTCAACAGTCAACTTTCTTTTGTTTGGCTCAACCAAGAAGTTACAACATGCCTTCATGGGTGTCTGGTTGGTGGTTTTGGCTATGAAAGTAGAAAATATGGGTATGTTGTCACCATTACATGCACATGTGCAACCTTATTCCTAGAAGAGTAATTTGTGGCTTGTTGGGATTACGATGGAAGTTCTAATTGTATTTTGGATGATTGTTACTAGTGATTTTCTTCCTTTGATAGTCTACATGGATGCAACATCCCTCTTTGGGCTGAGCGTCTTGCATCATTTACAAAAAGTTGGTTGGTGTTTCAAATTTAAATGGTTGTCACATTGAAAGTACCCAACATTTATTAATCCCATGTGTCATGCAAGAGAACATTGAATAGATTTCTTGTCAATCACCGAAGGACAACTCATTTTCATAAGCCATGTTAGTGGAAGCATTGTTCGAGCAATATATTTTTGGTTTTTGGTGGAGAAAAAATAATTGATATTTTCTTAAGTTTGAAATTATCTATTTTTGCACTCATAAGATTTGAAATTCTAGGTTCTCAAAATTCTAGAATTTTTTCCCCTACCACTGGTGAGAGGTAATTTTCATGTTTACAAGTTATGGCTTCCAGATACCATTCTTTTATCTTTTATCAGAAGTTAATTTACTTTTTTAGGCTTTTAGGTTTTGTATTCTTCCCTCATGTGGTATATTTTTCCTTCAAAAGGACAAGAAGAAATAAGACCTTGAAAACCCTAAAATCTTGAGTGTGATAAATAAATAAAGTGTTTTTGAGAAGAGATCATGATATTACTGTATCTCTACTCTCTAGAAGTGCTAATGGGTACTAGCTTTAGAGGATCAAGAAAATTATTCAAGTATCATGCTGGGACAAGGACCGTTATAAATTCTAGTAGATGGTTGTCACCTTGTAAAATAGGTATCTTTAAGAAAATATGGGAAGGAGATTCCCTAAAGGTTATAGGCCAGTCGGGTCCTAAGATCCAAACCATGGAAGGACTATTTGTCGACTTAGGGGATGAGCTTCCTAAGAAGGGTAGTTCTTAAAGCAATGGGTTATCAAATAGAAGGATGCTTACATGATTGACACTTCGTGAGACTGGCTCCAAAATATTTATCTTTCAGGATAGATGAGGCTTTCCCTTCCATGTTTGACCCTCTTGGTATCATAACATGGGAGGGTGCATAACAAGGATCCTCCTACATGTAAGATTTTCAACATGAAGGGACCCCTTTGGCCAAATTCAATACCTATTTAGGAGTTTCACTTGCTTTCAAAAGCACCACAACTCTATAAAGTACATGTCTGGGGCCAAGATTCCTTCTTCCCTGTGACTTGGTTGGGTGAGCTTGTATTACATGGTAGTAAATATTTAGAATTTCATGCATGGTTGTCTTGGAACTCAAGTCCTTCTAATGTGCAAATGGATGTGCTAGGATTCACTCCAAATCTAGCCTTCAACCATCATTTTTGATAGATAAACGTATTAATAATGCAACGAGCAATTAATGGTGATACATACAGATTTTTTTTTAATTGCATGTTTTCTTGCTTACCCAATGTATTTAAGATTGTCATATAAGTAAAGTCTTTAAGTTTCAAGTTATTAAGAATCATATATCTCAAAGTAGATATATTAATCTATTCTTTCTCAGTGCTATTTTACAAATCATAGAACTTATTCATTTGCACAAAGTTCACTTCATTAACAATGACTGTGTTAATCTTTTCTATCTTTGGTTTCTAGGGTTGCCTTGTTTTACCTATTGACTTCTTGGAAACAATAACCTTCTCTAGCTATTTTTCTTCTTGTTCCTCTTCTTCTTCTTCTTCATCATTAGAGTCTTTAATTGTCAACAATATCTTCTTTCTTTTCTCTAGTCTAGTAGCTTTCTGCTTAACTCTTTCTGACTGCCTTTTAGATCAACTTGGTTGCTCAGTTGATACAACAACATACGAGATGCTATGTTATCTGGGAGTTTATGAAATGGATACACTGGATTCTTGACCAACTGATAGAGGTGTCACATACATTACACTTTCTTCACCAGTTTGTTTCAGTCTTGAGATTGTTTGTCTAACTACCTGTGATTATTCTTCTAAAATACTGGCCTCAAATAGTGCTTTATTCATTATAGTTGCAATCTTTTTATGAGAAGCTTTCTCTAATGATGCTTGGTAAGCTAATTGAGTTATCTCCTCATATGCTCCAAATCTGTATGACGCTTGATCTATTCAGATTTTAACATTAAATCAATATAACAAATGGCTATATCATCACTTAACTCATAACCTAAGGGCTCAAGAAATGTTTCCCAAGGTTCTACTACTTCAATATAAGTTAGGTCTATATCCACCATAAAACATATATCATTCTTAAATCTATTAACAATTGCAAGGGCGATTCTGAATCTTTTTGTCAATGTTTTGAAACATCACAATTTCAAATTACCCCAATGAGAACAAGATACATCTAGGGGCAACTGCTTCCCATCTGCAAGATATCCTTTTAGAAACTAGGCCAACTATAAGGATAGACCATTATTCTACTTTAGGTTGTGGAAAAACTAGGTAGGTGGACCTCGAATTCACTTATATGGTACTAGTGCTAAAATATACACTTGAATCTAACAAAGTAGATAAAACCCTTAATCTTCTAACAATTATGCAAAGATCCCAGACATGAAATAGCTAATAACATGGCCTAAGAAATTGATAAGCTAAGTGAGGGAATCCTTTTAGCTCTTAAATGGAAAGGGAAATGGATGATTATAATTTTTATTTCAACAAATTTTTAAATATGCACCAGTAAGAACAAGTTGATCTTGTAGCTGATTAGTGCCTTATGTATTGGGTAATTCCACAAATTACACACATACATCTATGATACTAGTGACATATTCCATACATCAAGATATCATAACTATCTTATCACTTGTTGAAGTAAACAAAAGTGTTCTTAAAGACCTCATTCTCATGAAACATCCTTCTCAAATAACCAACAACCCTATCAAATATATCAAACATTTACTTGGCCAATTTTTCCAACATCAAAATATATTAGACATACAACCTTAAGGGGATGCAAATAGATCTAAGTTCTTTATCCCTAAACCTCAAAAAATTGTAGATTATAGAGATAGGAGATGAGAATCAGAATGAAACTAAGAGATTTCTCCTCATTTGTATTCATTTCTTTGAAACTGTACATTCAAAGGCATGTAAAACAATTCATAAAAATACTAAATAGATCAAAACTAGCTATATTAACTTAACTACTACAATTCATACAAGAGAAATATGATGAAGAATGATATCATGGTCATGAAAACACATCAAAACTGGAACCCTTGGTCTCTCAAATTTGAGAAAACTCAAGATTGGAACTGCTTCAATGAATTAGAAAGGGAAAGATATATTAGATGAATGAAATCCCAGATCTGATCTAGAAGTGACATGTGTCCACTTTAATATTCATTCCATGCTATTGTAAAACATCTTTGCTCTTTCTAAAACTAGAATTTGATATGATTTTCATCATTGTTTTGTAACAAACTCAAAATATCCCTTCCTTAATGATGAAAACCCTTGTGTTGCCAAAATATCTAAAATGTTGATAATACCTTGATTCAACTAACTTGGAGGTGACAAAATCACCCCTAACTGCATTCATACTACCTCTTATGCTCATTCAGTTCAGCATTTCACTGAAAATCAAATCTGAGTTCTACTCCAATTGAATGAAATTAAAAAAGGGATAACTGAGACAAATCCTCACATATCTCAAACTAGCTACTTCCTATTAAAAAAAAAACTCCAAAAATTTAAAGTTCATTCTCTCCCAATTCTAATGATATATAATAGTGCTATAGTTTCTTACCAGAAATGCCTAGAATCTCAGTTTGAATTTTAGGTTCCTATCATGGCTTTGTGACTACATTTGCTTGCAAGTATTTAATTTTTCCTAAAGTCAAAAATATAGGTTTAAATCAAATTTTATTTAAAACTTCTCTGCATGTTCAAAAAGGGAAAATAATAAAAAAATATTATTTTAGGTACTTCAATTTTTTCCCTCCTAATTTCCATCTAGGTCAAACATGTTTGACTAAGTTGTGACAAATGTCACACTTTGATTGATTTGTCTCTGCACAATCATTTGACACCTACCACCCAAGTGCCACGTGTCACTGTCTCATTGGTCCTTGTCCTACCTTGTCATCCTGCCACATCATCAGTCACTATGTCACATGACACCTCATCATCCTGCCACATCATCATGACATAGCAACGTCATGGCATGTGGCACCTTGATGCACATTAGCATCCAATTAGTTATGCCATATCATCACCCTATCACCTTATCACATCATCGATCACTATGTTGCATGACACCTCAACATGGTGCCATGTCATCATGACATAGTGATGTCATAACACCTGGCACTATCTGACATATCACTACCTTAGGAAACATGCCAGGTTTGGGGTCCTCTACCACATGTCACTATGCAATTCATTTATTTGGTGCCACATGTCATGATTTGGTTGGTTACTGGTGTCATGTCATCATCCATATTTGCTTATATACTTGGTCAAAATTTCCTCCATGTCACCAAGTCAACAATCCCACCATGCGCACCTTGTGCTTTCCAAAAACATTATCTCTAAAAGAAATTACATGACTTGAGTGATCACATATTTAAACATCAAAAACAAGCCTCACCACATGAATGTGGGATAAAAGAATGTAAGAGACTCCTATGTTTAAAACATAACTCACGAATGGAAAACCATTCCTTACTTTAGTGCAGACACTCATCTATATGCAATAAACCAATGCACATGTCCTCATAACCCATGGGTTCCTCGTTACTATGAAAATACAATTGCAACCTTCTCCATTTATGTCACGGGCTTCTCCAATTGGTTTTTTCACTTGATCAAAGCAAGTATTTTTTATGGAGGAATACCTCGTATTCTAAAGGGAAGTCCATCACCAATATATGTTGTAAAAGGAATATGATATAGTTGTTCCTCTAGAGCATCTTTGACTAATACTCTAAAGCATCTTGGTTTGGGTGGTCCAATGGCAACATATAAACAAAATTTTGCAACAAGACAATCATGCATTTTTCTCTAGATGCCCTTTTCTCCAAATTGAGTCCCAACACTCCTTTATTTGCATTTTGATCTGCTGACAGTTTGAAGGAGAACATTGCACCCAACACTCCCCTTAATCCACACATGATGAAGGCGATGTTAAAACTAGAATACTCTCCTCCTCGGTCAACTATACTAACTGCTCTCCCATCTGACACTTCCAACATGCCTTGGACTATGGACAACTCAAACTCTAATTATATCCTTCCTCCTTTAGAATGGGTGGCATGCATTTTATATGAAGCTTCTCTCTCCTGCTACCATAGAGCTTCTCCTCTCCAAGGGCCTTCTTTTTGATTTATGTATGCGTCTTCAAATGACAATGGAGGATCTCCATGCATACTCCCATCTCCTACTAGCATTGACTGTAATCGTGCCTTTTCAAATACAACAATGGAATCGTGATTTCCATTTCCCATTGCACTATAGTATTCCATATTGAAAATAGTGGCATCATCATGACGAGTATGGTGAATACATTTAATCTAGTTCCAACTTGATCTATGATATTGTTTGGTATTACTGTCCCACATAATCTTGGAAAATTAATCTTCTCCACAAATGGATTCATCTAATACTGATTAAAAAGGAAATTCAATTATTGTTGTATCATTTAAAACTAATATTCAACCTTTCCTACAAACTACCAATTTTGTGCCAAGAGGTCCTTTGACTGGCTTTAAAAACTAATAAAAACACCTGATCAGGCTCTGAAAAAAACCATACTAATTCTCTATTCCACATTCTTGAAACCTGCCAAATCTCATCTCATGATACCTTTAGGGTCAAAAGAGATTGACCATCAAAGTTTCCTTCTTAAAACTGCCTATAAGAAAATATGTCAAAAAGCCATAAAAATGCATTCAAATTTGGCTTTGAAAATAGGTCAAAGTGACACTTGGGAGAATGAAAATTGGGGCATTAATTCACTGTAATGAGGAAACTATAAATCTATGACTAGGGCTCATGATGAATAATAGAGAAAAAATGGCAAGCAATCAAAGTGGGATACTCAGATTTGCAGAACTGGAAACACTGGCAGAAAAGTAATTTTTGCAAACAAAATGGACCTAGGAAAATGTGTAGACGAATTCGTCAAGATTCACAAATTGGCACACTTAAATTATTTTTAGAGTCTAATACAATGGTATAATCCATTTTATCTCCCCTATCACAGATTCAAAGTTACGACATCTCAAATAGGGGCACTGATCAATTTGCATTTCTTGACACCAGTAAAACATCATAAATTGCATTTGGAATTGCATTCAAAAATTGATCAAATAGATTCATCATAAGCTCAAATCAGAAACATAATAAATGTCTAACCTCTAGATTGGAATTCAAAAGGAATTATCTCATTTTGGTCAAATGGGACAAAGTTATAACAAGTCAAACACGCCCTCCTAGAATTTTGAATAATTTACATCAGCATGACAACAACAAACGACCGACTTTGAAGGATTCAAAACCTAGTCAAAACATATTGAAGTGAATTTAAATATGAAACATAGGTTATTTGATATGGATATTAAACACTCCCAAAGAGGCAAGTCATGAAACATACTAGGTGCGAGATATTCAATTGCAAACTAGGCCTCCTGTCACTATTTGACACTTAGGAAAAAATGCAGATTTGGACATTGCTCAAAACAGAACTTCATAGAATGACTGAGAATGGCCATTTATCTTCATGGGATGTGTGGACATATTGAATTTAAGGTGCTATAAATATTAAACACCTATTAGGCCTCAAAAGAATGGCCAAGTACACATGCATTAACTGTGTTTATAAGGCTTCAAAAGCTTGGAATGGTACTAAAATTGGGAGGGTGATTTTGAGTCCCATCACTTTGTTTCATGTCATTACAAAATTTCCTCACAATTAGATTTCAACTATCCAAGATTTTTTTTGTAGGATGCCTTCTGCACACATCTGTTATCCTGCCCATAGTGCATCTTTCACTGTTCATAATATCAATAACTAATAAAAATGGAAATCTCTCAAGTACATGAAAGAAAATATGATTAATTAGAGACTAGAATCTGAATACATCATTCTTAGTTCTCTTAATCTTCTCCAAATTGTCAAGGAGTTGTACTCTTAGAATCTCACTTATATTTACTTGCTCCTTCTCAATGCAAATCTTATAGCTTGCATAGCTAAAATCTAATGACAACTCATCACTCTTACAACTTGAACAAATATAATATGCAATGATTCTACTCAAGGTTCTCACATCATTCTATTTGATGCTGTTGATCACCATTTCCTTACCATTATATATTGCCTTAGTATAACTTTCAACCTTTTTCTTAACTAGTTTCTCACCAATAGGTACATTGCCTTGTTTGCTAAGACTAGTAACCTCATGAATAAGGTCAACAAAGATGTCAACTACATCTTCTCCCATCCAAATCTTGTCGTTATGAATTCTACTTAATATGATCTAAGTCCACTCTTCAATATCAATTTCACAATAAAAGTGATATCTGACCAAGTCTAAATCCTTCAAATGCTCATATCTAGGATTAATAGTCATATCATGATTGAAAAAAAATTCCATATCTTGGTTCATAAACTCACTTCCAATAGTTTCAAAATTACTACACAAGTAGCTTCCTATGTCTTGCAAGTAAACTATGTTGTTCAGAGTAATTGATAAAGTTAAATTAGGGGTTTTCTCTAGCGATTTCGTAGGAACAACCTTTAATTTGGGTCTCTCAACATTCTAAACTATTGATATGTCCATAATTACACAAAATATAAATTTATCAAAAAATTTCTATACAAAAAAGGATAAAATGCCTTTTTCAAAGTAGGGTTTTTCTCAAAATCACTTTTGCCAATTTTCTTCTGGGTGCTCTAAGCTTCTAAGATGATCATAATGTGGAAATAATCAAGTTCATACTCAATTTATTTAGCTAGGACTTGCATTAATTACATACTTTTCCAACTCAAAAAAGTTGTTAATTTCATTTTCAAATCAAATATCTACTCAAGATCTTGTATCTAATCTTCAAATGCTATCTGAGGTTCACCATAGCTTCCTCTCATCATGACAATGCTCCAAAAAACTTTTCTCATAGATTTCATCTTCTATCATAGAATAAACTTTCTTTGTTATAACAGTAACTCTTATTTCCTTCATAACTTGTTTCAGTAAGCTCCAAATTGCAAGTGAGATTAGCTACAATCCAAACTCATCAAGATACATCTTCTCTCAACATTGCTACTCATAGCCTGACTTTTAAATGAAGTTTCAAATTTTGGTGTTATGAACAAGCTTAATTCAATTTGGTTGATTCAAACTTGATTACTGACTTCAATTTTCCTTTCTTCCCATCATCTAACTTTTCCTCTAAGATATGTAATCCCTTTACAAATGCCTCATTAATTTCTTCTCAAAGTTTACTTATGACATTTTTTTGATGTTCATTTTCTTTCTTAATTTTGGAGTTACTTTCCTGATTCCTTCTGTCATTTCTGTAGCTTCTTCCATTGTTGCTTCTATTTCCAAAGTTTCTTTCATGATTCCTTCTATCATTTTTGAATTTCCTTCCACTGTTCCTTTTGTCCATTCTACAATACTTTTTTGTATGTTAGAAGTTGTTGCATAACTGACATACTGGGGTTTTGCCTCTAGGTTTCTATTGATTAATAGGTGCTTGACAATTTTGGGCTATGTGTCCAAAGTTTCTACACTTATAACACATGATCTACTTTCTTTCTTCCTAATGTCTTCTTTCTCTTAATGTCCTTTTGTTAGATCTTATTATATTTGTAGGGTTAGTATTACTAGACATTCGACTATTTCTTCTATCATTATCACATTTAGGTTTCTTACAATCAATTGTTTTATGACCAATACCATGATAGTTATGACAATAAAAGTTTGTATATTATTTATTACTTTGAATTGTGTATAAGAAAATAAACAAGTAATGTTGAACAATGATAATAACCATGCATAAAGAGAACTCATAACACCATATTTAGTTAACTAGAGAAACCCTGGCAGGAATGATGCACACACACACACACACACAGACACACACACACACACACACACACACACACACACATGTATGTATATATATATACATATATACATATATATGTATACATATATATATGTATATGTATATGTATATGTATATGTATATGTATATACATATATATATATGTATGTATACATATGTATATATGTATATATATATGTATATATATGTATACATATATATGTATGTATATATATGTATACATATATATGTATGTATATATATATATATATGTATACATATATATGTATGTATATATATATGTATACATATATATGTATGTATATATATATATATATATGTATACATATATATATACATACATATATATGTATATATATATACATACATATATATATATGTATATACATATATATATATATATATGTATATATATATGTATATATACATCTATATACATATATATACATATATATATGTGTATATATATATATATATACATATATATGTATGTATATATATATATATGTATATACATATATATATATGTATATATATATATATGTTCCTTGTTGGAGGATGGACTCTGTTAGGACTCTATAAAAGCATTTAGTATGTAGGAGTTCCTATTGGGAGACTTTGAATCCCTATTAGGAGATTCCAACCCTATTAGGAGTTGTAGTACAATGGATGCAAGAAGAGCTCATTGCCCAAACATGTACTTCCAATTACAAGAAGATCTTATTGCCCAAACAATTAATTAATCCTCAAGTACATAGATGGTGTACCTTCTTTCTAGCTAATCTTTGATCTTATCTCAATCTCAGATCATAAAATTACTTCTACATATGATACAAAACTTTGCATTCACATATAACATTACTTCACATTCAATTCACATAATTTGCACATCACTTGGTCAAAAGACTTCACAAGATGTCTTTGCATAAATACCATGCCTTTTCACAAATTGCTACTAGGTTGGCTAAGAAAACAATATACTTTTCTAACTTAGAATAAAGATCTAGGATGTCGGCCCTAATTGGTCAAGTAACTATTATGTAAACAAAATAATTCCTTTAACTTTCATTCTTATGTCCTATACATCTTAATTATCATTCTTCTGTACTATCTATTCTGATGTCCAAGGTTATAAACATCATTTCCAACATGTATACTATCTACATTTAACCTTTCTAGTCATAATATGATGCCAGAAATATTTTACATATAAAACAATGTCCTACTATAAACCATTTTCATACTTAGACAATTTTCTAAGTATCAAAAGCTAAGTATCTTTATTTCCAAGGTTTTTGTCAACATGCTCATCATGTGTTTCCATTAATGACAATAATTTCATCACTACATATAACCAATTTTCAACAAGCACATCTACAAGGAAGGTGGGGTTACTGATTTTAGCAATTCCTTTATAGTGTTTGATGAGGGAGTTTTGCATGGTTTTCCAGCTCCTAAGATAACATAAGGGGTTTTGTAGGGGGCATTTCCTTTGAAATTAGGTCATTTTTAAGGAATTAGGCTTTCTATTGAGGGAAAACAAGGGAAGAAGGACCTTTCCATTATCTCAGAGGACCTCAAACCAATCATAATCATGCTTTATTCCTTATCCCTTAGCAACAATAAGGATGAATTGGTTTGGAGGGATAATGCCAATGGGCTCTATTTGGTTGCCTCTGGGTACTTCACTTTATGGAGCTTAAAAGAGTCTCCCCCTTGGTTGAGGGCTTGGTTCCCTAGCCTCACACCTAAAGTCAACATGTTTTTTTGGTTGGCTCTTTAGGAAAAAACTCGCACCGAGGAAAATCTCATCAAAAGAGGTCACATCATGACCAGCATATGTGTTTTGTGTAAAGAAGAGTCAGAGATAAGTAACCATATGTTCATTCATTGTTCTTACTCCAGGATAGTTTGGGGCTTCCTCACCTAGGACTTAAGCTAGAGCAGGTGCTTTCCTTCTAACCTTTTGGACTTCTTCTGTCAATGGCATGGCATGTTCAATGGGTCTGCCTTGCAAGAATTTAGCTCCTAGATCTTGGCCCATTTTTTTTTGGAGCATATGGAAGGAGAGAAACAATCAGATTTTCAGAGATAGGGAGGAGCCGACTTTAGTTGTTGGGAGGAAGATCTTCAGTAACATAAAGGAAAACTTTCTTGTGAGGAAAGGGGGAGATTTTGAGATAGGAGGCAGGAAAAAGGAGAAGGAAAAAGATAGAGTGAGGAAAAGACAAGAAGCCAAGTGGCTCCTCCCCCCTGAAGGCTGGCACAAAGCCAACTTTAACAGAGCCTCCAAGGGCAACCTTGGATCCTTGGGTAGTGGAGGTGTGATAAGGAATGAAAATTGAGATAATATTGTGGCTTTTTCTCTCCCGTTGGGATTCCAAACAAATCATTTTGTGGAAGCCAACGCCGCATGCAATGTAGTGAAACTGGCTTTTGAAATTGGGGTTACCAATTTATGGCTCGAAGGGGACTCAAATAACATTATAAAGTGCATCAATGGAAACTCACATCCATCATGGACGATTGCAAATCTTATTGATGAGACTCGAGTGACCCTAGCCAAATTTAATAGAATCCACATCACTCATATTTTTTGAGAAGCAAACTTGATTGTCGACAGGTTTGCGAATATAGGGGTCGGCACACACCAAAAAATGACTTGGCATCCCAAAACTTATTTTTTGGTGGGCATTAAAAGTTTGATCGACTTGGATAAAATCCAAGGAAGTACAAAGAAAATCAAGCTTTAATTATGAATATGAAGGTGTTAAGAAATAAGGGTACTTTTCATAATAGAAGCATGGGAAATCGTAAATGCAGTAATCCATTATTGATTAATTGACATGCTTTGTGGGTTATTCTTCACAATCACTTCTGGGGCAATAGAAGGGTTATCATTCTCTGTTCTTTACTAACTCTCAGTGGTCCATTTTAGTTACAGAGTGAAGAGCACATGAGTAAAGTGGATGTGCAGTGTGCGGAAATGGTTAGCGAGAGATGTAGAAAGAAGTTGGTGGGAGATTTTGAGAAATGGAGAAGTAGGCCAAAAGTGTGGGAAAAGCTTGAAGAGGGTGGGGTTACCAATTACATCATGAAGCTACATGGATTCGATCAAGAGGTGACTAAAAGTATGGTGGGGTCTTGGAAGGATGGTAGGGTGAAGGTGAATGGTATCTACTTCCGTATAATGGAGGAGGTGATTGCGACTGTCACTAAAATCCCTATCGAGGGTTTTAAATTCTTCAAGGATAAGAAGCTCTTGGCTAATGCGGTTAGGGACTTTGTGGAGAGTGAGAAGGAATTGAAGGTGCTGAAAAAGATTGACACCTACTATCTCCCCGACTCCATGAAGAAGCGGTGGAGGTATGTTCTGAAAGCTATTATTGAGTACATTACTTTGGACCCTAGGTTCGATAGAGCTCATACCCACCACTTTGTTATTTTGAATCATTTTCGGCATAATGCCAAAATTTCATTTCCTTATTATCTATTAACCTCAATGAGCAAGGTGGTGGACAACTTCAAAAAGAAGCCCATTGCAAACCCAGCTCTGCACAAGGGGTTGCTGCTGCTTATCCATGAGCACTTCAAGGCTCAAAATATAAGCATCGCCCCCCCTCAAGCAGAGAATGTGGAGTCTGGTAGTTCTAGTTACTCCTCTAACTTGGATAAAATACAAAGCCTCAACTTTGAGAAAGGAGGGATCTCTTCTTCAAGGAAAGCTATGACTTACCAAGCTAAAAAATTGCCCACCCCCATAACCCCAAGAAAAAAAAAGCCCTAGGGATCTCGGGCAGAAGCCTCTTGAGAAGGCTGAGGAGGGAGACAACGATGATGAGGAGGAGCCAGAGTCTAAGGAGGTGGTTAAGGAGACATAGGAGGAAATTAAGGAGGAAAATGGAAGGAAGAAATGCAGGAGGGAGAGTTTGGAGGAAGTGCGCTCTCAATTTGAGGAGGCATTTGTGCTGCCCCTTTCTCCTATCCACTTCCAACCTAAGGAGTAGAAAGAGGAGAAAGATGGGTATGCAGAAGGGGAAGTGCAGACCAATGATAGGAGGAAAGCATGGATAAACTTCAATGTCAAGACTTCAAAGATGGGCATCTTCAAGGAGGCCATGAACCCCCAAATCCTTGTGGAAAATCAAGAAGAATAGCAGTTGGAAGAACTCATTGACCCAGTGATTGTGGCTATTTCAGATAGAGCCAGGGAGATAGGGATGAACCTATTGAATAATGCTCATAATAGTATGATTGAAAAATTTAGGTCAATCAAATGGATTTTCCACGAGCTGGATGAGGTCAAAGATTAGGTGAAACATATTGAGGCAACAGAAAAGGGATGGATGCTAACAGGAGGACGGATTCGACTGACAAGCTTAGTCTGGTAGAAAAAAGGATACATAACTTGGAGAACTACAATCACCACCTTGCAAATTAGATGTTCTCTTTGTTAAGCTCCATTAGCAACAACATCATCTCTCTCATGGGCTGGATCAAAGACAAAGATATGCAGAAAGATGAGGAAGGAAAAGATAGGGTTGAAGCCAGAATGAAGAATGACTCTGCAAAGGACAACTCCATTCTTGATTAGGATCAAGGGAACCAAAGGGCTCAATAGCTGGAAGTGGAGGAGAATCAACTGGCCTTCAAGGTTGTTCAGGTTATACAAGAGCTAAAGCAAAAGAATGAGGAATAACTCTCGCCTGTTCTTTTGTTCTTGTCGTCTTTTGGCTTTTTGTTCTAGCTTTAGGCCATGGCTTTGCCTATCTTTTTTCCTGGTCTTTTCTCAGAACTCTACTTTTAGGCTGGGCATTATGCTTATTATTAGCCTTTGATCTTATACTTTTTTGGTTGGGATTTCATGCTCATTATCAACCTTTTATGTTTTAACTTTTGAGTTTTAGGTTCATTGTAAAACCTGCTTATCTAATCAAAAACAAGGGAAGAAGGCCAATTGTGTATTGGACAATGATAGCCCTAACAAGCTCTTCAAGGTCAATGAGGATTCAATTAAGAGGTAGGGTAGATATGATATTTTAGAGATACCTTATCCATGGGTCAACAAATGTAACATTATTATGAGGTCTTTTATGTTGGAAGGGTATTTGAAAGTTTACTATTATTACTATATGCCACTTCTTAAACATTTATTTTCTATGTTTCTTAAATTTTCTTGAAAACACTATGTTTAGGTTAGGGATGGTACCAATCAGAGAAAGAAACCAACTTACTAGTTCAACAAGGCCTTATTATTAAGATTTTCAATTTTTACTTGTCCCTTTGCCCTTCTAAACACATTTTGTCTATAAAGCCCTTATATTGTAATCCCCCCACCAGAGATCACTCTTGACATGTTTTACCAAAATAAGAAAAGGTATTAAAAACCTAGATGCTAGTGAGATTTCCTCTTGAATGAGTATCCCTAAAATCTAGAATTCTAATGTTAATTCCCCTACATTGCCCTATGGAAAAATACTGTTTGGCATCACCCTAAAATAAAAAAATTAGAATATATCCCTTAGCCAAGAAATCTAAATTCCTTGTTAAGGAAGTTAACTTGGATGGTGATGAGGAAGAGGATGAAGAACATAGCACCCCTAAATATCTAACAGACTGGACAATATATTTGTGAAGAAAAAAAAAATCCTACTTTTGGATTATGACTCAAAGAAAGACATGGAATAAGAAAATAATGTTGCTCATGATGACATTGGGAAAAGTAAGAATATGGAGGAAAGTGGAGACTAATGATAGTAGAGGATCCAATTCCCGTACCAACAATAAATCAATGCATACCTCTAGTAAAGGGAAGGGGTGATCTACTAATACATGTATCAATATGTTACCCTCTAAGGATAAACCTATAATGTTCACCTTTAGTTTTAGATTTAGCAAGCATGTTGATGAATGCAAATTACCATAACAACATAATGAGTGAAGGGAAAAAAGTCTTGGAAGCTATTGGAATGCTTTAGAATAAGTAAGAGGAGGGGTGAATCAATTATCCAACATCCAGATGTACAAATAAATTTTTTTATAGCTTAGTGAACCCATATCCATAAAACATTTTCATGCATGCATCCATTAGATCATACAACATTTAAACTTTGTAGGTTATTATCAGGTCAAAATAACTTTGCAAAAATGTAAACATGAAACATAAAAGATTTTATAACACATTTGACCCATATTTTTACGTGGAAACTCAATTTGGGGAAAAACACTAGTACATGCTACTAACTCTCACTCTTCTAAAGTGATTCCCTGTGAAAGGCCAACCCTGTTAAAGGTTACAATACACACTATTAAACGTGACCTGGTTAGAGGATTTCAATCACCCTATTAGAAGTGAGACTTGTTAAAGGAATTTAGATCAATCACTTGGAATGTCACCCGACTAAAGGATATACAAATGACTATTAGGTCAACCTTAATCAAAATGATTTACCCTAGACTGATATAATGATTAGAAAGCAACATTAAGGTTTGATCTAATAAAAAATTACCAATCACTTTAAGATTATAGATCTCTATTTCAATCCTCCATTTTTCTTGGCTTTCACACACTTCACCTCTAATATGTTCTTCACCCTTCAAGAATTCATATCTTAAGCTTTCTTTCTTTAATTTCCAATAGTAGTCTCTTTTGTTTGACTACTAAATGAAGCAATACCCTAGACTCCTTATCTTCCTTAGGTTCTCGCACATGACAACTGTTTCTTCTAACTAGTTCTCTCTATTAATAGAGATTAAAAATCTTTTGTCATTTAACCGCAATAATCCATTTTAGGGTTAGGTGAGATACAATGAATCTACCCACTTTTCCATTTGGTTCTTCTAAAAACTTCTTCTCCAATCTCTCTTGAATTCACCTCAAAATAGTTTACCTTGAGTTATGTACCACCAGCTCATTGTAGTTATCTTCCACACACTTCACACAATTTAGGGAAATAAAATAGTCAGCTGAGATTCGTCAAATCTATGATTTAACATGAATACTAACACTTGACATCAATATGTTGTCACTTGACTTCAATACTATTCTTCCACTCATCTTCAACTAGTTAACTCGAAAACCACTAAAGTTTATTGATGCTCAGTATCAACTAAACTTTACTCAGCTTATACTAAGCTCACTTAGCATACATTGAATTTTCACTTTTCTTGGTTCCAACTAATTTTTTTCTCGATTTGCACTAACTTTTCTTAGCACCTACTATGCACTCGGTCAAGCTTGGCAAACACAATTCTTCTTACTTGTTCTTCTAGAATTAATAAATCTATCCAACCTTTTTAGCTTTAAGTAGAAAATCAATACACTATATCATCATTGTCTTAACTAATCTTTGTACTTCTTTTTACATGCCATAACTCAACCTTCCCTCTAGGTGCTCTTGTTGTCTCATTTGATCAAATCCTCATCATCAATCAAAAAAATGATAGTACTCAAATCAACTTAAGCAATTGTTTTACAAGCAAGTAGTAGGTTTGATATAAGTGACAAAATAATGATTAAAACACATTCTCATACTTGTATCTATTTTTTCTCAACAATCTCCCTCTTTGGCATTGATGACAAACCAATACCAACAATAATACCAAAAATAAAGTAATTCCTTGTATTGAAATCTCTCCCTCTATCAACATCTTTCATCTTCTATATAGTCTACAAAATTCTATTGTGATCAACATAAAATAAACTCTTCCTAATGAATCCCTCAATGCTTTCTCCCTCTTACTAGGTAGATGTATTTCTTTCAGTCAGTTCTCCCTTCTTTAATAAACATCAGATACACTATCTCCCTCTTTCTCACTTTTTTTGGTATTCTTGATTTCTCTCTTTTCTATTTCTCCCTCTTTGACAATAATGCCAAAGACTTTTCATCTCAACATGTAGATGATAACAATTTTAGTTGCTCCCTCTGTCACCTTACTTGTGACTGATCTACTCTTCTAGCTCTTTTATTACTTTAGAAAGCCCCTAAAGCAGTATCCACTACATCAAGTTGTAAGATATTTCATTCATCTCATTTGATGCTAGGAACTACTCATGCTTCTTAAGTAGCTTTGGATAGGGGTATCACCCTTAGTTTACCCTTAGATACTCATGAGCATTCTTAGGTAATGCTTTTGTGAAGATATCAACTATTTTCTCTTTTGTATTCACAATTTCATCCTCACTTTTTTGTCTTTAACTAAGTCTCTCAAGTAATGATACTTGATTGCAATGTGTTTAGTCTTTGTGTGCATCATAGGGTTCTTTGATATATCTATAACACTTGTATTATCACAATAAAGTACCACTAGTTCAGTGATTTCTTCCTTCATACCTTTGGGTAGATGTTTGATCCATACAATGTTTGTATAATTTATAGTAGTAGCCACATATTTAGCTTCAATAGTAGATTGAGATATGAAATTTTGTTTCTTTTGGGTCTAGGTGAGCAATCTCTTTCCTAATAAAAATGCTCCTCCACCATTGCTCTTTCTATCATCAATGTTTCTAGCCTAATCAATATCATCGTAGGCTCTTAACTCAAATTTTTCATTTTTCTTGTAGTATACACCATAGTCTTCTATTCCTTTTAGATATCTCATAATTCTCTTAACTTCCATCAAATGATTCTCCTTAGGATTAGAAGAGAATCTTGCAACTATCCCAACAGATAATGCAATGTTAGGTCTACTATGCACTACATATTGCAATTTTCCAATCATAGACTTGTATAATGTTTGATTCACATTCGCTGAATCATCATTCTTTGACAACTTGTCTTATATCACCATAGGTGTGCTAAGTGGTTTTGAATCTTCTAGTCTATAAGTTTTCAATATTTCCTTCACATATTTAGACTAAGTGATGTATATACTATATTTCATCTAATATACTTACAAACCAATAAAGAACTTGATCTCTCCAAACATAGACATCTCAAATTCTTTCTTCATTTCATTTGCAAATGCTTTACATATTCCATCTTGACCTCCAAATATTATATCATCAACAAAAATTTCAGCTAGCAAAATACCTTTTCCTATTTTTGTCTTCAAGTGCAGATTGTTGTTATCATCAATCCTCTCAAATCCAATCTTCACAATATAATTGTGAAGCCTTTTGTACCATGCTCTTGGTTCTCGCTTTAAACCATATAAAAATTTATGTAGTCTACATACCATGTTCTTTTTGTTTGCACACCCATTTGGTTCCAATCACATTCTTATCCTATGGTCTGGGAACTAAAGTCCATGTATTGTTCTTCTCAATCTTCGCAATATCTTCTTTCATGGCTTTACTCCAATCCTCATTGTCTAAGGCATCTTTCACTAAATTAGGCTCATGCATGCTCAAGAAACATGTATCACTTCTCAGCCTATGCCTTGTCATTGGTCTAGCATCTCTATGTCCAATAATTTGTTTAGTAGGGTGATGTCTCCTACATATTTTGACAATCTTGGTTTTGATATACTTTCCTCATTAGGTCCATCAACTTTTGAATCACTATGGACTTCTCTATTAGGTAATTCAACATCTCTTTCATGTACACTAATCTCAGAATCAAAATATGCCTCAACTTTAGTCTGCAACTTGACACCTAACTGTAACTCAGTTCCTGAATGCAACTCAACATTCATTATATGTGACTCGACAGTCACTAAAATGTGCTATTGATTTGCAACTTGATTTATGAAATCTTTATCAATAGCCATACCTTCATAAAAATATACAAAATATTTTTATTTTTCTAGTTCCTTCATAGGTTCAACCTCATGCACCTCTATATATTCATCAAACTCCACATTTGCACTTTCCACAACTTTGTTAGTGTTAGTATTTAAACACTTATGAGCTTTAGTTCTTGTGGAATAGCTAAGGAATATACCTTCTTCACTTTTAACTTCTATTTACCATTCCTAAAATCTTTTAAAATGTAGTACTTTCTTCCAAGTACCTTGAAATATTTTACATTGGGTGAGTATCCATACCATAATTCAGAAGGTGTTGAATGAGTACCTTTCTTGACTTGCACATGGTTCAAGGGATAAAAAATTGTACTTATAGCCTATCTCTAGTATTTCAAAGAAATATTCTTCTCCATCATGACTATCCTAATACAATCCATTACAAATATGTTCCCCCTTTCAATAATTCCATTTTGTGGAGGGGTCCTAGGTGCAAATGTCTGTCTTTTGATTCCTCTATCATTATAGAACATCTCAAACTCATTTGATGTAAATTATCCACATTTGTTAGATCTCATACATTTCAAATTTTTAATTGTCTCATTCTCAACTCTTGCTAAATACCACTTGAACATTTGGAAACCATCAGATTTCTATTTCAAAAACATAACTGTCATCATCCTAGAATAATAATCAACAAATAACATAATATAATTATCACCCTTGTATCTTTGCACTTCAATTGGTCCACATAAATCAATATGAATAATCTCCAAAATTCCTTTAGAGGTGTGAGTCTTACTTTTAATACTAGATTTTGTAATCTTTCCTAACTGACATTGTTTGCAAATTATATTGTTAGGTTTCTTCAATTTAGGAAAACCTCCCACTCTTC
The DNA here is from genome assembly GCA_028749045.1 of Cupressus sempervirens. Classification (NCBI taxonomy): domain Eukaryota; kingdom Viridiplantae; phylum Streptophyta; class Pinopsida; order Cupressales; family Cupressaceae; genus Cupressus; species Cupressus sempervirens. The sequence continues at coordinate 198,139,483 of CM053785.1, forward strand.
TCATGTTACTAATACGCAGTAAGTTATCAAAGTTAACATGAAATAACCTCTTGTACAATATCCACACATCATCAAATTCTACAACAAGACAAGTAGCATCATTCATATCAAGTTAAAATAGATTACCTCTAGTTTAATCACCTTTCCCTATTAGTTCCCCATTAGTATCATAGATCTTGGCTATCTTGTGCTCGAACTCAACCTCACAACCTGAACTATTTAGTTGTGACACACTCAATAGATTATAGTTAAGTCCTTCAACATAATAATAATTATCACACAATATCTTTTCTACGAGTTTGATAGATCCTTTTCCTTTTATCAGATAGGTTGCATCATTACCAAACCTTACACTATTTCCATCATAATAATTCAGGGTAATGAACTTACTTTTATCTCCAATCATGTGATGTGAACATCCATTGTCAATGATCCATCTTCCAATCTTGTGTTGTGATGTGGAGCTTAATTAGACTCAGAGGTTTATTTAATGTGGTCTCCCTCCAAATTATTTCTATAGGGGTTTGGGGGTAGTGCCCCTGTAGGTTCCTAGGGAAGCACCCCAGGTGCACTCCCTATTGTAGTGCAAGGTGGAGTCACAAAATAGGAAATTGACATTATCTCACTCTGATTATATTGTGAAGGTGTTGCAACATTTCTCTATGGAGAATGCTAAAGTTGTCAGCACACCTTTACTTGGTTATTTAAAGTTGACTAAGGAGATGTGTCCCACGACACAAGAAGAGGAGGATAAGATGTCCAAGGTACCTTATGCTTTAGCTATAGGAAGCTTTATGTATGATATGGTATGTACGAGGTCAGATATTGCACATGTAGTGGGAGTTGTTAGTAGGTATATGAGTCATCTAGGAATTGAGCATTGGAATGCAGTTAAATGGATTCTCAGATATTTGAGAGGAACATCTAATAAGTGTTTACATTTTGGGGGCTCTACTATTGATTTACAAGGATATGTTGACTTAGATTTGGCAAGGGATATTGATACCAATGGAGTACTACAGGTTATGCATTTACTATTGGTGGGGTAGCCATGAGCTGGGTTTCTAGGTTACAAAAGGTTAATGCTTTATCCACTATAGAGGCAATGTATGTTTCTCTACAGAGGTAGCCAAGGAGATAATATGGCTTCAATTCTTCCTAGAAGAATAGGGATACCCTCAAAAGGATAATTATTTGTTTACAAATAGTTAGAGTGTCATTCATCTTGAAAAGAATTTAGCTCTACATTCAAAGACACAACACATACTGTTGCAGTACCATTTCATTCGGTCAGTTTTGGATGATGGAAAGTTAAAGCTAGAGAAGATACATACAAATGACAATCCAATGGATATGTTCACAAAGGTAGTGACAAGGGAGAAGTTGAACTCCTCTTTATCTTCAATTGGTCTTCTCAACTGAGTACGTAAAAGAACAATGAAGTCTAGGGTGGTTTGATATTCTAATTGGAGCTATAGGTTTAGTAGTGCTATGATTAGTCTCCAAGTGGGAGCTTATTATAATTAGTCTTCAAGGGGGAGATTATTGTGATGTGGAGCCTAATTAGACTCAGAGGTTTATTCAGTGCAGTTTCCCTCTAGATTATTTCTATTGGGGTTTGGGGGTAGCGCCCCCAAGATGGGGTCAAGGGGTAGTGCCCCTGTGGGGTCCTAGGGTAGTGCCCCAAGTGTGCTCCCTATTGTAGTACATGATGGGGTCAAGGGGAAACACCCTCATGGGGGTTTTTGGGTTAGCGCCCCTAAAGCCAAAAATGCCCTTATATTGTAAAAGGCGTCAGCTACTATTTTCTATTATTCTGGCCCTAATTGTGTAAGTGACAAAAAGCTTGTATAAAAAGGGCTTAGGGTTAGAGATTTTCATAATGTGTGATGTAAAAGATTGGTTCTTGCAGAAATATTGAGTTGTAAGTGATTGCAAATTTAACATAAATACTAGCACTCAAGATCAATATGTTGTCACTCAGCTTCCATACCGTTCTTCTACTCGTCTTCAACTAGTTAACTAAGAAAACACTAAAGTTTACCGAAACTTGACATCAACTATACTTTACTCCGCTTACACTAAGTTCACTTGGCATACACTAGATTTTCACTTTGCTCAGCACCGACTGTGCACTTGATCAAGCTTGATAGACACAATTCTTCTTACTTGTTCTTCTAGACTTAATCAGTGTATCCAACCTTTGTAGCCTTGAGTAGATAATCAATACACTATATCATCATTGCCATAACTGATCTTTGTACTCCTTTTTGTATACCATAACTCGACCTTTCCTCTAGGTGCTCTTGTTATCTCATTTGATCAAATCATCTTCATCAATCAAACAAATGATAGTACTTAATCAACTTAAGCAGTTGTCTTACCAGCAAGTAGCAGGTTTGACATCAGTGACAAAACAATGATTGAAACACATTCTCATACTTTTATTAATCTTTTCTCAATAGAAGCATCTCTAGATTTAGTCTTCATGTAATGCACAACTCGATAATGTCTCTCTTCTTGCTACAATGAAAGATTATGGGCAAAGATGAATAGGACAAAGACAACTACAAGGGTTTGTTAAAAAATTGGTCCAATGTATTCTATCAATTAGGTTATGATAGTAAATCCCCACTAAAGGCTTAATGGGGTCCAAACTCTTTCCCCTTGGGGTTGTTCTATATATTTATGGTTTTACCACGAGTGGGTCTTTGAACTCTTAATGTGTTTGCTATAGCTCCAATTCTACTAATATGTTTTTAGATAGCTTTTATGTTTGTTCTCTTTTGACTAATTGGTATGATGGTGCTAACTCTCATATGTATAGGGTCTTGATCTATGTCATATATTTTCTTTAAATAGTTTTATTTTAGGGATGTTTTAATTCCTATTTGTTGTTAGTGTGTTATGTTTGTATGACATCAAGTTGTTGTAATGCAAAGGTTAAACACCCTAGTTTTTTACTACTAATAAATATAAAAAACATCATACAAGGTTAGATATATGTACATGTATTTTCATCATAATCCAGACAAAGATACTAAATACCAAATAGAACTTATAATTAATAATTTATCCTTTCAATCACTTTTATTCATTAAAAATATCATCAACGATCAAATAAAAAAATACTCCTTTCTTACTCTTTTATTAGTTTTAACACATATTCTAACTTTACACACATTTTTCTACACAAAATGATATTATATAATATATTCAAATACTTGAATTTAAATTTTTTTAATGAAAGAGTATACCAATTTAAATTAGTTGAAATAAACTAAGAAGAACTTAATTTTATGAAAGTAGGAGGGAAAAAATCTCATGAAATGTCACATGAGCAAGTCCCAAAGTTATATGAGCGGAGCTAAAATTCTAAATGAAACCCAAAAGATAAAGTAACATGGGCCTTGTCCAAAAACAACAGATAACCATATGAAGAGCCAAGCCCTAGAAAGAGAAATCCTCAAGCAACCAAGGTAGTACTAGTTAAAGGAACTAAAGGGTCTGGTTCATCTTTCCTCCCCCAACCGAGCTCTTGAGACAATTCAGGGTTTGGCAGAGTTTAGTTATCATCTATTTCTTCTTTATTCTCATTGTCTTCCCGTCATAGGGAAATCTCTAGTGCTAATCTAGAGAAGCCATTAGAAGAATAAGGCTAACCCAAATAAGTGGCTTGAGAAGGCCAACCTATAGAAGCATGCAAAGGTTAGATTACTAGAGGCAAGAGCCTAGCCTTAAGGGGAGCCTTGAAGGTGGGGTGACACTACAATAACACATGGCAAAAATTGGTGATAAGGTGAGCGAGGACAAGTTGGTTGTGTTTCTGCACGTTGCTAGAAGAACTTCATCCGCATTGTCACTCACAAAAAGTGAAATGACTATATATATATATATATCATCACATGGTCTATTTCACCATGACATGGATAATTTATTACAAGACATGAAAGAAGTGTGTTAGAGGTTTCAATTTCTAAGTTTATCAACCATTCCATGCTTTTTAAAACTAAAAGAATATAATTTTAAAAATAGATTCCATTGTACAAAATGCGTCTCATACTAACTAGCATTGCTTTTAAGTGGAGCTGGTCACAAGTCATGCACATTCCGATATGTCTAAGAAAGTGTTAAAAGAAAAGAAAAGAAACATCTTTGAAAATAATACTCTTGAATAAATTTGGCAATAATACACTTGGATAAACTAGGCCATTGTTGACCATAATGTTGATATCAAATCCCTTTCACTTGAGCCTACCATTGCCTATATATTTGACGTTGGATATAGGTCCACATTGATTTAATGTGCCATGTCAATGTAAACACACGTTATTGTTAGTATTATTTTTGTTGAAATATAAGAGTTCTCGTTTAAGGGGGTTGAGCTTAATTTTCTTCCTTAAAATAAACGTGTTAAAAGTATATGTTATTAAAAACAATGACCACATCTCAAAATTTAAAATAAGATAATGTCGTGTAGCTTTATTGAGAAAACAAATTGATAAGGCCCATGGGAAATAATAGCATTTCTATCTCATTCTAATTTCGGATTCAATTGTTTATAAAAATTCTTGGTGAAAATTTATTTTGTAGATGAAATTAGAATAATTTGAACAAAAGTTATGAAGATAAAAAGTATTAAAAATATATTGTTTTATATATTAAAATGATTACATTTAGTATAATGTTACAGATTATTTGATTTATCATTCTTATTATTATTAATAAAGTTTTTTTTACTCTTTTTTATTATATTAATCAAAAGTGAAATATAAGTATTCTTTTATAAAGCTATAGTCTAAGAGCGTAAAACAACTAACAACACACTAAAAATAGATCAACATCAAAAACTATTTTAAAAAAAATTAACAAATTGTAAATGATAACTAACAATGCATAGTCAATCAACATATTCACACCTAAAAGTAACAACACAGTGTCAACAATCAAAATGTTCACCTTGAAGTGAAATCCAGAAGGGAGGTACTAGAGCCTAAAAGTTTATATTCCGACTAAAGTTTAGTTTAAAAATAAACATCATTATTGAAGTAATTTTGCTAAAATGCCCTTGAGGGCTAATAGCATTGCAAACAAAACATATCCAAAGATTATTCTGCATGTCTTGCAAATTTAATGTCATACCCCCAACTACTAGAGCACATTACTCTAATCATCTGTAAGGAACTTGATTAGTTCCTTATGATTTCCTTCATTCTATTTATATTATATGAGCACCTTATGTTGCATCATACAAAGGCAGATTGGAAAACTATGCATTAAACAAAGGTTAAGCCTCAAAATACACCTCATTTTCATTTCCATGTTTAGGATCTTAGTTTCTAATCCTCATACCTCAATCTTCAACATAACCAGTTCAATGGTGATGGTTTAGCAATTATTGGAAATGTCTTTACTTATAGTTGTGTTGGTAATTCTCTAGACTCTAGCTCTCTGTCACTAGTTAGATCAATAGGCTCTATTTTGGGTTTTCCAACATATAGTTGAGCTATTAGTTGAGGATTTATTAAAATTATCTATAGTCTTAAATGCATATTCATTTCCATCAAGAGTCTTCTCTTTCTCAAATTTCCATACCATTTTCCCACTCCCTTGGTCCTTATTGTCTTCCTTAAAGTCATAGTTAACCATTTGCACTTACGTTTACCCACCAAACAAGTCATGAATCTATGGATCATTTATAGATTTCCATGCTCTTTTCTCTAACTTCATCTTCCTCCTTACTTGACACTTGTTGTATAGAAAATTTGGACTATTTGGCAGTTGGAGGAGTTTTTTTCCCTTTGCTTTTATAATCAGATAGATTTTGGTGGCTTTATTTATCAAGCCACATAGTTTCATAGAAATTATAGAATGAGTAGGGGTTTCATGGGTCCCCAATCTAGAGTTAATCTTAAGGGTTCCATGGTGGTAGATACACTTATTTTTATAGGGCATCACTAATGTTAGTAAGTATGGGAAGAAGTGTAAGTTGGGGGCTTCTTGAAAAACAATGGGATGGGAGGAGAAAGATACAAATGAAAAATATACAACATATAAATCAAACCCTGATATTGAGGGATGAGTTTTTTTTTGTCTTGAGATATGTAGTATTCCATCACTTCCATAATTAACTTTCTTGAGAATTAAGTAGGGAAAATGGGAAAGAAATAAGATCATGGTTCCTAAAGTGATTTATAAGTGGCATATAATAATAATAATAATAATTCTATTTAAGATAAAATATCTATCATGAGATAATTTTGGTTTCGTGGTGGCAACAACTACTTTCTTTCATATGCACCCTACATCTTAACCAAAACTTCATTTCCTTTGAAACTCTTGTTAAGGCTTTCATCGTCCACCACTCAACTAGTTTTATCATTATTTCTACTCTCAAAATATAACCTGATAGCCTTTTATCTCACATCTTCACTAGTTTCAATATATATTTGCAAAACAACCCTTTTATCCTCCGAGGAGGAGGAAAATTGCATAAACAAACCCTCATCAAAACCATTAATGGACCTGATAAACTAAAAAAACCTCCTCTAGGAATATGTCACACAATAAAATTATTTTTAAAATCATAAAGCTTACTATTTACAATATCAACATGGTCCCAACTGATTAGGAGGAAAGCATTTTGATGGTCTTTCACCTTACAATAGGCCCTTAGATCTATTCCCTATTCAAGGGTTTCTATCAAGCACTCTAAGATCCTCTCACCTTTATGCAAACTTTTCTAACATGATAATAAGGTCATCAACAACCTCTCTATACCTTGGATTCAACATATCCATGACTCATCCCAATATTGCCTTGTGTTCCATATAGGAAATCTACTAGCATACGAGGGGTTTCCCACCAAAGCTTCACACCAATGCTCCAACCCTTAGGATTACTTTTGTCAGGCCAAATAATAACAAGTTATGGTGATTTCAAAGAACAAGTGTTCTCTAAACACTCAATTTCCTTCAAATAGCCTATTAGGCCTAGGAGCCCCAATTAGGTCATCATAATAGGTATTATGGTACCACTTTTGAATGACTAATGATCTCCCAAAATAAACCATAGATTCAAACACGCTTTTGGCCCTTTTATTAAATGTCAAGGTTTCAAATAAGGTTGATCATGCCATTTGACTAGGTTCCTTCAACAGGATACCTATTAGGATAAAGGCCTAATTTTTTTATCTTGCTTACAACAAAGGATTCTAATGTCTTCTTTCTTGCAAACCAATCCAACTAGCACTTCAAGTAGTTTGATCACAACCCAAAAATTTATTAAAGGTGTTCAAACCTATTCCTATCTTCACATTGATCTCCTATTCAGTATTGCTCATGCATTTCTAACCTGTCACATAGAGATGCCAAACATTAGGGCTTGCTACCAAAAATTAACAATTGAGTTGGAAACAAAAAGGAATCTAGAATACTAGTGTGCATCCTTGGACATTGAAACCCCCTAATTTTCACAATTTTTGACCAGTGGTTGTAGGCCCAACTTCCATGGTTTGTTTCCAAACTCTAGGTTTGAAAGGGTTTCAAGCAAGTGATAGGAAAATGGTTACTTGTTCCTTCAAAAATTTCTCTCCTCTGAAACCAAGTGCATTAGGAGGCTAATATAGTCTACTAACATGATCTATAAGTTGATCATGTAGTTATTCCCTATTACACAAAAAGATATGTAGGAGCATCCAATAGTGGGACAATCCTATATCACGCAAAAATATGTTTAGTGATAGTTGTTGTTTGATGTGTTTGCATTTCAGGATACCCATTTAGACAACATAGAGGTTCTAAGTCTCAAAATGTTACTTTTTTGGGGTTAGCATTTTGGCACACCCTAGGATATGTACAAATGCAAAAAATGGTTTATTTTGTTATGGAGTCATAGTTATACAGAGTCAAAGGGTGTAAGTTTGAGGGAAGATTGTAATTGAAATTCCAAGCAATGCAAAGTAAAAATTAGGTCAAAAGGCTCCATGATTTGAAATTTATTGTAGTTTTATGTTGCTTGGAGACTTAGAAATTCTTTCGAGTAATATTTGAGGCACTAAATAGCCTCATAGAACCCTAAAAAAATGGGGAAATCTAGTGGCAACCTACTAGGCTATAGAGAAATCATAGAGCTTTCTTCGTGAATGTAAATAGTTCATCAATTACATTCATTGATCAAAAGTTATGGCTCCTGAAAGTTGGACTACATTTTTTGAAACCTTCTATTTTTGTAGTGAATTCTAATTTTAATTCTATAAACCTTTGTTTTATTGATAGCTACCAAATGTAAAAATGTAAATTTTATACCTAAGACAAGATACTTAAAACCCATTCTTTTGGTGTAAAGGCAGTTTTTGGTGAAGCTTGGGACAAGGTACTATGAGAAGGATTTCCTCTAGAATCTTAAAATATTGTAAACTATAGGACATGTAGTTGGGTCCATTTTTGTTGTAATGCTTGTTTTAGATTCTCATTTTAGATAATATAAGTATCTTTTATTGTGTTGTTCATTTTTTCTCAAGTCGTGCCCTTACCAAGTGGTATTAGAGTAGAAGTTCCTGGGTGTGTAGGCTATTGAGATAATGGGTGTTGCACACATTGCATAATATTGTTTAGATTGTATAATTTTATCTATTATGTAATGTTTCACCAAGGATCACCTAGATGGGCGAGAAAAATGTAGAAATTTCCATGGGATATACTTGATGAGTTGTATTATAACATTGTGATAATATTTCATGCAATTATTTAATATTGGAAAAAAATTAAATGTCTAATGTTAAATGTGCATCAATTAGGGTTTGGTAGCACATTGTTTGAGTACATAGTTTATGTAATACCAATTTTTAGTTTTGTGCAACTTGCTACAATATAAGAAACCATAAGGGTAGTTGTAGAGACAAGACAAAAGGAAGAAAAAGGGGCAAAAGGAAAAAACAAAAGTCAAGCAAGACAAGGCTTGACAGGTTAGCCAAGAGATCAATTGTGAAGGTTAGAAGCATGGCATGGGATGGTAGATTCGTGCTTGTTCACATGTATTTCTTGATTGTGGCTATGGCTTTGAAGGCTTACATGGTTCTATTGTGATGGTATTTTTGATGAATAATACATGATGATGGTGCTTTTGGAGGCTAGATTTTTTTCCCTCAATGAGGCTTTCCTAGGGTATATCTTGTGTCATATTTTTGTGAGTATGTTGTCTATTCTCTTACATGTGGGTTTTAATTGCATATTTTATTTATATCTATTATGTGTTATGTGGAAATGATTATATAATTTTACTTCAAGTTTTCTTACAAGTGGTATCAGAGTTCTGGTTTTATTGTTGTAGTCCTAATTGAATCCATGGGATTTTAGAATGATTAGAATAATTGAGAGAGGGGGTGAATTAGTCATCCTCAAGTCTAGATGTACCAATTCAACTTTTAACAACTTTAAACAACTCAATAAAACTCACAAATCCACTTGATTAATATAGAAAATAATTGGTAATCCAACTTATTCATATCAACATCTAGCATTATATTTTAGTGTTTGCCAAATTGTAGATATATATAATAGTAAATAGCATGAAATATGGAAACAACATTCACACAAGTATAACACTAGGATTTACATGCAAATTCAATTTGGGAAAACCACCAAGTAACATAATACCACTTTTTCACTCTTCTAAACTGAGCTTGATAAGAGTGTTGCCCCACTTTTCATCTTGTACCCATTATACAAAGTGGAAAATAGTCTTGTGTCTCAATTAGGTTTAGGTATGTTTGAGTCTGTTTCTTTTTCTAGGTGCAAATTCTCTCCATCGAGTTTTCATCTTCCTTCTTCTCATGCATTACATAACCGGGTGGGTTCCCTTGTTTTCGTGAGTCTTATGGGTAGTATAGGAACCTTCCGATGAAGATTCTTGGGTCATATCACAATCTTCAAAAAGTCATTTCCAAGAATGAACTTTCTTGTGACTTATTATAGTTTGCACATAAAGAAAACAAAGTTTGTGGAAAACCTAGCATTGGCTTCTCCTTGGTAGAATTTCACACTATGAGGGTGATTTTCTGCATCAACAAAAGAGGTATACAAGCTAAAACAAGGAGGAAATGTGTTGTTTTATGGATAGATTGTTCCTACATTGCAGTATTCTACCTTGAGAATGACTCAAAAATCATCATAATGATTAGAATAACATATGGTAGAAAATTTTGAAGTAGCTTCTCCACGACAGGTTTTCGATCTAGGAAGTCAGTTTTCTGACAAAGGCATTTGTAAGGGAGAAAAGCAAGTGGTTTCCTTTTTCATTTTCATAGCCCTTTTGGGATTTTTTGAAGCCTAGAGACATATTAACTTAAAAGGCTAAGTGAAAATAAGAACAAAGGCAGAAAAATAGAAGTTGCCTTCTCCATGACGTGTTTTCAACCCTTTGAAATGATTTTTTGCATCCATTGAAAAATCACTTCTTCAAGCATGTTGGGCTCATAGATCAATTGTAGGATGCTTAAAAAGGATAATGGAAGCTAGTTGATCACATTCGGGAAGGAATCTTGGGCAAAATATGGTCGGGCAAATTTTTCCCTATAGAGTACTCTGTTCTTCAATGGGAAAGTAAGTCTGTAATAAAGGAAAGTAATTGTTGGGCCAATGGAAGTAGTGATATGACATGTAAAAATTTGTTAGAAACACCCACATTTACTAATCTAACAGATTTATCCTTTAATTCACTCATGTGGCATGGATCTTGAAGATTAATGGTTGGATTGAAATATCTATATAGAGATGAACATTACTGATTTTTAAACTACCACTTTCTTATTTGAACTATTATGTTGTTGAATTTAAAAGTGATTTCATAATTCTCATAGTTACAAGGCTCTACTCTTTGTATTAGTTTCAATTTTAAGATTTACAATTCATCTCTATCTCAATTAAGATGGCAACAAGATTCACTGGTTTCAATGGACTGAATGGGATTAAGTCAACATTGCAAAATGTTATAGATACTTCACTCTGCTTCTTCGATATGCAAGATTTCCAAAGAAGGTTGAAGATGGAGCCAATCCACCCAATAATAGAGAAACACTAAGGAAGTGGGCTAGTGGAAGCAACAGAGTCTCCACTAGCAATTCAAGCCCCTAACCTAATCGTTGAGTGCATTAACCATTACAATCTAGACACTAAACAAATTTTGTTGCCGGATCATACAGTTTTAATCTCAATTGACCAAAAAACTATAGTCAATTACCTTCAGATTCTAGAACGGGAAGAATTTTCCAAATTGACCATGGGAGGAGCCATGTTCGAGTTCTCCTTGAAGAAGATGGTGTGGCGGAAGGAAATCATGAGGTCTTGGTTCCAAAAGCCACGAGGACCTAAGAGTAAGGTTCCTAAGACTCTTTTTGGCACTGATCTTAAGCTTGAAATTGTGGACATCCTGGTTCTTTTATATCGGTTGAAAGGTGAGGTAGAAACACTCAATTTCATAGAACAATATTTCTTTTTAGTGCAAATCATCTGTTCAGACACACATTATGTTGATTGGGCATATGAGGTGAGTGAACATCTGTCCAAAGCTCTTAGTGATGCGAACTTCTATAATACCTTCTGCATGTCCTCTTTCCTAATTTATATCTTGGCTTCGTTACAATTGTGGCCAGGCCTTCCCAGAATAGAGGATTTTCTTGATGATGTAAAAAGTTATGAATTTTATCCGTGCTTGTAGTTACAGAGTAGTTATGTAGAGTACGCCAAGGTTAATGACTCTTTTACAATGAGGATTTGTAGGGAGCTACAAGGATGCTTGGAGAGGAGGTTTAGCATAGAAGCGATAGTGGCCATCAGCCAATTTGGTAGCTATTTCATTCAATTCTCATCCTTTTCATATTTGCATCTTGCAGCTCTCGAAAAATTTCCTTTGAAGCTGCCCAAATACCCAAGTGACATGATCGTGCTTGTAGAGATCATAAGACAAGCTATCCAAGTGAATGTGTTGAGCACCAGTCTAATGAAGAAGGGATATGAGTTCCCCATGAAGGTCAGGGCTTACAGTTGTGATTCTTGGTCTGATGCTAAAAACATGCTCAAGGCATTCAAGAATAAGTACAAATTGGAGGAATATGAAGTTGTGAGGCCCATGTTTGACCCAAATGGGTATGCAAGGGATGTGCTTCAAATCATGAGTGTGATCTAACATGTCACTACTCTAGAGGACTATTGGGTAGATTGCAAAGATGACTTGGAAAGCCATGATCATGCATTTGCCATACTTGTGGTGGAACAAATAAAGACACATGGCATTGATCTCAATTTAGAAGGATTAGAAGATGATGGTCAAAATATGTATAGCAATACATATCTGACTAAATTAAGGGGAATTCCTATCAGCTCTAAGCCATATGTGGATGTGGAGGAAAGTCTTGATATTATGATGGCAAGGATAATCAAGAGGATTGGAAAATGGGTCAAGTGGATAACTAGAAAGAGCTGGAGTAAGGGTGTAGCCACTCAAGCCTCTCCAGTAGCTGCAACACCTACTTCATCTTAGAGTGCTATAGTGGGTGTGACCATAACATCCACCCAAGGACCAGCTCAACCTATGGGCAGAGGTGATCAACCCCCAGATAAGAATGTCCATATAGCCCCAACATGTCATGATGGTTCCTTGCTAGTCATAGGAACCTAGACTAGCACTGAAGAGAGAAAGCAGAAGAGCCAAAAGACAGTGTTCCTACTCCCATACCTTCCCCACATACTACTTCTGTTCCATCTCCTCACACTACCCTAGTTCCTTCTCCACATATCACTCCAATCCCATCCCCTCATCATAGCCCCATGTCATCAAAAAATGCTTCCCTTTTGAGACCAGGTGGCTCCCCCATATAGATAGTAGACCTAGGGGATGGAAAAAGTAGCACTGGTGAGTCAACTGAATCAGATGAGGAGATGAGGAAGACTTCAAAGATGGAGAAGGGCCAGGCTTCTTCTAGACTCACCTCCAAGGACTAAAAGAATCCTTTCTCTTCAACCATTGTAGCCATGACTGTAGTGAAGAAGGAGATGTTCAACATCAAATCACTCAAAACAACTTCCAAGGTGATAGGAATTGATTCCTAGCTAGAAGATACTTTGGAAAGGAAAAGAAAGAGAAAGGATGAGAGTGTTTCTATAAAAGACACTATATCCCTCATGTTTCATTTTGGGACTACATTGGCAAAGTTTAAGAAGAAAAATACTTTGTCCATACTTGGACAAGATCTAGAAACAGGGCACTTGACAATGGAGATAACAAAGCCAAAAAAAGAAGGGAGTATTGAGGATATGACTCTTGATGATTTTCCTTTGCATTCAATCGACCTTGGGGAAGCCAAGCATGACACAAAGGTTGGCTTGTGGAGATCGAGAAATGAAGTGATAGAAGGACAGTTAGAGAGTCTCAAATTGTCCAAGATCAAGATGAAGGCATAAATAGAGGAGTTGAATAAGTTTATTAGGCAGCTAGTCACTCCACTAGCAACTATTTCTGGTATGTTTGTGACTCAGACTGCTAGTGCAACTGAAGTGCAAGCTCTCATTTTCCAACTCCAGGAAGATAGGCACTATGGTCAGATTGGTAGAGGGTAGATTGATAAACTCAAATCAGAAGGAGTTTCTCTCACAGATCAAATTGGAAATATTATCCTCAATTTTGGAAACAAAAAAGGATAACATATTATCTAGTAGTAATACTCTGGCTGGAGAAAGAGTTAGGTGTGATGAATGCATCTCCCTTTTAAAGATGATCATGTAGATGAAAGCCAGAGAAGCACTCGGAGTCAAAATTCTAAAAAAAGGGAATGAACCTTTATTTGAATAGTTCCAAATTATGCAGTTCAAGCTCAAAATGATCCAAGAAGCTGAGAAGGGGCTCAAGGAGATAGAGGGTAGAATAAAGAAGACCCAAGATAAAGGATTTGAATTGATGAGAGGGCTACACACTGATTCTCAAAATAGTGGTCAAGGAAAAGACCTCATTAGAGTGGAAGTGATGAAAAGTAACTTCTCAACCTATTTGGATAATTTGTCTGTAGTGGCATCTAGTAGCTAGAACAGAACTAAAGAACTCTAGGCGCTCAACGGATGGATACATGTGGCTGCAGGGGAGTTTCCAGATTAGTTGAATACCATAAAAGAGTTGGCAAGGGAACATGCAAAATGGCTTTTGAGATTCACCAATATACATGTGCCCAATCATGAAGAGTTGATCCCAATAATGGTTTCCTCCAAGTCACATAGAGCGAAAATAGAAAAGGGGAAGAAGCCTAAATGATTCACGTGATGCCCTCTTTTGTTTTCTTTTGTAATTTTGTAATATGAAAAACTGGGACCTTGCCATTTGTCACCCTTAGAAGATGAACTGATTAAAACTTCATTGTAACGGTCATCTCAAAAAACTCTATATGTATGAATCAAAAAAATTAATGAAAGGTTGGCAAATTTTTGGTGTGAAGTACTTTTTGTTGTAGAGATAATTGAATGGTATTTTATGTCAATCATTTTTTGTTCTAGTAGGTATTGTATTTACTTCATTTTTTCTTTTTTGTTTAACTTGGAATAAGGGAAGAATAGAGCTTTACCTCCCCTATTTTGAGGCAACAGATGAATGTGATAAGTATTGTTATAGTTCATTCGATGAAGAGATTTTGCTAGTATTTCCAATTTATTAGTTATAGTTTAGATTTGAATTTTCTTAGTTCAACATCATTTACTTATGTGGATGGAATTTATGGATTCATAAGATATGTGGGTACATGAATCTATTCTAGTGTTGAGAAGTTTTTATCTACCTGAGTTGGATTTTATTTAGGTCTAGCACAATTATCCCTCTATAGTTCTTGGGTTAAGAACATACCCCAAAGCAGTTTAGGAAGAAAAAAAAATTCATTGCAAATCTATTTCAAGGAGCTATACCTACCAATTCAAAGGAAAGCTAAAATATCCACAAAGAGCTTTCCAACTATTTGTGATCAGACATTGTTCTGAGTTGGGCATTAAAGAGTAATAATCTGAAGGAACAAATCTATTTCCCAACAAAGAGCCAACCCTATTAAATGTTACAAAACAAATTGTTAGGTGTGATCCTATTAAAGGATTTAATCACCCTATTAGGAGTGGTCTTGTTAGAGGTCTTCAAAAATATCCCATTAGAATGTTACCTTGATTAAAGGGTTTACAACATGACTATTAAGTCAACCTTGATTAAAGGATTTTACTACCACAATGGCTAGAAAGTAACAACTAGGTTGATACGACAAATTAAAACTCAACTTGCATGTTCAGATCTCCTTTCGACTCATTCTTGGTTCATTGACTAGTCTTCATCACATTCTCCATCTCTAGTCTACTTGGCAACACATCAAGTAATCTAGCTTTTTCCAACTTCTCCCTTTTCCTCTACAACTCTTGTTCTTCCACTTATTTTTCATATATTTTCCAGCTAACTAACATGTAAAACATCTCATATATCTCTTTAAATAGATAGGTTTAATCTTTTTCCTCTTAAAAATAACTATAGATCTTAGGGTTTGATCAAATTCATTGAATTGCTCATCATTTTCTCTTTCTTCTTCTTTCCTTGCAAATTTTTGAAACTTCTCATTGAATATTCACTTTAGATTCCTTAACAAACATAATTCTTACATTAAATATGTCATCTCATCAATCCTTATCTTTATTACATTTTGACTATTCCCTAAATTCAACTATGTCAACCTCAAATTTTGATTCTTTCTCAAACTATTAATTTGTTGAAACTTAATCACCACTATGTTCTTTAGCCCATTCATCACTAGGTAGCTTAGTCACTACTGATTTGTCTCACTTCACTTGATCTAGGTTTCTTAGCAATCATTATGTTCGGTCATTACTTCAATTTTCCTTCATCTTTCTTGGTCATTACCTTCACTCAGTTGATACTATATTTCTTGGTTGATACTTAAGTTCCTTAATCTTATGCTTCATAATTCTTATCTTCTTCATCAACCTAGTAACATGCTGTTTGGTTAAACTAGTATTTTATTTAACTTCTTGACTTCTATAAATCATTTCTTCTACACTTCAACTCATCTTTCTTCTTCACTTAATACAATGATGAAACAAAATATTATCTTGTCAAATACTCATTGATCAAGTACCCTTTATAGTTCCATCATACTTACTCCTCTTTAATCAACAACTAGTTCATCTTGTTATCTCTTTTTAAACTCCTCTTGATCAATCAAATAATATGACACTCAAAAATGCTAGAAAATTTCTTACAAGTAAGGTTTTGTTAGAAATAATAGTCCACCAAGATATATGAGTAGACCTTGAGGAAACTCATGCCAAATTTGGATGACAAGGAGGTGAAGGAGTGAAGAAAAGATAACTTTGAGATTCAACACTTGTCTTGTATTATTGAAAGACATTGAGCATGTTGTGAAGAATGCTACAAACACATGGAAGAATGTTTATGTTCTTCAAAAGCTGAGTGATTTTGTAGTTAGTGTAAGTGACAAAGATGATGATGATGATGAACAAGAGAAATATGAAGAGATTGATAATAAAGAAGTCACACATTTTGATAATGTAGATGATGAAGAAGAATAGGGGAAGGAAGCTACTAAGGAAGATTTACTAGATGTACAAGATATTGAGGAGACCGACCTAGTAAAGATTGCTACAGTGGTCATAGCCCCACTTCCTCTTTCTCCAAGAAAAACATTGAAAACACCAAGTCTAGAGACAAATTTAGTAGGATTGATTGTGACCAACATTTAAAGCACAAGCACTCAATCAATCTTTGCACCTGTCCAACTTAGTACTTCATTGATAGAAGTGGAAAGCACTTCATCTACCAAGAAGCAAGCTCTTCCCTCTACATCAGTATTGGCTACTCAAGGTATTTCTTCTATAAGTATTTCAAGAATGAGTACAATATCCACTTTTTCAGCAAGTTCTACCATACCATGCAAGTAATAAGAATAGTTGAGACCAAGCCTAAATTAGACACAAATTTTTTTGGAAAAGGCAAAGAAAAGGAAGAAGACATAGATCTTGATGAGGAGATTGTCATTCCTAATTGGGACATCTCTAATCTCAATCCTAATCAGATGCATGTTTTTGGTGAAATTCTTCAAAAGAAAGCTAAGTAGCAAAGGTTTAGAGAGGAAATGAATAAGGAATTCAAAATAATTGAGGATGCTAAGAATATCCTAGCAGAAGATCTAGACATTAAGGTTGATACTTCTCAACCAATTTTGAATTAGTTAGCAAAGTCAGTCCAAAGATATAATGAAGATCTAAATAGAAAAGAGAAATTTTTGTAGAGAGCTAAGAAGAAATTTGAGAATAAAGTTTTAGAACTTATTGCCCAACAAATTGATATTCATCAAGTAATATTATCTACTATTCTAGGCTCACTAGAGATGTCCTGCAACAATGTATCTTTACTTTTTGGTAAACTTTTTGATACATCAATCTTCACTAAGGAAATAAGAGATAAATTTTCAAAGATTGATGAGGATCTAAAGGCAAGTGTACAACAGTTGCAACTTGACCCGAGTTCAAGATCTGCCCACTTCAACAAGATCAGATTTCTAACTAATAAGTTGGTAGAATTGCTAAGAGAAGAAGCAAGAATAAGAGCTACATTGATAGATGTTCAAAACATGATTCTCCCAAACATGGATGTATTTCAGAAATACATTGCACATGCTAAAATGCTCATCCATGACAACAACTTCTCCATTGCAAACCATATGATAGAACTGGCAGCAGAAGTGCAGATTACATTGCACACATGTAAGGTGTTGAAAGAGAATTGGGATAAGACTTTAGCACTTATCTTGAAGGTACATTTAGATTTCTTGTCACATTTTGGTATTACTGTATAGAATGTATAGTATAAATCTTTGGCATTAATGTCAAAAAGGGGGAGGGAATTGCGGAAGATTGGAGAAAGGGGGAAAAAATTGGAGATTATAGAGAAAATGAATATTGTATAAAGAAGGAAAATATATATATATATATATATCATATGTATAGTATACTGTATGGGAGAGCATTACCATATTATTTATGTACATAAATACATCTTTTACAAAACCAAATTTGAAAAATCTTAAAAATAGTATACTCTACTGAGTTGGAGACATAAGGTGATGGATAAAGGTGTTCTTGAACATTTTTTTTGAATTCAATTTTAACTAATAAGTGTTTTTGTCACTAATTCCAAAGGGGCAGATTGTTGACATTTTAGTCATGTTTTTTATTAGTGACATACACTTATTTAGATTGTAAGTATATACCAAGAATATTGTACAGTTAATAGTGTTAACCAAGCATTTCAATTGCTATCAAGTCCCTTGGATAGTTTTTAGTTTGCACCAAGAAATTACTACAAAGTTGTTGATTAGTAGTATAAATTGAGCATCTTAGTGTATGATGAGTTTATCTTTGCAAACCGAGTTGTGTAGTGCTTACCGAGTTCATAGTTAATATGATGTGAGTCTAGTGTTAATCGAGCTATTCAGTGTTAACCAAGTGACTCAGTTTATATTAAGCTCATAGTGATAGCATTGACTGAGCTATGCAGGGTGAAATTAGTGATTCAATTTATATGCCGAGTTTCATAATATTCACCAAGTCACCAATGCAGATTGAGTTCAAGACTAGTTGGAAGTGATTACTATGGACTGAGCTTCTACATCTACCTAGTGCATGACAATGCCAAGCATTGATAGTGGATGTCAAGTACCAAAACCTCACCGAGTCAGTCTTCAGAACTTGAGTTTGTACACATTGGACTGACTTTGTAATTTTTTTATTAACTTGTATTATGGCCAACTTTGTAATTTTGTAATAGGATTCTTATATATATAATATATTGTATCACATCTAATATATGATATGGAAATAATGTAATAATCAGAGAAGAGTAGAAGAGAAAATTATAAAGGCTACAACAATATAAGGAGCAACAAAGATTTATCTATCACAACAAGGTGATTTCTACACTCAGAAAAATCTCATTCAACAAACCAAGTTATAGATCAGAGATCAACTACTAATTCATCCTAATAGGTGGATCAGTCAAATCCTTTTAAAAGGTAGACCTAATAGTCTTGTGTAAATCTCTTTAGCGAGTGCATACTTCATTCTATGTTTGTAAATCCTTTTGCAAGGTGGACCTAGTAGTCCTTTTTGCTCCTTATAGGGCAGATCATTAGAAGCGATCATTGTACGAATTAATAGGCCAAATTTATACTATAGTACTAAAGCTTGTGGGTATCATACCCACCCTAGTTTTACTTTCTATTTGGAAGGTTTCTAGTTCACCCAATTGTGTGTCAAAAGTGTTATGCTTTAATGTTTTAGTTTTTCATGCTTACGATTGGATCAAAATACTCATGAAGTATTAATTACTAGTTTAAGATTAAGTTTTATATGTTACTAATTCACCCCTCCCCTCTCAGTAACTTAGCCTATCATAATATTCCCAATACAACTAGAATCATAAAATACCTTTCACCATAGAATCCTTTAGTCTTTGTAGGACCAGTGAGATCTATGTGTACAATCTCCAATTTTTCTATAGTAGTAAACTTCTTGTAAGGAAAAGAAGTTTTGTTATGCTTTGCCAACACAATTCCTTGCAAATTGTGTTAGTAGGCTTTACAATATTAAGCAAATCTCTAGCTAAAACCATGCTACTAGTCTTCACAATACTATCAAAGTTTATATGACAAGATTTTTTATGCCATAACCAGCTATCATCTATCTTTGCAACCAAAAATGTCATTTTAGTAGGATTCAACTGAAATACATTACCTCTAGATCTAGTTCCTGTTCCAGCTATCTTTCCATCTTTAACTCTAATCATTCATGTTTTCCCCATGAACTAAAATTGATAACCTTTGTCCACTAGTTGTGTAACACTCAATAGATTGTGCTTTAAACCATCAAAAAAATGTACATCCTCAGTGTTAGTTTTACCATCAAGAGTTATAGATCCAATACCTTTTACTTGGCATGTTACATTATTTCCAACTCTAACAATGCCTCCATCCTCAATTTCGAAGTCAACAAACTTGTTCATATAATTAGTCATATAATGTGAACAACCACTATCAATTATCCATTTAGATTTCTTCTCAACCTGTAACACCAAAGCTACTTTCTCTAGACTTACTTCTTTAATTGCCACAATTCCAATTTCATCATCACTAGCACTTAATGCTCATTCATCAAAATTATTTTCTTCATTTGCATATAAACACTCTCTATTTCTTCTAGGTTTGTAATTTATTTTATACTTTTTCTCTCTTTTAGAACACTTAGATGCATAATGACCATATTCATCACAAGTCCAACATTTAAACATTTTCTTCCCCTTATATTTCTCTTCATACCAAAAGGGCTACTCCTTCTTCAATCCTTTTTTCCTCCTTAGATTTGTTATTGCTGGCAAAATCTCCTCTAACACTTGTGCTCCTAGATAAATTAGGTCAAATATTCAAGGTACTGAAAGTTGTGTCTATTCTAGTTAGTTCTCCAAATTTTCTAAGCTCATTCTCAATTGCTTCAAGTCTTCCAAGCAATGACTCCTTTTTGAAATATTTTTTACAAGATATCAACAACTATATCATTTGAACTATTGACTTAAATGGTGGCGGTAGAGTCTTCAATATCTTCCATATAGCCTCATCATCTTCTTTGGTTCCTTCTTGAGATTTACTACCTATAGTAATTTCTAATATCCTTCCTATATATGTTCTTATAGATTCATCTTCCATCATTTTAGCATCTTGAAATACACAAATCCAAATTTGTAGCCTCAACTTCTTAGAATGTGCATCACCTACAAAACTAGTTTCTAAAGCTTTCCAAATAAAATGTGAAGTAGCAAGTGATTTTCACTAATTCTGTCAAGATCCAATATCCCAGACCCATACAAAAAAAATGTGTCTTCATCTTTTCCTTTCAGCTATCATAATTTATTCCATCAAACTTTGGACTATCTTTTCTGAGCATGCTCACCATGGATCTCCCAAAGTTGTTAAACTTTATCTTCAAGAACCTAATGCTCTAATACCAATTGTTAGAACTAATAGTCCACCAAGATAACTGAGAGGCGGGGGGGAGGGGGGTGGTTGGGGATGAATTAGTTATCCAACAATTAATACATTTATCTTCTTTAAAAAAACATAACCATTCAACCAAAGTAAACAAAAACCATAACACGATGCACATAGACATTTACACTATATATGTTAATTAGGGAAACCCTTAATTAGAGGAAAAACCACAGTGAGAATGATGCCCACAAAATGATATACTAATATAAATATTCCTTGTTAAAGGATGGACCCTGTTAGGAGTCTATTACAACCTTTAGTACATAAAGTCCCTGTTAGGAGAATTTGAGTCATTGTTAGGAGATTCTAACCTTGTTAGGAGTTGTGTCAACCTTGTTAGGAGTTGTAGTACAATGTATGCAAGATGAGCCCACTACCCAAACATGCAATTTCAACTATAAGAAGAGCTCACTACTCAAACATGAAATTTACTATTATGTTCTCTTTACTTTGTTCTATCAATCAAACCAATCACCATCAGGCCTCATAGACTAGGTCACAAATCTAAAATCCAAATATCAAACCTCAGATCACTAAGCAAAACCTCAGCAATTGATTTTCCTTCACTTCTACTTCGCTCTACTCAACTTTTGATTTTGCACTTGTACTACTTACAAAATTACTTTTCATGTCATATCATATATATTTATGATAAAGGAAAATGTCCTTCCTTTATACTGAGTCCTCAAAAAAATTTATTTAAGTCAACTATTAGACTTTGTCAATTAATCATTATAGGACCACATTAAGAACACATCACAATTAGTGACAACATTAATCTTCCACCTTGCAACTTGAATAAATTTCCATACATGCAATACTATGATGAGTAAACTTAGCCACATCATCAACAACATGTCTTCTTCATATCCTCAACCTTAATTCTTAGACTAACAATTCTGTTAAGAGATATAACAAGTTTACCAGAACATGCCTTTGTAAATTCTATCTTAGAACAAACATCATCAAAACCTTCATAACTTCTTCTAGACTTATCATTTCTACTTCTGACATTAATTGCATATACTAGATGCTGAGAAGAATCTTCCAAAACCTTGGATAGTTAGAATACTCAACTAGCCATCCATACCAACTTGATTTTCCACTATGTTTTTGTCAAATACCACAAAAAATTGCTATGTTGACATCAATGCAAACTCAGTCATGAATGTAACATATCATCATAGTAACATATCTATAATACTACCCCATAAAAATATCATTAGCATTCATGCTTCCAATAATGTTGTAATAGGATTGACATCAATGACAACATAATAATTGTTCCAATCATAGTTTCCAACAATCTCCATCTTTGGCATTGATGGCAACACCTTTAGTTACCATGCAATGGGAATAGTGTTCTCTAGATTGTCATTGTCAACTCCCTTCATTCTCTATGTTAAAGCTTCATTAATATCCTTAGTTTTATTCTAATTCTCATCCATGCAATCTCTGATATTCTCCCTTTATGATATATCACTCATTCCCTATAGATATTGGTTAGTAAGTTGATAGACATCTCCCTCTTTTTCAACAATGCTAAAGACATCATCCTTTGTACTATCTAATCTTTGAATTGTATCTCCATCTTTCATCACTTTCTTTGTTCTTAATTGTATTACTATTATCCTACTTGTCACTTTTTCAACTCATGTTATTTTCCTTCTTTTCACATCTATAGGAAGCTCCTAAAGTGTGATCTCCAACATCAATTTGTAATATGTTTTGATCATAAAAATTGATGCATTATTTCATCCCTTTTTAGTTTTCTTGAAATAAGGGAATGATCCCTAACTTGCCTCTTAGATACACATATGAATCCTTGGGTAATACCTTAGTGAATATATCAACTATCTATTTCTTTGTATTAATATATGTTAAAGTAATTATTTGTTCGCACTTATTAGTTAAATCACTTTGATTTAATTAAATAAGTTACCTATTACTCTAGTTTTCTTAAGCTATCTTGTAGGTGCATATAATTAATATTTTATTAATTATATTGTGCAACCTAGCTTTTTTAGGCTTTAGGTTACCCTTTTCGAGTTTCAATCTTCTTTTATAAGGATTGATCTCTTTGTATTTTTCATTATGAAGATCGGTTGAATAATATTTTTTTGTCTGAATTTTTTAGATCAAACCCTTGCCTCTTCTTGTCTTTTTCTTCTCCATTATAGGTTTTTCGCATGCAGGTTTTCTTAGATTAAATAAGTTAGAGTAATTAATTGTATTAATATATGTTAGAGTAATTATTTGTTCGCACTTATTAATTAAATCACTTTGATTTAATTAAATAAGTTTCCTATTACTCTATTTTTCTTAAGCTATCTTGTAGGTGCATATAATTAATATTTTATTAATTATATTGTGCAACCTAGCTTTTTTAGGCTTTAGGTTACCCTTTTTGGGTTTCGATTTCTTTTTATAAGGATTGATCTCTTTGTATTTTTCATTATGAAGATCCATTGAATAATATTTTCTTCGTTTGAGTTTTTTAGATCAAACCCTTGCCTCTTCTTGTCTTTTTCTTCTCTGTGATAGGTTTTCTACATGCAGGTTTTCTTAGATTAAATAAGTTAGAGTAATCTTTGTATTAATATATGTTAGAGTAATTATTTGTTTGCACTTATTAAGTAAATCACTTTGATTTAATTAAATAAGTTGCCTATTACTCTAGTTTTCTTAAGCTATCTTGTAGGTGCATATAATTAATATTTTATTAATTATATTGTGCAACCTAGCTTTTTTAGGCTTTAGGTTACCCTTTTCGGGTTTCAATCTCCTTTTATAAGGATTAATTTCTTTGTATTTTTTATTATGAAGGTCCGTTGAATAATATTTTTTTCGTCTCAGTTTTTCAGATCAAACCCTTGCATCTTCTTGTCTTTTTCTTCTCCGTGACAAGTTTTCTGCATGTAGGTTTTCTTAGATTAAATAACTTAGAGTAATTAATTGTATTAATATATGTTAGAGTAATTATTTGTTCACACTTATTAATTAAATCACTTTGATTTAATTAAATAAGTTTCCTATTACTCTAGTTTTCTTAAGCTATCTTGTAGGTGCATATAATTAATATTTTATTAATTATATTGTGCAACCTAGCTTTTTTAGGCTTTAGGTTACCCTTTTCAGGTTTCGATCTCCTTTTATAAGGTTTGATCTCTTTGTATTTTTCATTATGAAGATCCTTTGAATAATATTTTCTTCGTCTGAGTTTTTCAGATCAAACCCTTGCCTCTTCTTGTCTTTTTCTTCTCTGTGACAGGTTTGCTAAATGCAAGTTTTCTTAGATTAAATAAGCTAGAGTAATATTTGTATTAATATATGTTAGAGTAATTATTTTTTCGCACTTATTAATTAAATCACTTTGATTTAATTAAATAAGTTGCCTATTACTCTAGTTTGCTTAAGCTATCTTGTAGGTGCATATAATTAATATTTTATTAATTATATTGTGCAACCTAGCTTTTTTAGGCTTTAGGTTACCCTTTTGGGGTTTTGATCTCCTTTTATAAGGATTGATCTCTTTGTATTTTTCATTATGAAGATTCGTTGAATAATATTTCTTCGTTTGAGTTTTTCAGATCAAACCCTTGCCTCTTCCTGTCTTTTTCTTCTCCATGACAGGTTTTTTGCATGCAGGTTTTCTTAGATTAAATAAGTTAGAGTAATTAATTGTATTAATATATGTTAGAGTAATTATTTGTTTACACTTATTAATTAAATCACTTTGATTTAATTAAATAAGTTTCCTATTACTCTAGTTTGCTTAAGCTATCTTGTAGGTGCATATAATTAATATTTTATTAATTATATTGTACAACCTAGCTTTTTTAGGCTTTAGGTTACCCTTTTTGGGTTTCAATCTCCTTTTATAAGAATTGATCTCTTTGTATTTTTCATTATGAAGATATGTTGAATAATATTTTCTTCGTCTGAGTTTTTCAGATCAAACCCTTGCCTCTTCTTGTTTTTTTCTTCTCCGTGATAGGTTTTTTGCATGCAGGTTTTCTTATATTTAATAAGTTAGCGTAATTAATTGTATTAATATATGTTAGAGTAATTATTTGTTTGCACTTATTAATTAAATCACTTTGCATCATTTTTTATGATCAAAATATATTACAAATTGATGTTGGAGATCACACTTTAGGAGCTTCCTATAGATGTGAAAAGAAGAAAAATAACTATGGTAGATGATCCATCTCACCGACATGCATAGGTAGCCAGCCACTACAATTGCCTAGTATGTAGGATCAGGTACTCATCCATGCAATCTTTGATATGCTCCCTTTATGATATATCACTCATTCTCTATAGATATTGGATAGTAAGTTGATAGACATTTCCCTCTTTATGAAAAATGCTAAAGACATCATCCCTTGTACTATCTAATCTATGAATTGTATCTCCCTCTTTCATCACTTTCTTTGTTCTTAATTGTATTACTATTATCCTACCTGCCACTTTGTCAACTCATGTTATTTTCCTTCTTTTCACATCTATAGGAAGCTCCTAAAGTGTGATCTCCAACATCAATTTGTAATATATTTTGAACATAAAAATTGATGCAAAGTGATTTAATTAATAAGTGCGAACAAATAATTACTCTAACATATATTAATACAATTAATTACTCTAACTTATTTAATCTAAGAAAAACTACATGTAGAAAATTTGTCATGGAGAAGAAAAATACAAGAAGAGGCAAGGGTTTGATCTGAAAAACTTAGATGAAGAAAATATTATTCAACGGATCTTCATAATTTTCTTCGTTTAAGTTTTTTAGATCAAACCCTTGCCTCTTCTTGTCTTTTTCTTCTTCATGACAAGTTTTCTACATGCAGGTTTTCTTAGATTAAATAAGTTAGCACAATTAATTGTATTAATATATGTTAGAGTAATTATTTGTTCGTACTTATTAATTAAATTACTTCGCATCAATTTTTATGATCAAAATATATTACAAATTGATGTTGGATATCACACTTTAGGAGCTTCCTATAGATGTGAAAAGAAGGAAAATAACATGAGTTGACAAAGTGGTAGGTAGGATAATAGTAATACAATTAAGAACAAAGAAAGTGATGAAAGAGGGAGATACAATTCAAAGATTAGATAGTAAAAAGGATGATGTCTTTAGCATTGTTGATAAAGAGGGAGATGTCTGTCAACTTACTATCCAATATCTATAGAGAATGAGTAATATATCATAAAGGAAGCATATCAAAGATTGCATGGATGAGTAACTGATCCTACATACTAGGCGACTATAGTGGCTGGCCACTTATGCATTTCGGTGAGATGGATCATCTACCATATAGACACGCTTAGTTCGTGCCTTCTATTTTTGTGGAGGTTCTATAGATCAACACATTTTGACAGAGTTTTGCGGCTTTCCATGCTTCAGTGGTTCTCTTCATGATCTCTCTTTGTTCCTTCTTCTGGAACATTCTTTGCTATCTCTTTTTGGAGTAGGGTTTTTCCCATGTGGTTTTCTCTATTTCTCCGATTTACAAAAATTTCCTTACATTGGGTACCTGATCAAGCCTTGTTGCCGGGACCCATTTTTCTGCTTTCATAGCTGTGCTAGGTTAGCTTACCTCTTGAGCTTTGCTTAAGGGGGGTTGTTAGAGTAATTATTTGTTCACACTTATTAATTAAATCACTTTGATTTAATTAAATAAGTTTCCTATTACTCTAGTTTTCTTAAGCTATCTTGTAGGTGCATATAATTAATATTTTATTAATTATATTGTGAAACCTAGCTTTTTTAGGCTTTAGGTTACCCTTTTCAGATTTTGATCTGCTTTTATAAGGATTGATCTCTTTTTATTTTTCATTATGAAGATCCGTTGAATAATATTTTCTTCATCTGAGTTTTTCAGATCAAACCCTTGTCTCTGCTTGTCTTTTTCTTCTCCGTGACAAGTTTTCTACATGCATGTTTTTTTGGGCTTTGTGGATTTGTTGTGTGCTTTTTCTCAAATCCTACAATATATTCTTATTTTACCTCTTTATATTACAATAATTCCGTTAAGTAATGATATTTTATTTCAATGTGCTTTTTCTTTATGTGCATCACAAGATTCTTGGATATGTTTATAGCACTTTTCTTATCACAATATATCACCATAATTTCAATAATATCTTCCCTCATAACTTTTAACAATTGCTTGATCCACATTATGTTTCAGCAATTAACTGTTGTTGTAGCATATTCAGTTTCTAATGTGGATTGTGAAACATAAGTTTTCTTCTTACTTATCCATGAAATCAATCTCCTTCCTAGGAATAAATCTCCTCCACTTGTACTCATTCTATCATCAATGTTTCCAACCCAATCAACATTTGTATAAACTTTCAACTCAACCTTTTCATTCTTCTTATACCATCAACCATAGTCTTATGTTCCTTTCAGATATCTCAATATCCTTTTCATAGACATTAGGTGGTTCTCCATAAGATTATCATAATATCTTGCAACAATTCCAATAGATAATGCAAAGTCAAGTTCACTATGAACAACATATTACTGTTTTTCAATCATTGATCTATACAATGTTTGATTTACTTCAAAAGAAACATAATTCTTTGAAAGTTTATGTCAAGTAGTCATAGATGTTCCAACTAGTCTTGAATCTTCATTTCCAAAGGTTGTTAGTATCTCCTTGAAATATTTTTATGTGTAATGAATATACCTCCTTTCATTTGATAGACTTACAAACCAATGAAGAATTTTATCTCTCCAAACATTGACATCTCAAATTCTTTCATCTCATTAGCAAATGATTTTTACATTAAATCATGTCCTCTAAATATGATATCATCAAGAAATATTTCATCTAACAATATCTTATCCTTGGATTCACTTTTTAAGTATAGATTTCCATTATCATTAGTTCTTGCAAAACTAATTCTCACCAAATATTCATGTCATCTCTCATACCATGCCCTAGGATATTGTTTTGATCCATACAATGCATTATGTAACTTATGTACCATGTTATTCTTGTTAGGTTAAACAAATCCTTTAGGTTGTTCAATTTAGACTTCTTCTTCCAGTATTCAACTCAAATTGTAGATTTGGCATCCAATTGATATACCATGAATCCTTTGTAAGTAGCATATGCAAGAATGTTCTATTGAAAATTGGCTAATAGTGATATGTAATTGTTGTAATAATGGAAACACATGATGTAAATGCTTAAAGGAAACCTTGAAAATAAAGATACTTAGTGTTTGGTAATCATAAAATTAGTATAGAATTTGGTTTACAATAGTATACTATTTTGTTTATAACTTGTTGCTGATATCATATTATGACTAGCAAAGTTAGATAAAGATAGTATACATGTTGATAATAAAGAGTTTGCCAATTTATTGAATGTTGTAGAGGCAAAGGCATAGATTTCCAATGATGCTAACTTGTTTAGCACCATCTTTTAAAACATCAAGAATGATTTGTTGAATCTTGATACTTGTATAAAAGAATTTTAGAAATGCCAATAGGATGGGAAAAATCTGTACATTAAGTGTACCTTATCATATAAATTGACTAAAGACATTGATGGTTAGATAGAAAGAAAGATGAATGAGCTAGAGGCTCTATCCAGCCAGATCTAGCATCCATCTTGAAAAGTAGATAATTTTGAAGGACAATTGGCTAGTATTCACAATGACATCAAGAAATTGGAACTTCAAAAGGAACAAATTTTGAAGAGGATATATGATTTTAGAGAATCTATTTCTCTAAAATTATCTTTTGTTGAGAAGCAGTTAGAGGAATGTGTCAAGGCCAAGGACACATACTCTAACTTCCTATATTCAAATCTTAATGTAGTTGAGATTGCATCATGTACTCTATGTGCAATATTCACTTCAATTGAGTCCACCAAAGAGACATGGACTAAGGGTATGGATAGTTTGAAGGAAAATTTTGATGATTGCATGAAGATCATATCAACATAAGAAAGGACAACATTTTTGGGATAGATTTCTAACATTTTGACCTTTTTCATTGATGTCAAAGGGGGAGAAATTGCAGAAAATTGAATTGTCAAAAAGAGAGAATATTGTAAAGTATATTATAGGGGGGAGCATATGTTATAATTCTTTAGAATAACTAAGAGGGGGGGGGGGGAGAATCAGTTATTCAAGGTCCAATGCCACTTTTTCTCTAAATCCTTAATATCACATAACTAAACTTATCATGCATGCAATTTTAATATTGAAACAACTATGGAAAGTAAACATGCATTACACCATAACACTGAGAATTTGATAACCCAAAAACCCTCCAAGAATAACACGATAAAAGTAGACTGGGGATGATACCCACAAAATAACTGCACAATTGATTTCAACCACTTTTGATGGTTTGCCCTGATAAAATCTTGCCCTATTAAAGGCTACAACACATTGTTAAATGTGACCTTGTTAGAGGATTTCACCATACTATTAGGAATGGGCCTAGTTAAAGGACTTTGGAACATTCACTTGGAATGTTACCCTATTAAAGGATTTACAACATGGCTATTAAACCAACCTAAGTCCATAGGATTTATCTGAACT
Organism: Cupressus sempervirens; assembly: GCA_028749045.1. NCBI lineage: Eukaryota > Viridiplantae > Streptophyta > Pinopsida > Cupressales > Cupressaceae > Cupressus > Cupressus sempervirens. Next base: position 198,169,208 of record CM053785.1, read on the forward strand.
ATTACAATTTCTAGAGAGTAACAACAATGGCTTTTGATCTGATACAACTTACAACATATCTTGCAGATTATAGATCATACTTTGGTTCAATCCTTTGCTTGGCTTTAATTACTTTAGCTCTAATAGCTTGTCATCTCAAGCTTCATCTCCTTGAGTCTTCTTGCTCATCATACCAATGCAATCATATCTGTGGTCAGCTAGCAAAACTGAGTATATGTGCTCTCTTTCTCCTTAGTACCTTCTTCAACACTTCATGCTTTCATGCTTGACCACCACTACTTTGCTTCGTGACCTTATGACTCCTTAAATAGACATTTGAAATACCTTTTCCACTCGATTCACCCTCTCCAAATTTAGGGTTTCAATGGATTAGGTAAGATACAATGTATCTATCCCACATTTTGCTCTTATCTAGAAACTTCATCTAGAATTCAATTGTATTTGTCAAAAATGGTTTACATAGTGTTCTATGCCACCAGCTCATCATTCTTATCTTCTATTTGATTCAAAAAATTCTAGATAACTTACCATGTTGGCTCAAATCTTGTGAATCTTCAAAAATAATGTAGCAACTCAACATTATTGATTTACTGATGCTTGGTACCTGAAGAAATTCAATGAAACTCGGCTCTTGAAATTTACTTGGCACTTCAATATCGCTCGACACTTGTATCTTGCTTGACACTTGTATCTTGCTCGGCACTTGTATCTTCACTCAGCACTTGTATCTTGCTCATCACTTGTATCTTCACTCGGCACCTGAAGACCACTCAGCACAAACTAAGTTGTACTTTGCTTGGTTTTCAGCTAAGAGTCTGTTCGGCACTAACTAACTTGTCTTGAAATTTGACATGTCTTGGTGTATCCATCCTCTGTGTCTTAGAGTATGTCATCAATACAATATTTCATCAATGGCTTAGCTATTCCTTATACTTCATTACAACATCATAACTTCAACCTTTCTCTAGGTACTCTAGTTACATCTTATTGATTGCCACCTCCTTGTCAATCAACAAACTTATAGTATTTGGACCACTAAAGCAATTGTCATTCCTGCAAGTAGCAAGTTTGGCATCAATGGAAAAAAAATGATTGAAAACATTCTTTACCAGTTCCATTACTCTACATGGCTTTTCAATTATTTCGAACAGCATATGTAAAAACTTAACACAATAATAGATTATAATAGATTAGATGTAGTTTTTGTCACTTAGCTAATTTTCCCTATTTTGTTTCCATCAATGCTAAAGGGGAAGATTGTTGACAATTTTATAATAGTGATATGTAATTGTTGTCATTTATAGAAACACATGATGTATATGCTTATAGGAAAACTCAAAAATAAAGATACTTAGTGTTTGGTAATAAAAAAAATTGTCTTAAGTATAGAATTTGGTTTACATCAATATATTGTTTTGTTTATAACTTGTTGCTGACATCATATTATGACTAGTGAAGTTAGATGGATATAGTATACATGTTGATGATAATGTGTATAACCTTGGAAGTTAGTATAGCCTATATGGAATAGAGATAATCATGTTTGAAGCAAAATAGGACAACAAAATTGAAGGAAAGGATTATTTTGTTTACAATATTATTACTTGTCCAATTAGGGCCGACATCCTAGATGTTTACTATAAGTTGAAAAAGTAGATTATGGTCTTTGCTGACCTAGTAGAAATTTGTGAAAAGGCATGGTATTTATGCAAAGGACATTTTGTGGTAAGAGTGTGGACGTGTGAATTATAAGATTGTGATTCTAATTGCAAGTGCTATCTTGTAATTGTGATTATATGAGAACTATTGAAAGCGATATATGTGAAGTTTTATATGAACCATTTGGTGATCCAAGATCAAGCTAAAGATCAAAGATTAGTCAAAGAAGAAGATATATTAGTTATATTTGGTCTCATTACTTGTTTGAGTAGTGAGCTGTTCTTGTAATTATAAGTACATGTTTCGACAGTGGGCTCATCTTGCAACTACTGTACTACAACTCCTAACGGGGTTGGAATCTCCTAATAGGGATTTAAAGTCTCCTAATATGGGCTGCTTGTACTACAAATCCTAATAGGGTTGGAATCTCCTAACAGAGAAAATTTAGTACAATCAGTATATTATCTAGTGGGTATCATCCCCACCAAGGTTTTCCCTTGGCCAAGGTTTCCCTAGTTAACAAAATATGGTATTATGAGTTATCTTTGTGCATTGTTACTGTTATTGTTAGCATTACTTTATTTCTTTGTTATGCACAGTCTAAAGTAAGAAATAATATATAGTTGATTACTAAAGTTTGTAGATTACTAATTCAACCTCTCCCCACCTCTTAGTAATCCCTATTTCTAACAATTGGTACCAGAGCTCAGTTACTTTGAAGAGGCTTAACAACTTGAGTAAGATCCTCATGGATATGGAACAATTGATGAAGGACCTTGAAGAAGCTCTTGAAAAAATTGGTCTCCTTATTGAAGAGAGAGATAAGTTGAACAATAGATATGAAGAATCCAAAGTATACATTGGTCAATTGAAGGAAAAAATTGAACATCTAAAAAACAAGCCTAAATCTACTAAATCTGGAACTAGTAATGATGATTATTCAAAGTTGAAGAAAAAGTACAAGATCTTGAAGCATGAATTGAAGATTAAAAATCTAAAGTTGACTTTGAGAAATTATCCTAGCAAAGTTGAATTTGATTGGAAGACTGAAAATGCAAATATGAGAGCAAGTCTAGTAAAGAAAACATTTGAGTTTGAAACATTGAAAGAATATCATGAAGAACTTCATAAGTACAATACCATTGTAAAAGGTGAATTAACTCAGTGCAAGCAATAACTTGAGAAGCTCTATTCTAGCAGAGAAAATCTTGGTCATTTAGTGTCAATACAGAGACCTACTTATGATAAGACTAGTCTTGGCTATCTAATTAATATGTTTGTGAAGAAACCTGAGATTAGATCAGATCCAAAAGAAAAAAACAAATTTGATGATAAGATCGAATATAGTCAATCTTATGAAAAACCCAAAGATAGTGAGAAAAACAAGGAAGTTAAAATTTTGGATGAACCAAAGCATGTGGAATCTCCTAAGGAAACCAAGTATGAATTTAGAGGTAAGTGCTTTTTATGTAATGAAATAGGTCATATGAAAAGAAATTGTACTAATAGGTCATTTAATCATGTTAAAGACTTGTATTGTCATAATTGTCATGGTATGGGTCATAATGCAATTGATTGTAGGAAACTTGAGTATGATAATGATAAAAGAAATAGTAGAATGTCTAGAAATACTAACCCTATAGGTAGAAGAAGATCTAATTAAAGGACGTTAAGAGAAGAAAGATCTTATGAAATAGAAGATAGATCGTATGTTATAAGTGTAACAACTTAAGACACATTAGTCAGAATTGTCATGTACCTGATGATTAATAGAATCCTAGAAGCAGAGTACCTATATGTCAGTTATGCAACAACTTCAGAAACACAAAAGAGTATTGCAAAATGGAAAAAAAATTTAGAGATAGAAGGAACAAAGGAAGAAACTTCAAGAAGAAAAGGAATAATGGAAAGAATGTCAAAAGTGATAGAAGGAAATATGAAAGGAACTCCAAAACTAATAGAGAAATTGAGAAACATAAAAAAAGTGTTAATGAACTTTGAGAAGAACTTAATGAGGCATTTGTAAAATGAGTAGATATCTCAAAGGAAAATCTACATGATGATGAGACAAGAAGATCGAAGTCAGTTGTTGAGTTTGATTCAAAAAAGTTGAATTAAGCTTGTTCATAGCACCAAAATTTGAGAACTTCATCTAGAGACCAAATTAAAGGTAGAAAAGTTTGGAAAAGGTGTATCTAGTTATATTTAGATGGCACCTAAGCTCACTTGTAATTTGGAGCTCATCTAAACAAGTTATGAAGGAATTCATAGTTACTGGTATTACAGAAAAGGTTTATTCTATAATAGAAGATGACAAGTATGTTTTTTCAAAGAATTTCATGATGCAAAGTTCAATAGAGTTTTTTCATGATGGAAACTAGCTATGGAAAACCTCAGATGACATTTGAAGATCAAATAGATCATCTTGAGCAGTTATTTGATTCCATAGCGTAATTGACAACTTTTTCGTGTTTGCAAAGTATGCAATTAATGCAAGTTCAAGTTGATGAAATAAATGAAGTATAGAATTGATTTTTAGCTCATTGTGAACACATATAAAGTGAAGAGCACTAAGAAGAAACCTGTTAAGGCAATTTTGAAGCAAACCCTATTTTTGGAAAAAGGTATTTTATCATTTTTTTTTGCAAATTTGTATAGTAAAAGTTCTTGTTTGATAAAATCATGGATATGTTAGTAGTGCACAGTGTTGAGAATGTGAATAGACCTAAGTTAAAAGTTTTTTCTATAAAACCTACTAAAGGAAACCCTAACTCAGTGTTGTCTATCACTCCAAACAATGAAGTATATCTTGAAGATGTAGGAAGTTATTTGAATAGAAAATTTGAGTCTATTGGTAGTGAATTCATGAACAAAGATATGGAATTAGTTTTCAACCATGACATGACTATGAAGCCATGATTTGATCATCTAAGGGAATTAGACTTGTTCAAATATCACTTCTACCATGAGTTAGATACAAATGAGTGGACATAGATCATATTGAGTAGCATACATGATGGAAAATTATGGATGCAAGACAATGTAGTTGATATTTATGTTGACCTTATTCATGAGGTAACTAGTCTTAGTAAACAAGGCAATGTACCTATAGGTGAGAAATTGGTCAAGAAGAAAATTGAGAGTTATACTAAAGTAGTGTTCAATAGAAAGGCTATGGTGATCAACACCATCATGAAAGATGATGTAAGATTTTTGAGTAGAATTATTGCATATTCTATTTGTGCAAGTTCAAAACTTGATGAACTTTTAGTAGGATTCATCTATGCATCATATAAGATATGTGTAGAGAAAGAACAATTGAATCTTAGTGAAAGAGTTACAATGCAACTCTTAGAGAACCTAAAAAAGATAAAAATGACAAAGAATGGTGTGTTTGGATTCTAGCCATTGATCAATCACATATTATTTCATGTACTTAAAAGATTTCCTTATCTATCAGTCACAAACATAATGAGTAGTGATGAATGCACAATGGAGAAGATTATAGAAGTATGTAGAACGCATCTTGCAGGTAAGATATTAGATAGTGGCAACTTGATAATGAGAACATTTCAGAATGAAATGAAACAAAGATTTAGAATTGCACCTACAATTGTGGACAAATTTAAGGATGAAATTTGAATTTTTGTTGATACATATTATACCTATATTCAAGTAGTGGAACCTCAGGAAACATTTCTTGATCGCTTGGATTATGAATTAAATGATGATATAGAAGTTGGTTATATTGATTGGTTGTTGAATTTAGATAAATACAAAGTAGAATACAGATTTGGTACATATGATGAGATCATAAAATCAACTTATCAAGCATCTATAGAGAAGGCATCACACAAGAAATTAGAGTCCATAATGAAGAATGTAGTATTAGAGGCTAGAATGATAAAAGAGTGGATCTGAGGCTATAAGACAAATGATGAAGCAAGGAATATAAACATTTAACCTTTTTTAGTATTTGTTGTAGAGACATCTTCAAAATAGATCATTCTGTATGCAATAGTGTCATATGTTCAGCCTACTGAACTGAAAAGAAAATTTGAAGGATTGGTGGAAGTAGTAACTACTAAGACCAAGAGGGTAAAACAAAAAGCCACTAGACTAGGAAAAATATAGAAAACATTGTTGAAAATTGATTCCAGTGATGAAGAAGTAGAGAAACTAGAAACCAAGAAAGCAAAGAAAATGACTCCAACAAAGCAATCAACAGGCAAAGCTTAACAACCTTGGAAGTCGTAGATAGAGAAGATCAACATAGCTATTGCTAATGAAGGTAACTTTGTTCAGATGAACAAGTTTTTTGATTTGTATAACAATTTTGAAAAGGATCAGATTGATATATCTACTATGAGATATATCATAGAAAACAATCTAAAATTGAAGGATCTTAAGAGCATAATTAACTAGAAAGTCTACAAGAGACTCATTCAGAAGAAGGTTCCTACAAGGGAAGAAGATCTAGAACTTTGGAAGTCTATGCTTGGAACTATTTGCAAGAATAATGATGAAGAAGAAATTAAAAGACTATTGAATAGCCTCACACTATACTTAAGGAATAAATTGAGACTATTTCTATTCATGGTTGATGAAAAGTATAAACTAAGAAGTGAGACTATAGCTGCTATTAGTTAGATGTTGATATAGTCAATTCAGCATCTCTTCCAACACCTAGAACCTCAGAAGTGTCAGTGAATAGTGAAACTATGAAAATTGATCAAACCAAGGTTACCATTAACATTGATGATACCAATCCATTTGGTGGTTTCAAACCTAATGAATCATACACTAAGGATATTGAGGACAAATTGAGATAGAGTGAAGAAGAGAAAAGGCTACTTGAAGAAGAAGAATAAAATAAAGGAAACCAAGAAGAAATTGCTTGAGGAAGAAAAGAAAAGAAAGGAAGAAGAAGAAAAGAGAAGATTTGTAGAAGAAGAGATGAGGAAGAAAATAGAGGAAGATGAGAAGAAGAAATTACAAGAGAAGAGAGTAAAGGAAATAGAAGAAAGAGAAAAGAAAGAAGAAGAAGAGAGAAGAACAAAAGAGATAGCTAAGAAATAAAGGAAGGATGATACTAAACCATCTAGTTCATCCACTCTGCTGACTCTTGCCAGTTTAGCTACCGATGATGATGATCAAATAGATTTGATCTCATCCCTAACAAAGCTTATTGAGAAGAATAGGAAAGTGAAGATTTTACAAAGAACCCTAATAGAATTTACTAATAGACTACACAACACACTAAATCAGATCCTAAATAGAGGGCACAAAAAGTGCTAAAATCATTTGATGAAGAGTTTGCCAATTTATTGAATGTTGCAGAGGCAAAGGCATAGATTTCCCATGATGCTAACTTGTTTAGCACCATTTGTGAAAACATCAAGAATGATTTGATTAATCTTGATACTTGTATAAAGGAACTTTATAAATGCCAATGGGATGGGAAAACTTTGTACATTAATTGTACCTTATCATACAAACTAACTAAAGACATCGATAGTCAAATAGAAGGAAAGATGAGTGAGCTAGATACTTTATCTAGCTAGATCCAACATCCATCTTGCAAAGTAGATGATTTTGAAGGACAAGTGGCCAATATTCACATTGAAATTAGGAAACTAAAATTTTGAAGAGGATATATTATTTCAGAGAATTTATTGCTATGAAATTATCTTTTATTGAGAAGTAGTTAGAGGAATGTGTCAAGGCCAAGGGCACACATTCTAACTTCCTATATTTAGATCTTAATGTAGTTGAGATTGCATTGTATGCTCTATGTGCAATACTCACCTAGGCTTAAGTCCACCAAGGAGACATAGACTAAGGGTATGGATAGTCTGAAGGAAAACTTTAATGATTGCATGAAGATCATATCAGCATAAGAAAGGACAACATTTTTGGACAGATTTCTAACATTTTGACCTTTTTCATTGATGTCAAAGGGGGAGAAATTGCAGAAAATTGAATTCTCAAAAGGGGAGAATATTGTAAGGTATATTTTAAGGGGGAGCATATGTAAAAACTTAACATAATAATAGATTATAATAGATTAGATGTGGTTTTGGTCACTTAGCCAATTTTCCCTATTTTGTTGCCATTAATGCCGAAAGGGGAGATTGTTGAAAATTGGCTAATAGTGATATGTAATTGTTTTCATTTGGCAACACATGATGTACATGCTTGTAGGAAACTTCATAAATAAAGATACTTAGTGAAAATTGTCTAAGTATGGAATTTGGTTTACAACAGTATATTGTTTTTTTTATAACTTGTTGTTGACATTATATTATGACTAGTGAAGTTAGATGGAGATAGTATACATGCTGATAATGACATGTATAACTTTAGAAGTTAGTACACACTATACAAAATAGAGATAATCATGTTTGAAGTGAAATAGGACAACATAATTAAAGGAAAGGATTGTTTTGTTTATAAGATAATTACTTGTCCAATTAGGTCCAACATCCTAGATGTTTACTCTAAGTTGGAAAAGTAGATTATGGTCTTAGCTATCCCAACAATTTTTTTTGAAAAGGCATGGTATTTATGCAAAGGACATTTTGGGGTAAGAGTGTGGAAGTGTGAATTGTAAGATTGTGATTCTAATTGCAAGCGATATCTTGTAATTGTGATTATATGCAAACTATTGAAAGAGATATATGCAAAGTTTTATATGAGCCATTTGGTGATCCAAGATTGAGCAAAAGATTATAGACTAGTCAGGGAAGAAGATATAGTACTTATATTTGGTCTGATTACTTGTTTGAGAAGTGAGCTCTTCTTGTAATTAGAAGTGCATGTTTGGGTAGTGGGCTCATCTCACAACTACTATACTACAACTTTTAACATGGTTGGAATCTCCTAACAAGGATTCAAAGTCTCCTAATAGGGACTCCTTATACTGAATTTTCTCTTTGACTCCTAATAGGGTCCATCCTCTAACAAGGAACCTATATATCAAAATATTATCTATTGGGTATCATCCCCACCGGGGTTTACCCTTGGCTAGGGTTTCCCTAGTTAACAAAATATGGCTTTATGAGTTATCTTTGTGTATTGTTGTTGTTACTCTTTAGAATTATTTTATTTCTTTGCAATGCATGGTATAAAGTAAGAAATAATATCTAGTTGGCGACTAAAGTTTGTAGATTATCGATTCACCCCCTCTCTTAGTAATCCTTATTTCTAACATGTCTTACTCCTTCTAACCTTGCAACTAGAGAAAATGTATCTCCGTAGTCAATTCCCTCCTCTTATCCATAACCCTTGCAAACCAATCTTTATTTATTCCTTATGAATTCACCTTTCTCATTGAACATTTTTCTAAATACCAGCTTGGCTCCAATCATATTCTTATTCGTTGGCCTTGGTAATAATGTCCATGTTTTGATATCTTCTATTTGATCAATGTCCTAATTCATTTATCTAAGCTAATCTTCATTCTCTAATGCATCTTTAATTATTCTCAAATCTTTGTCTCTAATGATTTGGTAAGGTGTGTGGTGTTTTCTCACATATGTTGCTAAAACATGTTTAGATCTTCTATTTTCTTTCTTTTAGTTCACTTCATCTAACTTTCTCATCTTCTCTAGGCATTTCCTATTTTAACTCAACTTCTTCTATCTAATGTATGGTCTCCTTTGTCTGTGACTTATCCTTTATATCTTGTTGTTCGTTATCTTGATAATGCTTGAAAGAGCTTCTCTATTATAACTCAGCAGTGTTTGTCTACTGATTCTTGAAGGTCTCTTTCTCTTGCTTAGGTAGTGTACTTGGTTCTCCTTCATAGATGTACAAAAAGTTTTTTAAATCTCTAGGTTCCTTCTTGTACTCTTCTTCATTCTTTTTTGAAAATTCATCAACTCTTACATTTGCACTTTCCAAAATTATGTTAGTGTTAGTTTTCAAACACTGGTATGGCTTACTTTTAGTGGAATATCCTAAGAATATACCTTCATCACATCTACATAAAGTTTCCCATTGGTTGAATCTTTAAATATAATAACACTTGCGTCCAAATAATTTGAAATTGTTAACATTAGGTGCATAGCCACACCACAATTCAAAAGGGGTTTTGTTTGCACTTTTCTTGACTTGAACTTAGTTATGTATATAAACAAAAATACTTATAGCTTCTCTCGAATACCATTGTAAAATTTTCTTTTCCATCATTAGTGTTCTTGCATAGTGCATGATGGATTTATTTATTCTTTCAACTATCCCATTTTTTGGTGGAGTCTTTGGTGCAAACATTTGTCTTTTGATTCCTTTATCATTGCAAAATGTATTGAACTCCTCTAATATGAATTCACCTTCTCTATCTCATCTTGAGCATTTCAGAATTTTACCTATTTTCTTTTCAACTCTTGCCAAATATCACTTCAATTGTTGAAAAGAATAAGATTTTCCTTTGAGAAACATCAGAAGCATCATTCTAGAGAAATCATCAAAAAATAAGATAAAGTACTTGTCAGCATAATAAATTTTTACTAAAATAGGACCACATAAATTGGTATGAATAAACTCCAAAATATCATCAAAAGAATATGTCTTGCTCTTGAAACTAGACTTTATCATTTTTTCCATTTGACATTGTTTGCAAATTATTGTATCATGTTTTCTCAATCTTGGTAATCCTCTTACTCTTTTCATCTTACTAATCTTTACCTTATTATCAAAGTTCACATGACACAACCTCTTATGCCACAACCAAACATCTCCAAATTATGAAAATAATCATGTATTTTTAGATAGATCTAGATATAACAAGTTACCTCTTGTTTTCTCTCCACTTCCAATTAGTTCACTAGTAGTATTTGAAATTTAACTTAGTAGCCTAAAATACTCAGTTGCGCCACACTCAACAGATTATATTTTAGTCCATCAACCCAATATGCATTTCAGATCCAATCTTGTCATTCAATATAATAGATCCTTTACCTTTCACATAACATGGTGGATCATTTCCAAACTTGACAACAATTCCATTATAGTGTTCTAGGTTTTCAAAATTACTTGTATCACTATTCATATGATGTGAGAAACCACTATGACTTATCCATTTATCATTCTTACTAATATGTGAAATAATAGTATCTCCCTCAAACTTTTCATCTTCATCAACTTCATCATTCATTGTAACATAAACAACTTCTTCATCATGTTCATCATAATCACTTTCAAAACCATCTTCTTCAGTAATGTAATAAGATTTCTTACCTTTTCCCTTCTAGGCTTTATTACCTCGGTTGTCTCTATTGTCTCTCCTTCCTTAGTATATATTGTGTTTCATTTTTGCCTTGTCATCTCTTTTAGGACACCTTGTAGTAGTATAACCAACTTTATTACATGTAAAACATATTATAGGAAGTTCACCTTGTATTTTCATTTTCCTACTTGGTAGCCTTCTTGCCTATAATGCTTCTAGATCCTCAAGGTCATCATCTAATTCACTAGCACTATCTAGAAGCTTACTTTTGGAATTTTTCTTTTTTTAGATCCATCAAGGGTTAGTTGAGACTTGAAAGTAAGTTCAACACTTGAAGATGTATAACTATCAAAATTTGACAATTCAAATGCACTAAGTCTACCAATCAGACTATCCAAAGTTAGGTCATTACCAGGTGTACATCTTAGTTATTGTATTGCAGATACTCTAATGGCATAACCAAGAAGTAAATTTCATAATACCTTTTTTATCACAGTCTCTTTTATTTATGTCTACTCCAACAAATCTAAATACATTCACCATTTCTTTGATTGAGACACAATACTGAGCAATAGTTTCTCCTTCTTTCATTCTCATGTCATCAAACTTGCTTCTCAAATTTTTAGCTTTATCCCTTAACACTTTTTTGTCTCCTCCATGAATTTGTGCCAACTTATCCCACATTTTCTCTACAATAGTACAATCCTTCACATCATCAAACTCAACATAAGTTAGGGAAGTTTCTAGATCTATCATAATTTAATTGTGGTCCTTCTTTTGTTTTATTTTCTCAATTGTCATGGGTCTAGCTACTTCTATCTATTCATTTTCCAAGTATAATGTGAAAAATTTCCAACTATAGATAGATACAATCTCATCAAACATTTTCATGCTAGGAAGTTCTCTTTGTTCAACTTGGGTACCTCCCTTTTATACATCTGTATCTTTATCTTAAGTCCCTTAAATATTTCCTTATAGACACCACATTTCTAATACCAATTGTTCGAATGATTAGAATAACTAAGAGGGGGAGAGGTGAATAATTTATCCTTAGGTCTCGATGTACCAATTCAAATTTATGAACTTCAAATAATTTAATCAAACTCATAAATCCACTCAGCCAATATAGAAAATTGTTGATAATCTAACTTGTTCATATCAACATTTAGCTCTATGTTTTAATGTTAGCGAAATTGTAGAAACATATAATAGTAAATAACCTAAAATGTGAAAATAAAATTCACACAAGTATGACACTAGGATTTAATGTAGAAATCCAATTTGGGAAAAACCACCTAGTAACATGCTCCCACTTTTTCATTCTTCTAAAGTGAGATTGATTATGTGCCAACCCTATTAAAGGTTGCAAAACACATTGTTAGGTGTATCCTATTTAAAGGATTTAATCACCCTATTAGATGTGGCCTTTCTAGAGGTCTTGAAAAACATCTCGTCACAATGTCACCTTAATTAAATGGTTTACAACATGACTATTAGAACAATCTTGATTAAAGGATTTTACTATCATAATGGTTAGAAATTAATAGCTAGGTTGATCTAATAAATTACAACTCACTATGCATGTTTAGATCTCCATTTAGCTTATTCTTGGTTCATTGATTGGTCTTCATCACATTCTCCATCTCTGATCTTGGCAACAACTCAAGCAATCTCACTTTTCCTCTAAAACTCTTGTTCTTCCAATTATTATTCACAAATTTTCCAGCCATCTAACATGTAAAACATCTCAAATGTCTCCTTAAATAGATAAGTTTAATATTTTTCTTCTTAAACATAACTGTAAATCTTAGGGTTTGATCAGATTAATTGAATTAGTTTATTATTTTGTCTATCTTCTTCTTTCCTTAAAACTTCTAGAAAGTTCTCCTTGATTATTCACCTTATATCACTTAAAAAACCTAATTTGGACACTAAATATACTTTCTCATCAATCCTTATCTTTAACACATTTTGACTATTCCATAAATTGAACTATGTTTGCATCAAATCATAATTCTTTCTCAAACTGGGTATTTGCTGACATTCAGTGATCACTATGTTCGTCATGTTGAAAACTACAATAGGAATTATTTTTATGTTGTCATTGATATCAAACCTTACTAGTAAGACATTTACTAATAGTCTAGAGAGTCATATCAATTGAGTTATGAAGAGGATTTAAAAAAAGAGCTAACTAGATGAAGTAGTGAAGTTGTTTAGTATAGAGGAGCAAGTATGTTGGAATTATAGTGGGCACTTGATCATTTAATCTTTGACAAGATAATATTTTTTCTAATCATTATATGAAGTGAAGAAGGTAGATAAGTTGATTTAAATACTAAGCTTCACTGAGTGATTATTTTACTTAGCTAATGAAAAAAAAGAGTAAGGAACTTAAGAGATAACCAAGAAAAAATATTAGCTGAGTGTTAGTTATGGTGAAGAAACATGGAGAAGGAAAATGTATTAGAAATCAAGTGAGCTAGTGTAAGGAAAACAAGATAGAACAATAGAGACCAATCTATACAATGATGATTGAGTGTCAACATTTTTACAATTTGTGAAGAATCAAGTTTTGAGGCTGACATAGCTGAATATTTGGATTGGTGAAAATGTGTGTATGATAAGGATTGATGAGTTGGAATATTTAATGCATGAATTGAGTTTGTTAAGTGATCAAAAGAAAGGATTTTAAGAGTGTTGAAAGGATATTGTTGAAATGAAGAAGATTGATGAAACAAATCATGGAACAATCATTATTTTGTCACTAATTTACAACCTGCTACTTGTTGGTGAGATAATTTCTTGTTTTGGTCTAAAGGCTATCATTTTCTTGATTGATGAAAAGGATTTTGAAAGGAAAGGATAACAAGAGAACCTAGAGAAAGGTTGAGTTATATGGTGTATAAAAGGAGCACTAAGACCAAGCAAGACTTTGATGATATAGTGCATTATTTATCTACTTAAGGTTATAATGAAAGGATAATTAAGCAAAGACTTGAAGAAGGCTAAGTAAGGAAATGTGTTTTCCAAGCCTAATCAAGCAAATAGTGGAAGCTTAGAAAGTTACTGCAGGTTGATTAGAAAGTTAGTTGAAGCCCAATGAAGTTCCATATGTGCTGAGCAAAGAGAAATCTTGTTGGTGTTGAGTGAAGAAATTTTAGTATGTGTCAAGCACTAGTAAAGAGTTAGTGTATGTTGAGCAACCCAGTGTTGGCTGAGCATTAGAAGATAGTGTTTTCCAAGAAAATAAATTGTTATTTTTGATTGACAATAAAATGACTTAGATCAAAGATTTGACAAATCTAAGCCAAAAAAGTTAATTTCTTGAATTGTGTGAAGCATGTGGAAGATGACTACGATGAGTTGGTGGCTCAAAATTAAAGAAAAATCATTTTGAGATAAATTTAAAAAGGATTATAGAGGAATTTTCTAGAAGGCAACAAATATGAAAAGATGGGAAGATTCAATGAATCTTACCTAACCCTAAAATTGATAATTATGGTCAAGCAACTTAAATTCTCTATATAAGGAAATAACAGGCTAGAAGAAACTTGTCATGTGTGAGGACCTAAGAAAGACAAGAAATATATGGTTTTGCTTCATATGGTGGCCGAATGAAAGAGTTTGCAGTAGGCATACTAAGAAAGAAGGCTTAAGAAGATGAAGACTTGAAGAGTAGAAAAGCTTTTAGAGATAAAGAGGATGAATTGCAAGCATAATATGGATTGAATGTGAGATTTATAATCTTCAAGAGAGTTGTTTTCATTATCAGATCAAGTCTTTTTTTTACTCACTAACAATTGTATCAGTCTGGATAAAGCCTTTCGACTAAGGTTGACCTAATAGTCATGAGTAAATCCTTTAATAGGATGACATTATAATAGAATGTTCTAAAGTCCTCTAACAAGGCTCACTCTTAGTAGGGTGATTGAAATCCTTTAACTAGGTCACATTTTATAGTGTGCATTGTAACCTTTAATAGGGCTAGCTCCTCATAGAGCTCACTTCAAAAGAGTGAAAATTGGTAGCATGTTACTAGTTATTTTTTCCAAATTGGGTTTTTATGTAAAACTATTGTGTCAAAATGTGTGATTGATTTTGTGGTATTGCATGTTTACATTTCTACAAAGTTATTTTGATCTAGGACAACAATATGCAAAACTTTAAGATATTGAGTGATCAATACATGCATAAGTTTAAGTTGAAGCATTGTAATGTTTTATTTGTACATTTGAGCTTAGATAACTAATTCACACCCCCCCAATTATTCTAAACATTCCAAAAATTGGTATCAGAGCACCAAGTGGTTGTGAAAGAATTTTTTTTAGGTACTTAAAGCTAAATATCAAGATGTATAGAAAGGAGGTGCTCAAGTTAAACAAGGAAAATTTTCTTGCATGATAAATTTTTATGAACCTACATCTAGGAGGTCTTCAAGATTATTCACAGTCAACTATCACCAATGAGCATGTTGATCTAACTGGATCTCCAACTATTAAACAATTGAAACAAAAGAAGGAACACAATCAAGAAATATTGTAGATTGCATTTGCCCTAAGCTATTCAGAGTTTTATGACATCAAAGGATGTGATTCTACTATGTAGATGTGGGATGCCCTACATAAGATCTGTGGAAGAGACAAGAATGTAATGAGAGCCAAAGTTGAAAGTCTTAGAGGAAATTGTGATGAAATGAGAATACAAGAAGATGAGACTATAGTTCAGTATTGTTAAAGAATAAAAGATGTTGTTAATGCAATTTGAGGATCTGATGGACATATTGTAGATGAGAATATGATCAAAAATTAATTGAGAACCCTACTACCTATCTATGATATTAGAGTCTCTTTTATACAAGAACTAAGGTGTAATTCTAGTAGTATTTTGACCCTTGAAGGATTGGTTGGCAAACTCACTACTTTTGAACTTGTTGCCAAGTTTTAGTCCTACCCTTGTAAAACATAAAGTCATTGGGATAAAAGTGAGTGTATGTCCAAAAGTGATGTCTAAGTGTCTTTTAGGTCACTTACTTCTCATCTTTCTTGAGTGCTTTACTTTCTTTGGTTTTGGGTCCCCCTTGCATTACCTTTACCCACCATCTCAGTTGGTTTCCTATTTTTCTAGTGCATATGAGGTATAAGGGATCTAGGCATGGTTGGGGTGTGTTTGGGTGTCTTCCTAGTGAGAAGTAAGTTTTTCTATATTAAATTTGTTGCTATCTTGCCCTAACATTCTATGTCCCATAGATTCTAAGACATCGAGCTGATTTTTCCTTGGAGCAAACTATATCAAGCGTGAATTTAAAGGATAAAGTTGTGATAGTGACTAAAAAGATGAGAATATGATTATGTCACACTGGAAAGGCCTACGAAGCTATGGATTAAAGCCATAATGAATCCCATTCAAATTTGTGGAGATAAAATTAAGTGCTACAGGGAACACGGGTCTATGGGTTTTCCATTTTATATTCATGGAAATGAGGCTATTTTGTTCTACTTTTGGAGTTGTATCAACTTGAGCCAAATCTTAGTCCAAATGATTAAATAGTATGAACATGATGTTGAATGAATCACTTAGGGCTCATAATAGTAAGACATTCTTGAGATCTAGCTTCAAGGCCATCAGATTGAGGTGAAAGAATGAAGTGCTCTTTGTTGTGCTCTAGTCCAAGAATTGTTGCTAAGAAAGGGGTTTTCTATCCCAAGACAATGAAAAATGTCACTTCTTTGGAGGCTTTGAAAATAGAAAGCCAAGTTACTTTAAAAAGTGAATATCCTTCAAAAATTCTCAAAAGATACTTCCAAAAATTTAGTGATGAAATGAGATCTCATTATGAAGGAGACATAATGTTAAAATATTTAGGTGGAAAATGAAAGGATGAAGTTTGCAAACCATCTGAGGATCACTCCCTATGCTGTGATACAAGAAAGAAGGAAAATGGTTTTGCAAAAAAGCTAAGTTGCCTATGCAATATATGTCCATATTGACCATTTTTCTATAAACTATTTGGTGAACAAGCCTATAATATAAGGAAGATTGGCTCACTGGTTGTTACTCATGCAAGAAATTGATATCACCATAGTTGATAAACCTGGCAAGGCCAATATGGTAGCCAACTTTATCTCTTGGTTACATGTCCTTGATGATCCTATATCCATTTACGATATATTTTTAGATGAGCACATTTGTCTATTATTAGCATGGAATCCATGTTATGCAGACATTTCTAACTACCTCACCATAGGTAAAATGCCAGCTCACTTCTTAGCTAAAGCAAGAAAACTATTAGCAAAGAAGAGATTTAAGTACTCATAGATTGTTGGATTTATGTTCTATATTGGACTTGGTCAAGTAATGTGACAGTGTCTAAAAGAGGATGAAACATATGATGTCTTAAAGGCATGTCATGATGAGCCCTGTGGAGTTCACTTTGTAGCCAAAAGAATAGCTTTCAAAATATTGACAATTAGGTATTATTGGCCAAGTTTGCACAAGGATGCAACTAGACATACAAATAAATGGACAAGTACCAACAAATGGGAGGACCAACTAAATAAGATGAAATTCCCTTGCAGCCTCAAGTAGTTATTATTCCCTTTGACAAATAGGGGATTGACTTTGTAGGACCTATTGAACTGTCTTTACAAAGCAAATCCTACATCCTCATTTGCACTTACTATGTAACCAAATGGGCAGAGGCTAAAACCATGAAACAACAGAGGGATATCAACGTAGCCAAATTCTTGTATGAATCAAAATTTACACGGTTTGGAGTTTCTAGGGAATTGACTTCTAATCAAGGGGCTTAGTTTACATCAAATTTGATAATTTCTCTTATGTAGGAGTATACTATCAAGCATGGTAAATCATCACCTTATCATCCATAGGCTAATGGTCAAGTGGAAGTTACTAATAGGGAGTTGAAGTCCATCCTTTTTGAGATAATGGGTGTTGTACACATTGCATAATATTGCTTAAATTTTATTATTTTATTTTATTATGTAATGGTGTATCTAGGAGCACCTAGATGGACATGCAACATGTAATGATTCCATTGGAATATTCTTGATGAGTTGTATTGTAACATTGGGATAATATTTTATGTAATTATTTAATATTGGGGAAAATAATTAAATGCCTAATATTAAATGTGGGGTCAATGGGTTAGGTAGCACATGGTTTATGTAATACCAATTGGTGGTTTTGTGGGACTTGCTACTATATAAGCAGCTACAAGGGTAGTTGTTGTTGAGTGTGAGAAAGACAAGAGTTGAGGGGGACAAGGCTTGACAGGGTAGCCAAGGGAGCATTTGTGAAGGTTATAAGCATGGCATGGGATGTGTGGATTCATGCTTGTTCACATAGTTTGCTCGGTTGTGGTTATGGATTTGAAGGCTTCCATGCTTGTATTGCAGTATTTTTTTTTTCTAAATAATACATAGTGATGGATGCTTTTGGAGGTTGGGTTTTTCCCTCAATGAGGGTTTCCTAAGGTATATCTTGTGTCACATTTTTGTGGTATGTTACCTATTCTCTTGCATGTGGATTTTAATTTTGTATTTATTTCCAATCTATTATGGGTTACGTGGAAATGGTTATATTCTTTGTTGCAAGTTTCCTTACAAGTGGTATCAGAGCTATGGTTTTTATTATTGTAACCCTAGATTGAATCTATGGGAATGAACGAGAGGATAAATGAAAGGGAAAGATATATGAGTGATTTATTATAGATCTGAGGGTTTTGGGTTTGCTGTTATGATGGGATGTTGGTAGATTTTGGACATGTGAAATTATTGGACAAAAGGGTTTTTTGAGATATTCCATTTAAATGAAGGTTTTAGCAGGTAGCTTGTAGAAATGGGTAAAAATAAACCTCACCATTGGATCCAAGTTGATGTTTCCATAAATTTTGATATATAATATGCCCTAGTTTGGCCATGTTCAGAGGAAATGAAAGAGTTTATTGGTTTTAGCCCGTGATGGCTTTCAAAATTAATCCCGTTAGAATTTTTGTAACAAAAAAAAATCGCAGTGAAAATGAAAAAAAGACTATCTTAGTAAAATGGTCATAACTTTATCTCAAGATATCAGATTACAGACTTCTTATAGGAGTTGGAAAGCTAAATAAGAGCACTACAACTTTGTGTAGGTTTTGTTTTGTGATTTTGACATTTTTTAAGGTTTGAAGTGCCCAAAAGTCAAATGTTTTTTTATTTTGAGCAAAAATTAGGGCATAACTTGGGCATACAGAGTCAAATTTTGGACTTCGAGTAGTCAATGGAAAGATCTTGGAGATCTCTACATATTGGTTTAGATTTGGTCTATGTTTGGCATGTTTTATTTGGTGATATATTAATCTAAATAGTTTATGGTATATATTGACTATGATAACATTGTGAGTTTATGACATTATATATTTTGGAGATTTAAGATTTGATGTCATTGTATACTCAGTTCATATTTCAGATTGGTCTCATGATGATATGGTTATTAGTGTTTAGTTTGGATATGTATGATGACTTGTTGGTTCTACAAGTTGTGCAGTGTTGTAAGCGGTCCATACTTATAGGTTGCATTTATGGGTTGTTTATGGGTTGTTTTTGCCCATTGATCTTTTCATTATTGATGCATATTCAATTTGGTGACTTGGATTTGGGTTGTCTATGCCCTAAGTCACATGATTTTCTAATTTTTTTTCATGTAGAAGGAATGAGATGTTGTTACCAAGTATAGTCATGGTGGAGGATTGTGGTTGACTATTTTATGCTAATAGGTTGGACATATTGAGAGTTAGTTTCTTGGTTCATGGATGTGATCATGGTGCCATGGATTTTGGCATGACATGATTGGATATACAAGTACATCCTTGATGTTCATTAGTTTAGATTCCTCATTTGGTTATGGTGGTAGATCTTCTTGGTTGAGGATCATGGTGATTTGGTTTCTTTTGAGGAGCTCATGATGTGCACTTTGAGTTCTTTGATGGTTTGACGCATTGGTTAATTCTCATGATTAGAGGATGTTCTTTTTTTTTCATCATGATGTCATGGATAGCTTGGATACATAGTTTAGTGGGAGGTTGTGATAGTGATGGGGTGATAGTGTAGGATTAGTTCCTAGTTTAGTTTGTATCTTCTTGTTTTGGAGATCTTGGTTTCACTTGGTACTAATATTTTGGTTGTGTGAGTGTAGACCTAGAGGATCTTCATGTAGGAGATGGATTTTATGATGCCATAGGTGACTTGGTACCATGTTTGAATGGGATTTTTTTTGGCATCGATAGATTTATTGAGTGTTTGCAGATGTTGGAGTTTTGTCTTAGATCCTGTTGTTGCAGAAGTGTCTTTGACATTTGCATAGCGCACTTGGTTATCTTTGTGGTGTGTAAAGATAGTTAGATCTTGAGGACTCATGGAGTTCTTGGATATCTTCATAGTGTGTGCAAATGGTTCTTCATGGTATGTGGAGATGGTTTTCTTCATGGTGTGTGGAGATGGTTGCATCTTAAGTACTAGTGGGGTTCTTGGTAAAGGTGTGGTTTATGTTTTCATTTGGTATGTTATCCTTGGTGTGAGGATGTTTTTATTTTAGTATCATGGTATACTCTTGATACATGTTTTGAGTTGTGACATGTTATAGTATGTTCATATGGAGCATGTTATCTCTTTAGTTGAGATGGTTAGATCATTTTGTCATGTTTATGTTCTTGAGGTCATGGTCGGAACTTTGACATTGATCTTGGTTTAGTTTCTTGTTATTGAGTATATTGATCATAAGTTGGATACTTCATGATATTGCTATGTTGTATTTGGAGTTGGCATGGATTGATTGGTTATAGGTGTTCATGGATACTTAGCGATAGTGGTGATGCTGATTTCTCTTGGATTAGAGATGTGTTTGTTGGGATAGTTGATGGTTTCAATAGGAGAGTCTGCGGGACAATCACCTAATATGGACTTGAGATGAGATTATTCTTAGATGAGTCTTGGTTGGAGACAGGGATATCTTGATGAGCATTCTCATTCCTCACTCTTGGTCTACTTAGTGGTTTGCTACTTGAGAGGTATAGCCGATTGTTTCTCTCAGGTGCATTTTATTTATGCTTGTCTTTCATGGATATGGATCTTGAGCTATGGTACATGAGTTAGTTTTGGAGGGTTCATTTGAGAGATGGTTTAGCATTGGTTATCTCCATTTTCATATGTTGTTATGTTGGTTGAGTTTGGGAGATGGTTTTATATTGGGAATACTCCTTGGATTAGGAATGGTTTATGAGTTTGATCTTCTTGTGAGAGGCTTACATCCATGATTGGCCATATGGTTTGGATGCTATTGAGGCTTTGTGTTGGGGTTTTATGCAGGAGATCATACTTGCATAGTTTACATCTAGAGGTGTGTGTAGAAGGACATGATATAGGTTATGATTTGCATGATTCTCTTTCATCTTGGTTATCTTCCTAGATGTTTAGTTTTAGTTACATTGGATTTGAGATTAGTTAAAAATTGTGATCACTAGTTTGTGCTCATATATGTTAGGTCAGAGATTACATGGTTATTCCTTTATCTCTTTCCTCTATTGGTTGTGGAGAATTTGGGAGAGTG
This sequence comes from Cupressus sempervirens, assembly GCA_028749045.1. Classification (NCBI taxonomy): domain Eukaryota; kingdom Viridiplantae; phylum Streptophyta; class Pinopsida; order Cupressales; family Cupressaceae; genus Cupressus; species Cupressus sempervirens. The sequence goes on from CM053785.1 coordinate 198,190,701, forward strand.
TTGGAGATTGGTTATGAGAGTTGTTCTTGCAGGTTATTGGTTGATGTGTTGTGGATGTCCTTGAGACTACATGGATTCACTTCTTTGAGATGTTGTGAGTGGATTGGTTATAGATTTGGTATTATCTTTTGCAATGGGAGCTTCTTGGTATAAATGTGGTAGGTATTGCTCTTGAGGCTTGCAATTGTAAGTTATAGATTGCATATGTTGGTGATGTGAGATTCACTTTGTATATCTTTGGAGGTATGGATAGTTGGATGGGTTTGGCACTTGCTGTGGGTGTTATTTCAGCTATGGATATTTTGACAACTATGAATATATATGATTACCTTTGGATTGAGTTTTTTTTTGTGCTTCACATTTTAGTTGGTATAGTATTTTATGATCTTCTAATGTGACAGGTTGCATGGCTTTCTCTTTGGATGGTTTCTATGTATGTCCAATGGCAGTGGCATAATAGGAGGTGGCATCATTCATGTTCAAGATGTTGAATACTTTGATCTTGTTGCAGGTACTAGGATAGAGAAAATGACTTACTTTGATCCATGATGGTAGATGTGCTGGGAGGGATTGTTCCCTAGTTCATTTATGTGGCTACGGATTGACCCTATCCAATGTATACAACAAGTGGGAGATCGTTGAGACAATGGGTGTTGCACACATTGCATAATATTGCTTAAATTTTATTATTTAATTTTATTATGTAATGTTGTATGTAGGAGGACCTAGATGGATGTGCAACATGTAAAGATTCCCATGAAATATTCTTGATGAGTTTTACTGTAACATTGTGATAATATTTTATGTAATTATTTAATATTGGGGAAAATAATTAAATACCCAATATTAAATATGGGGTCAATGGGTTAGGTAGCACATGGTTTATGTAATACCACTTGGTGGTTTTGTGGGACTCGCTACTATATAAGTAGCCACAAGGGTCATTGTCGTTGAGTGTGAGAAAGGCAAGAGTCATGTGGGATAAGGCCTGACAGATTAGCCAAGGGAGCATTTTTGAAGGTTGGAAACATGGCATGGGATGTGTGGATTCATGCTTGTTCACATAGTTTGCTCGGTTGTGGCTATAGCTTTGAAGGCTTCCATGGTTGTATTGCAATGGTTTTTTTTCTGAATAATACATGGTGATGGATGCTTTTGGAGGTTGGATTTTTCCCTCAATAGGGGTTTCCTAGGGTATATCTTGTGTCACTTTTTGTGGTATGTTGCCTATTCTCTTGCATGTGGATTTTAATTCTATATTTATTTTAGATCTATTATGGGTTATGTGGAAATGATTATATTCTTCATTGCGAATTTCCTTATAATCCTCACCAAGATAGTAGCACTCCATAGGAAGGACCAGGTCATGTGCCTTCCTGAAGCTCTCTGGGCTTATAGAACCACTTGGAAATACACAAATGGTTTTACTCCCTTTGAGATCATGTATGGTAAGTCCATAGTAATTCTTGTAGAATTAAAATATAAAAAAATGAGAACTACCTTAGAGCTTGGTATGGAACTTACTATTGCACAACAAGACAACATCCTAAGTTTAAACAATCTTGATGAATGGAGATCTGCATTGAATAACACTAAACTCATTTAGCTCTAGAGAAACAATGGCATGATAGGTTTATCAAAGGAGAAATGTATTTTGTAGGAGATTGGACACTCCTTTGTGACTCCAACTACTAGCATAATCAAGGAAAATTTCAAACATACTGGTTAGGACCATATAAGATTATTGCTATATTTCCCAATGGTGTAGTTCAGTTATTGACCATTGATCTTGTCCACTTCCAGTTGCTTGTCAGTGGGCATCGCCTCAAGCTTTACAATAAACTAGTTAGATGTGAGGAATTCCTGCAATAGTTTTAGCACAACAAGGATATTCTTGTTCCTGCAGCCAAAGAGTCAAGGTCTCCTACCCTAATTTTTGCTACTCCTTGATTCTATTCAAGGTATTTATAATAAACACTTTCTTCACCATCAATTCCACTTCACCTTCTCTCTTTCCCATCTTACCATTTCATCCCATCACTCTGAAAAATTTGATAATCTTTTATAGAACATCTTTCTTGCAGTAGTTGCTAGGTATAGCCCGTATAAATTTACATGCATTTAATTTTATTTTATTCATGATTTTTTAGGAATTGGTATTGTTTATAATTATTCACTCTTGCATATCTTGGCCTAATGGGACCCATGCCTTTTCATAGTTAGGGGGAGGGGAATATTTAAATATTTGTTTTCAAATTAATTTTGATTTGCATCTAACTTTGAAAGTTAATTGAGATGATTGGAAGTAATTGAAAACTTAATGTCACATGTTGATAACTTTTCCTTTTGTGATTGCATCATTATGGAATGAAGGAAATTAAAAGTAGTTAGTTAACTTTTTAATGATAATTTACAATGTGTTCAGGTGATGGACCTGTACAAGAGAAAAAATTATGAACTTGATGCAAGAAGGATATTATCAGATATTGTGCATTAAACACTTCAAGTACACAACATTTTTTGAAATAACCAATGTTGCAATATTAAAAACTTTGATTCACCAAGCTTTGAAACATTATGAATTTTCTAAATTATGTTAAAATGGGTGGAGATCTCCTTAGTAATGAGTTGGTCGATCAATGGGTTCTTCTGGGTGATCCAACCAATTGTGAGATGTTTAGAAGAAGGGAATGGTTAGATTATTGTCTTAGTCTAAATAGATTTAATGAAAATGTCACTCTTTAGTTCATGAACACCTTAAAGGATGTCATTATAGTAGTTAAGGGCCTAAGAACTGAGTTCATAGAGGAGGTAGTAGCCAAGGTCAGTAGGTTACCCTAGGAAGGTGAAAATTGGGAAAAAGGGTTTGACCTAAGGATAGTTAGGGCACAATTCAGTGTACACCATGATCCTCCATTAGAATTTGACAATAAATAAGGTACTTCTAGATTATCCTTTCCAATAGATTTTATTCAGCCAACAATGTTTATCATTTAGTACTTCATGGGTGAAGGATGTTACAAATACATGCATGCCTTACATTTCAAGATTTTGGCTCACCTACAACATTATTATAGATAGGTAAACCTTCCAAATGTCATGTTCAAAATTGTTAAGAAGGAAGATTCTTTAGTGCAATTAGGAAATGATTAGTCTGTCTCTCATAGTTGTTTAATAAAAATTAATCATAGAAATGGAGTTGAATAAGCAAGCAATTGGGACATGGGAAGAGTTTTTATGGTTAAATGAGGTGGAGCCTAGGTTGGTTATCCCTAGAGGTTGGGCTATTGGAAGTAGAGAAATAACATCTACTAGTTTCTATAAAGTTGTTCTCAGAAATGAAAATGTTCTTGAATCCTCTCCCTCTAGTTCTAGACTGACTAAGAAGAGGATTTACAAAGTTGAACCCTCCATTGCCAGCAAAAAGAGAAGCAAAAATATAGAAGTTGTTAGTGCCCCTAAGAACCCATCATCTACTAGGAATAGGTCTACTATTAGGGAAAGTATCGATAAAACTGTGAAACCTAAGGCAGAAAGGTTAGAAAACCAACCAAATGATGAGAGTACCATTAATAAAACCCTGCACTTGCAAGAGGAGGAAGATTCAAAAAGATCTCCTAAAGCACCTGCTATGGAAATACCTGTAAGCAAGAGAATCCTCCATGCTTTTCAACACCACCCACAAGGTAGACTGTGATACTTTCTGAGGGTAGGGTAATTGAAAACTCTGTTCCAATAGTTGCCCCCAAGTTTTCTGAATGTGAAAAGGAGTCGTCTCTAGAGGAAAAATTGTAGGAAAATGTAGCCAATGAAAATGAGCACAAATCCTAGAATCTACAACTGAAAGTTGACTACAATTTTGACTATTGCTTATTGATAGTGATAAGGAGTCTAGTGAGCTTGAAGTATCTAAGGAGTTTGAGGAAAACCTTGATATGCATGATATTGGTGAAAATTTTGTAGACTTCCCTTTGGAGGACTACCCAAAATTTAGACTCAAATTTTTTAAGGAAGTAATAGAGAAATTGGATCAAGATGGGTTAGACACATTAGTTAAAATAGCTTCTAAATCTAGTAGGGAAGAGAATGTGGTGACAATAATTTTCATAAGAAAAGGAGAATGCTCCACACTACAGAGTGTTAACAAAACTTCCCATTTGGCATCTGAATGGGTAGACATCTTTAATCAAGAACCATTGCAACTACCCAATCTGTCCACACCTTTGTCCACATGAATTAACTTGTTTCAACATTGTTATGGGAAAGAGCTCAATGGAAGTTGAATTAACAAAGATTGAAATGAGTTATTAATGAACAGAGCTATTAGTTGAAACAAAGCCCAGACCATAATGAAGTCTTGAAAAGAAGAATTGAATAGATCATAGGATTAATTCCTAAATTAGTAAAATACAGATCATGATTTCTAGTGTATGCCTTGTTTCTTAAAGAGAAAATTGCAAATTTTAAGTTGACTAGAATTGTGGAAGGTCATAATCCATCTATTTCTACCCCACATGAGTTTTATGATGCATTCTAATATGTTCCCATGGCTTTGAAAAAATTATTGTGTGATTTGTATCTTCATAATATGGTAGTATCCAATGACATAGAGTGGAAATCCTATATATAGGAGATGTGTAGTTGAGAGTAGTGATGTAATGGATACATAGTGAATAAGTAGAGAACATCAAGTTGTGCCTTACAGAGAAAGTGAAATGATAACACCACTACTCATGAGACTGGAAGTTCAACATTCTAGATGGACATATTTGGATTGGATTTCTATTTTGGACAATCCTCTAGGATTTGGTAATCTGTGTTTAGTCAGAATATGAGTTTTTACAGACTAGGAACAATACTCATCTCAAGATGTTGAGACAACAATTGTTGCTTCAAGGTAGTGATGGATTAGGATGCCACATGACCTAAAACTAAGAGAATGAAACTCTCCTAAAAAATTGACTCTTGCTACAAAAGGATTCCATTGTATATTGACCTGGGGAAAAATCAGTGCAAACATTGGCTGCCTTTAAGGTATCAACCCTGCGTTCTCCTATAACTATTTCTAGTAGTAAATTATAATGCAAAGGATCATTATATGAAAACTAAAGTATGACACTAGAAAAGGCTCAAGGAAAATTATGGGTACTTTGACTATGTGAAGAATGAGCCAGGGGAAAGGACACCTAGTGACTAGTGAGTTAGGGTCCAACTTAGGAACTTCATGATTGTTGGGGACTAGCAATAGATCAGTTGGGGGGAATGATGAGCCCCTTAAAGGCCATTATTTTGAGATTCTTTTTATCTTGTTTTTAGACAATTATCTTGTAGATACAGTTATGACTCTATGGTTTTAAGAAAATGAACTTATGTTTTTATGAATATGTTATCTATATGTTAAGACATGAAGTTGAGAATAGATAGTTGAGATATACTATACTTGCTTGAACCTATGGACTTCTATGGTATAACGAAGGAATGTTGCATGCTCATAAATGTTTCCTTATCCATTTTATGTTTTGGGTAGATTCCTTCTTGTAGCTATAGGATTTGCAAAGAGTGATAGTTTGAATATTATATCTTTTCTAACATCAATAATGAAATGAATATATGCATGTGGAAGTTGTATGCATTCAATGTTCTATCGGTACTTTCTGTATGTATTCAAAGTCGACACTTTAGTGCTAAGTCAAAGCTGACTAGATTACTAAATCACCGCAATGAGCAAGTTATTTTATGATTTCTATTATGGTAGCACACGAATATAGCCCCTCAACATACTATATTCTTGGAGGAGTTAATTATGGATAATGATATTTCTGTTGCAAACTTTATAAACTTGTAATTGATCCTCATTGATGGAGTGATCATAGAAGTAGGAAGTTGTTGTAGTTTTCCTTTAAATAAAGTATATTGTAGCTTTGTAGGAGTTTTTTTTAGAGAGATGGAGAAAGATAGAATATATTTATTTTCATAAAAATAACATATGATCTTAGTTTTAGTCAAATGTAATCTCTTACCATGAATGAATAGAATACAAAATTCAAGTTTACATTGTCTATCTTGATTGTCTTTTCTGTTCACTCATCCAAGGTGGCCCACTTGGTGAGTGAGTTGTGTTAGAATAGATTTCATTTCCTTATTTTTTTCTTCACAAGGTAGAACTCTGCTATTTTTACAACCATTGCTAACAAGATTAGTGAGTTGTTCCTACAACATAGGTGCATAGATAGATTTACTATTTGTAGCATTATTTTAAGCTTAAGGTAAGATGTTGTTTCAGTTCCTAGCTTAAGTCTCCTTCATCATTTTCTTTTTTTTAGTTGTAATGACTTAAGGAGGAATTGGAGCATATAGTTTGCAACCACCCTCTCATGCTTATGCTCCTAGGTTGACAAAATAAAATAAAGTTAATATGTTATTTTGGGAAAACACATGATTCTATCTAATCATAAAGTCATTGTGAAAAGATGTCCAATCCTATGTTACTAAGGTATTAAGCTAATTGGCCACCTTCTATGCCAAAACCAATTGTCATCCACTTTTGTAGCTAAACATGTCATCTCTATAAGATTTAGTTGAAAGATATTACCTCTAGATCTTATACCAGTGTCAATCAATTTACTATCTTTACCCTTGATAATGCATGTCCTCTCTATGAATTGTAACTAATATCCCTTATCAACCAATTATCCAACACTCAATAAGTTATGCTTTAATCCATCAACAAAATAGACATCACATGTGCTAGTATTTCCATCAAGAGTAATAGATCTTATCCCCTTGATATGAAAAGTTTCATTATTACCAACTCTAATAATCTCTCCACCATGACTACAAAACTTCAAAAATTTATTCATGTCACTAGTTATATAATGTGAACAACTAGTATCTATGATCGAATCATTTTTCTTTTCAACTTACAAAACTAGGGATTTCTCTTTTCTAATTTATTCTTTTATAACTAAAAATCCTATCTCATCATCTCTTTCACTATGAACTCTTTCATCAGATTCATCATCTTCATTTGCATACAAATAATCTCTAGGACTTCTAGACTTGAAATTATTTTAATAATTTTTCTTGAGATCTTTTAGGACACTTACAAGCATAATTACCAAATTCATTACAAGTCTAACATTTAAATATTATCTTATCATCTGGTTCTCTCCTTACAAGTAGGGAAATTCCATCTTCAATTATTCTATTCTTCTCAGATCTAGATCTACTGCTACTAGCATAGTCTCTATTGGTGCTTGCACTTCTTGAAGGGGAAGGATAAGCACTTAATACACTAAAATTTTTTTCCACTCTAGGAAAATCACCATATTTCTTCAAGCTAACTTTTGTTGCATCAAATCTTCCAAGAGGAGTCTCTTTGGTAAACTTCTCAGTACAAGGTATCACTTTCTCAATCATTTATTCTTTCTACTTGAATGGCGGTGTTAACATTTTCAATATTTTCCATATAATATCATTTTCATCTTCATATCCATTACAAGACTTCATCCATGCAACAATTTTAGATATTCTATCAAAATAACTTGTTACAAATTCATCTTCCATCATCTTAGCATCTTGAAACAAACATATCCAATTTTGTAATCTAATTCTCTTAGCATGCACATCACCTTTAAATGTAGATTCTAAAGCTTCCCAAATTTCATGAGATGTTTCTAAGGATTTTACCTTACTGTATTCATTCTTAGGGAGAGCTAGCAATAATGCTTCTCTGGCAAGTATATTACATGTAAATATATCTCTTTCAACTTCACTACATTCTTGAAGTTTGCTTTCTTCCACAATATTCTTTCTAGTCTTTGTCATTAGCCAATATCTTGGACCCAGACATAGTAAATGAGGCTTCATATTCTCTTTCCAGCTATCATAGTTCACTCCATCGAACTTAGGACTTTCTTTTTTGAAATGACCCACCATTGATCTCCTTAAGTTGTTAAGCTTTTCTTTTGAGGATCTAATGCTTTTATACCAATTGTTAGAAATTAAAGTCCACAAAGATAAGTGTGAAACATTTATCAACCTTATTAATCCTTACCCATGTAAACAATGTAACCAAAAATCATAAGAAGATACTCATACACAATAACACCAAATATATTAACTTGGAAAACTCTTGGTCAAAGGGAAAACCTCAATGGGGATGGTACCCACAAAATGATGTACTGATATAGAAGTTCCTTGTAAGAGGATGGACTCTTTTAAGAGCTAATGAATTACATTCAATACATATCAGTCCTTGTTAGGAGATTCCAACCTTGTTAGGAGTTATGCCAACCCTCATAGGAGCTATAGAAGGTAGATAAACCTACTGTCCAAATAGCTTCAAGGGAAAAACCATTGAACTCACTGTCCATCTAATATTTGTACCATTTCCTATAGAATAATAGAATATAATTACTTAGACTCTTTCTTTGTGCTCTTGACCAAACAAAACCTCTTTAGATCTCAATACCAGATCTCAATCCGTTTGATTTCTTACATGCATTTACCAACATTACATATCAGTTATACAATTCACACTTGCACAATCACTCACATTTGTTAAACACATAAATCCACACTATTCATCACAAGAAAAATAACCTTCCTTTATACCATATGCCAAAAATAATTCACTAAGTCTACCTTGAGGATTTTCTAATTAATTATAACAGGACCTAATTAAGATATTACAATTCATTACATCTTTTCGTAATTACAAAATACCATTGGTTTATATTAAATAAAAATTCTGACATATGTGACTTCTAAACTTTCACACTCACTGATGTCATCATTAGGATGTCTAATGTCACTGCCTAACTTTTCTTATCATAATTCTTTCCCTATTAAGAGATACAATCCAGACATCAAAAAATGCTACTCAAGTACTCTTTCTGCACATTGTCCTCCATTATTCTTGAATTTTTTTTGCATGTGTTCAATTCTATAAACATGCACTTGTTCATTTCATCAGGAAAAATTATAGAACATATCCTCAACTATTCTTGAATGAATCTTCAATACATAGTTAGTACAACCTTGTTCTCTATTTGTTACTCTACAAGTCTTTATAGAAATAATACTATGTTGACATCAATGAGAAATAGATTCATGAATGCAACATGTCAATCTTCAACTACTCTAGTAATTCTTACGATACTCCCTAAAGGAATACCATTAGCATTCATGCTAACACAAACCCTTAATGAAGGAAGAATAAAAGTTATATGGTAGTAGTAGGGTATGTTTGGCTAATGGAAGAATTTTTTTGGATGGTATGAAACATCAACATTTGTATGATGCTTTAATTATTAGAGTGAATAAGGAAGGTAGTAGAGATGTTTGAGTAGAGGTTTTACATCTGCTAAATGAGTTAAAAGGTATTGTATTTAATAATGTCCCTAAAATTAGTCATCTAATAGATTTAGTCCCTGGAGCTATTTTTCCTAACAAGGCTTCTCACAAGATGACTCCTACTGAGATCGAGGACTTGAATAGACAATTTTAGAAACTATTGAGTAAAAATTTGAATCAAGAGAGATGGAGTCCATGTATAGTACCTACAATATTAGCATCAAATAAATATTGAGAGTTCAGGATGTGTAAAAATTTTGGGGACATAAAAAAGATAACCATCAAGTATATGTTTACCTTGCCAAGGATTGATGATCTTATGGACTACTTGAGATACTTTAAAAAGATAGATCTAAAGAGTGGCTATCACTAGATATGGATAAAAGAGGGTGATAAATGGAATAATACATTCAAGACCAAGCAGCATCTATATGAGTGGTTAGTCATGTCCTTTGGACTAACCAATGCACTGAGAACCTTCATGCAACTTATGAATGAGGTACTGAAGAAATTTACGGGAAAAATTGCTATTATTTATTTAGATGATATTTTGTTTTCAACAAAGGCTCTAGATGAACATTCTTTTCATATTGATAGAGTCTTTGAGAAGATAAGGGAAGAGAAACTCTTGATTAATTTAAAGAAGTGCAGTTTTGTCAAAAGGGAGTTAGTTTATTTGTGGTTTTTTTTGTCTCACCTGATGGTCTAAAAATAGAGCCAAAGAAGGTGAAGGTCATCCTAGAATGACCTACCCCAAGGTTTACCACTAAGGTGAGATATTTCTATGGTTTGGATAGTTTTTACATGAATTTTACTAGAAAATTTTAGTGTTATCTATGCACTACTAATAGAAAAAATCAGGTGGGATAGAAAAGAATTTAAGTGGACTACCAGAGATACAAGGAGTTTTGAGTTACTAAGATATAAGGTGATAGAGAATTTTTTTTTTTCACTTCCTAATTTAAACAAATTATTCTAGGTGGACTGTGATGCCATTGGTAGTGCTATTGGAGTTGTATTGATAAAAAAAGGTAAGCCTATTACATATTTCAGTGAGAAATTAAATGGTTCAAAGAAGAAGTATTATGTTATGATCAAGAGTTTTATGCAATAGTTTAGGCATTAAAGAAACATAGGAATCATTTATTGCTAAAATAATTTTTTTATCAAAGTGATCATCAGACATTAGAGTACCTAAATAGCCAGGGTAAATTGAATCAAAGGCACTCAAAATAGGTAGGGTTCTTGTAGAGTTATACATTTGTATTGAAACATAGAAGTGGTTGATCTAAAAGGGTTATAGATGCATTAAGTAGGAGACAAATATTATGGATAGAAATGAAGGTTGAGGTGGTTGAGTTTAATGAACTTAAGAATCTATATCCTAAGGATCCTAACTTTGTAGAGGTATGGAAGTCTTGCAAGGAACCTTTTACTCTAGACAAGATAAGGTGGCTAGATTAGATGATCTAAGATGATATCTTGTTCAAACAAAGTCAACTATGCATTCAGAGGCATCCTGTGAGGGAGAACTTGATTTAAGAGAAACATAGTGGAGGAATGGTAGGACACTCTAGTGAAAATAACACCATTTTCATTGTTAATGAACATTATTTCTAGCCTCAGTCATCACAAAATGTGAAGAAGTTTTTATAGATTTCTGCAGTGTGTCATACAACTAAAGGAGTTTTTTGATAAGGCTAATTATTGCCTATATTTTATGTTAATTTTAATACTTTATTTTAATATTGCCAAGAAATTTTTGAACTTATGATAAGTCAAAGATTGAACGGTTAACCCATGGGTAGATAGATATGTCATGCTTTGCCAATATTATACATATAATGTAGTATTTAATATAACCATTAGAATGTGTGTTCTAACATTTGGATTTAATTTGATTATTCTTATTTGCATAAATATTTATGCATTGCAACTAACTTGTTAAGGAAGAAGCTAGAGGATGGTCGATAGCATTTAAAGGAGGAGCATTAAGGTCCAACTGCAGTGGAAGAACCATAATAGTACCAAGAGACACATCTACTACAAAGAAGGAGCTATTATTCTAGGAATGCAGGGATGAAGTGTTGCTATATTCCCTCTACATTTACTATAATGTTGAATTGGTTATCTAGACTTTATTGCTTGTACAACGAGTTGTTATATTTCCTTCTTCTTAACTATTGGATTTGTAGTTAGTTTGTTTTCTTTCTTATTTAGAATAAGTGTCAATCCTCTATTTATAGGGATTGGATCAATAGTTTTGTTATTAGATAAAAGTTTATGGAAAAACATTGTTGACTCTCGTAGTGAGTTGTTTTATAGTTTTATGTATTGTTCTTATGTAAAGAGTTTTGGAATATAATGAAGTAATTCTTGGTTTACACTCTATGTTATTAGATTAGTAGAAGCAAACCAAGGGGTTCCACTTAGGAGGTGGATTAGACTAGAGTAGTGTAGATTTACTTCTAGCATTTCCAATATTTTAGGTAGAAGTTGCAAATTTGTTCCTGTAGCATCAAACTTTGTGAGTTTTCTGACAGCACCTATAACAGTAGTTATAGTGGATGGTCTAAGTTGAAATATAAGTTAGCATATAGTTGTATTTTTGGCATTCATTTCATTAAAGAGTTAAGTGTGTTACTTTCTTGTAGCATTAGTATAGATTCTTTCTTTTCATTTTATTTTCTGATAGTATAAGCATGATGAATTCTTAAGGAACCTAGTGCACATACCATGCCAACCATTTCATGTGTGCATCCCTAGATTGACAAATTAAATGCACCTCATGGTGGGAGAAGTAATCCTTAGATTGAATAAACTATTCCTCAGTAAGGCTTTGGGCATGATTATCACATACTTATTGTGAGGCAGACCATTTTTTGCATTGTTGCCTAGGACATTGTCAAGCTAGGAACATCTTTTTGGGTCATAGCTTTTTAGTTAAGTTTTTAGAGATTTGCAGTCCTAAAAGTTGTTTCATAAGTGTGAAGAATTCAATTGCATGCATCAAAGAGGAAGACAACAAGATGAATATGGTAGATTTCTTCTATGAAAATTTGTTAATTTGAATGACAAAATTGAAGAAGAAGTTGAGTTTCCTATTGAGGATGTAAGCCTTGATTTTCCTGCAAGATCTTCCTCTAGAGTAGAACCTTTAGACACAAGCAATCTTTAGCCTTTTGCTGAAATCTTGGTCAGCTTTCTTGATAGTTTTGGTCCAAATCCACCTATTGTTAACAATCCCATTACCAACACTCATTTTTAGTAGCAACTCCATAATCCAATACCTCCAGTAATGGCACACTCTACTTTTCCATTTCCTCTCCCGAGCCTTATAACCAACACTAATCTCAAAAATATACCCACAGTTACTCTTCCAAAGTTTTATAGCCTTGTAATTGAGGATCTTGATAATTTCTTGTTTGAGTTTGACATACTATGTCATATCTTTGACTATAACACTAATTCCCATAAGCTCAAGTTGTTTCTAGCAACACTGAAAGAATCAACCTTACAATTGTTCATGGGCTTAGGAGCCAATGCAATAGGAACCTATGATGAAATGCAAACTCTATTTCTAGAGAAATACAAAGATTACTACAAAGGGAATGATGCAAGAGGAGATGCCATTTTTTAGAATATCACAAAAGGAGGATGAAACATTGGAAGTCTATGTTTCAAGTTTCTTGTATACAATGCAGAAGAACCCCCAACATGAACTAGCAGAGGATTCACAGAAACTAGTCTTCTTGAGAGGGGTAAATGATAATTGTCTAGAAGCATTAGAACTAATGGCTATTGGTGATAAATAACAATCTTGTTGTGATGACCTTAAGAAAATCTATCTTAACTACTCAAGTTCAACTGTGAAGAAAGGTAGAGGATACTAGTCCACAATTGCTAAAGGGATCAGTTAGGGCATTTCAAAGCTTGATATATATAATCTACTCTTAGATTTCAAGAAGGACATCATAAATAATGTCTCTACACATGTCAACACAATGACTGCAAAGAAGAATCATGCAAAAGTTGAATCATGATTGGTAGAGTACTATCCTCACTGTAGCAAACAAAAGCAAGATGATGTATGTAAGCTAGTAGCCAACCTAGATAATCAATATTTACCAATTGAGTATGTGAAGATAGATTGGGGCAATGAACAAGTGTTCTTTGTTGCTCAGCGATGACCATGGGCTTCAAGACAAGGCATGCCTCAAGATCCTTTACAATTTTCAAATCCTTACAATAATCAATGCCAAAACCAAAGCTATCAGAATCCTTCTCAGTACTCCCAACCTTCCTAGCCAAACTAGAAAAACAACTAGTGGCCAGACCAATAAAAAAACTAGTGGCCAAACCAACAAAATAACTGGTAGCCTAACCAACAAAATAACAAATGGAAAAATTAGAAGAATCAATGGCAACCACTACACAGAAATTGATAGCAAAATAACCAATGGAGGGGGCTTCCATAATGGCCTAACCAAAATTTTGGTGACTCATAAATACCACCTCTAGTCCAAAAACCTATAACAATACCACCTCCTATATAAAATAATACTAATACTAAGCCTACCCAATTGTCTACTCAGTCTCAACCAAATCTAAACAATAAGCAACAACAACAACAAATGTACACTAGTGATGCTCAATAGTGCCCTACATATTCACTAGAAGTATCTAATATCCATTTGAGATCACGTACAACTTTGCCTACACCAGAGTACCCTATTATAATAGATTTTGTAGACACTATTGTGACACCCCTTCTAGAAGCTATATTTCCAAATACCAACTTGCCAACTGATGTACCTAGCAGGACTATTGATCATACCACCGTAAATCCTCCCTTTCCACATAAGCTAAATAAAGAGAAATTTATATCACTAGAAGAAGAGACATTTAATATTGTTGAGTAGCTGAAAAATATGCACATCCAAATTCCCCTATTCCAAGCTATCAAGGATGTTCCTCTTTATGGGAGGCTATTAAGGAAGCATTCCTTAAGAAGCCAGGGTGGAGGAATAAATATCCTCAAACATTCCATGTTGTCAAGCAATTAGAAGATATCATGTTAGGAAAGATAGTGGTACCAAAGTATACAGATCCTAGTAGTCTAGTAGTTAATTTGATCATAAATGGGCAGGCTATGAAAAATTCTTTAGTTGATCTAGGAGCAACAATAAATGTGATGAGTAATGATACAATGCATAGGTTACATATGGAAAGCTTAAATACAACTCCCATAGTGTCACAACTTGCCGATAGTTCAATTGTCACTTCAAATGGTCTCATAGAAGATGTGACGGTGACTTTAGATTTATGGGAATACCCTGCTAATTTTCTTATCTTATCACCTAAAGTAAAACTTGTTGGCTATCTTGTTATATTAGGAAGACCCTAGTTAGTCACCACTAATGCTAAAATTAGCTACAAATTAGGCAGTACGATAATTTCAAATGGTCAAACCATAAGGAAGCTAGAGCTATATCCACCTACCCAACCCCAACCAAACTTGGGAGAACCTATTTAGCTAGATGTAGGGAATGAAGAGGAAGAACTAAATTATGTAGCTCAGCTCATGATGTTGCATAGGCAATATTTTCTAAAAATATAGCAAGAAGGCGATGTTGTATAGAGCATTCTTACCAATGAGTGTATAGTGGCCAAAGATATTGTTGAAAGTTATGTCTTAAAGCTATGTACCTATGAAGATTGTGTCCATCTAGCAAGTCCTAAAATAATTGAAAAATTATTCCCAAGTGAAGTAGCTACAAGTCTAGTACTAGAAGTGTCAATGGTAGAATTAACAACTACTATAGAACTTTCTCTTGGTCATAATCTCCATGTAAACAACAAGTTGTCCCTATCACAATTGGAATTGTTAACCAAGCACCTTCATAAGCATGAAAAATCCTTTGTTTAGGATTATAAGGATATGGTAGGATTCAGCCCTAAACTTTGCATCCATAAGATATACATCAATGATGGACGCTTGCCACTTTGTCAGCCTCAGAGGAGAATAAATCCAACATTGCACAAAATAGTTAAAACTGAGTTACAGAAGTTGTTAGATGTTGGATTCATCTATCTAATCTTTGATAGAAAATGGGTACCGCCATTAGTTTTTATTCCCAATAAAGGAGGAAAGTGGTAAATATGTGTATACTATAGATAATTAAATAATTCCACAAAGAAGGATCACTTTCCTTTACCCTTTATTGATCAAGTTTTGGACACTTTGACTAGAAATAAATACTTTTCATTTCTAGATGGATATAATGGATAGAATTGGATAAGTATTACTCTAGATGATCAAAAGAAAACCAAATTTACATGTCCTCAAGGTACCTATGCATATTTTGTATTACCATTTGGCTTATGAAATGCACCTGCAACTTTTCAAAGAGCTATAATCAACATCTTTGTAGACATATCACATGATTGCATAGAGATATACATGGATGACTTCACTACATTTGGTGTCACATTAGAGGAAGCTTTCAAGAACTTGGAGAAATTACTAATCCAATGTAAAGAGAATAACATGTCTCCCAATAGTGAGAAATGTTTTATGATGATGTAGGAAGGCATGGTATTGGGACATTTTATCTCTAAAGCTAGAATTGAGGTAGACCCTGTGAAAGTAGAGGTAATTCTCACACTCCCTACTCCCACAAAGCAAAAGGAAGTCAAATCTTTCCTAGGACATGTTGTTAGTTTGTGGTGACTAATCAAGAAAGCGCTATAATACTTCATAAATTATTTGGGGCTAACATATGGCCGACATGTTGTAACCCTAAAGCAGCATAAAATTACTTATTTAAAAGGGCTTAGGCTTAGGTATTTTTCATTAAGTTGTGATGCAAAATTGGCTCTTGTGATAATATTGAGCTGTAAGGGATTACATATTGTAATCAGGTTGTAAACACTGGATTGTGATAATATCAGACTTATTTTTTGGTGGACGCAGTCCAAGGATTGGGTGAACCACATTAAATCTTGGTGTCTTGTGTTCTTTTCTATGTGATCTATTATTTTTTGTTATTGCTTATATTTGCATGTAATTTTTATTTCTATCTGTCGTTTAATCCTAACAAGTGGTATCAAAGAAAGGTTGTTTTTTTAGTTATCCTCTATAAGAAAGTCTCACGGTTGAGTGGGAGCAATGGAAAATGAGGGTAAGCTGAGGGTTGATAGGTTTAATGGGCAAAACTTCCAGCTATGGAAGATACAGATGGAAGACTATCTTTATCAGAAGGATTTATGGAAGTTGTTGGAAGGAAAAGCTATTGGAAGCATTCGATTATGCCTGGCACCATTGGTGGCATTTAATATTACAAAAGCAAAGACAATAGAAGAGTTGACAAAAACCCTAGCGACATTGTATGAAAAGCCCTCTACTTCAAACAAGGTATTTCTCATGAAACGTTTATTTAACATGAAAATGGTAGAAGGTAGATTTCTTGCAGATCATTTAAATGAATTTAATAAAATTTCTAGTCAGTTATTTTCTATGGGTATCAATTTTGATGAAGAAATTAGGGTTCTCTTGATTTTGTGTTTTTTGCTTGAAAGTTGGAATGGCTTGGTAATGGCTATGAGTAATTTTGTTCATGGATATAGTACCCTAAAATGTGAAGATGTTATTGGTGTTGTTTTGAGTGAGGAAACTCATAGGAAAACCTTAGGTGGATCTACATTAGGAAGTGCTTTGAATGCACAAAGCAAGGGCAGAAAAACTGAGAGAGGATGTAACTCTAGAAATCATGGGAAATCAAGAGGAAAGTCAAAGGGGGGGAGGTCTCAATTGAAAGGACTAAACAACTACTGGTACTGTGGGAAACTAGATAACAAAAATAAAGATTGCTAGAATTGAAAGAAAAATGAAGGAGATAAACAAGATGGAGACAAGGAGGCAAATATGGTAAGTAAAAAATTCGAAGAGGATGCTTTGCTTCTATCTTTAGAAAGTGTTGATGATTCATGAGTTTTAGATTCTGGTGCTTCATTTCATACTACACCTCATAGAGGTTATTTCATTGATTATGTCCAAGGGGATTTTGGGCTTGCTTATTTGAGGGATAATGAACCCTGTCAGATTGTTGGAAAGGGAAAAATTAAGATTAAGTTGCAGAATGGAAATCATTGGCTACCACATGAGGTAAGACATGTTCCAAGGCTAAGTAGGAATTTAATTTCACCAGGGAAACTTGGTGATGAGGGTTGTGTAGTTACTTTTAATGATAAAAATTGGAAGGTTTCAAAAGGTTCCCTTGTAGTAGAAAAAGATGTGAAAGTAGGTACCTTATATCTTTTTATAGGTCATATTGTTCCTTCTATTTTAATTGTTTCAAAGAAAAATGAAAGTTTAGGAACAATTGTTGTAGTTGAGCAGGGAGAACAAATAGTTGTTGTAGGTTCTGATATAGCATTGTGGCACAACAAACTTGGGCACACGAGTGAGAAAGGTATGAAAGTACTTCATTCAAAGAAAGTTTTTCCAGGTCTAAAACGTGTTAATAAGGATTTCTGTGAAAGTTGAGTGTATCAAAAACAAAAGAGAGTGATTTTTGTAAAGACTAGGAAGGAAACCAAAAAGGAGAAGAAATAGCTTGTGCATAAATATGTATGTGGACCAGCTTAGATATCTTCCCTTGGTGGCTCTCATTATTATGTTACATTTATTGATGATGCCACTAGAAAAGTATGGGTTTATTTCCTTAGACAGAAATCTAATGTATTTCAAACTTTTAAGAAATCGAAATGCTTGGTTGAAATTGAGACTTGTAAGAAATTAAAATGTCTCGGATTTTATAATGGTGGTGATTATTGCAGTCATGAATTTGACCACACAGGAAAAGGGAGGGGCCGAATGCATGAATAGGACTGTAATGGAGCACGCAAGGAGCATGAGGTTGCATGTTGGGTTTCCCTTACACATGTGGGTGGAGGCTATCAATATTGTTGTATATTTAGATTAATAGAGGTACCTCTACTCCTTTGGGTTGTGGTATTCTATAGGAAGCATGGATTGGTAAGAAGGTGAGTTATTCTTTTCTCAAAACATTTGGCTATGAAGTATTTGCTCACATAGATTATGAAAATAGAACCAAGATGGAAGCTGAGTCAAAGAAATGTGTATTTTTTGGAGATGGCATTCATGAATTTGGTTATAGGATTTTGGATTTTGAAAATCATAAAATTGTAAGAAGCAAGGATGTCATATTCAATGAAAAGGTGTTGTACAAAGATCTGTTGCAGCAGTATGAGAAGAAAGAAGATGATTATGTAGTGTGGATGATACTCCAAAAGTTGATGTTCCATCCATTCCTCATGATGTGCAATAACGAAAACAACAAATACTGCACACACTGGTGAATGTTAGACAGTCAACAAGGCACATTAGACCTCCAGAAAGATTCTCTCCCTTTTTCTATTCTATTTTACTTACTAATGCTGGTGAACCTAAAAGTTATGATGAAGTTGTGCAGGTCGATACTAAGATTCAGTGGGAGTCTGTAATGAAAGATGAAATGGACTCCTTGTTGAAGAATAAGACATGGGATTTATGCAAGTTACCTGCAGGTAAAAGAGTTTTATAGAATAAGTGGGTTTACAAGTTGAAAGAAGAGGAAGGAGGTAAGAAAAGATTTAAAGCCAGGTTAGTTGTAAAAGGATTTGCATAGAAAAAGGTAATTGATTTTGATGAGATATTTTCTCCCGTTGTTAAGATGACTTCTATATGTACTATTTTAAGTCTTGTGGCTATTAAAGATTTACATTTAGAGTAGCTTGATGTTAAAAAAACCTTTCTTCATGGTGATTTGGATGAACAAATATATATGGCTCAGCCATAGGCTTCCCATAGGGCTATAGAGTACTCATAGATCATTTGAAAAATGTAAAAGGTTCATTAATTAGAGTCCCAAATCAAAAGTTATGCCTCCTAAAAGTTAAATGTGTTTTGTGGATCCTTCTATTTTTACACTAACTTCTAATTTAAATTATATAACCTTTTTTTTGTCTCCAACCATTAAATGTCCAAATATAAATTGTATTCCTAACCTTAAAACTAAGACATGATACTTACGACCCATTCTTGAGGTGTAAAGGTAGTTTCTGGTGGAGTTAGCAAGAAGGTATTCTAAGAAGGATTTTTCTCTAGAATATTAGAATATTGTAGCCCATAGAGCATGTAGTTGGGTCTATTTTTGTTGTAATTCATGTTGTAGCTTCTCAATTTAGATAATATATGTTTCCTCTTTTATTGTGTTCATTTTGTCTCAAGTTGTGCCCTCATAAAAAATTATAGAACATTCCTTTGTTATAGCCTCCCAAATCTTTCTAAATCATCAAAAACACTTTTTGGACCCACTAGAGAGCTATTTGAATGGTTTCCAAATGGTTCCAAACTAGAATTCAAAACTTTGTGGCCATTAGTGATAGCCAAATGCAACTTTTTGCAAAATTTTGTCATTGACAACTTGACAACTTTTGTATTTTTCATTATAATACTTGAACTAGGACCACTAACACATTAGATATACTTAATATATCATGAAATTGCTCTACCTACATGTACACGGGGTAATTTCATTGGTTTGACCCCATTGGATCTTACATTTGCAATTTTTTTCCTAATTGGGTCTAAGTTACATTTTTGTGCCAAATTTGGGTTACATTATCTCATACCCAATGCATACTTTGTCCACATAACCTATGTGACCATACTACATACTCCCTACTCTACTTGGAGCCTAATTACTTTGGGTCCTTATTACAATGCTTGGGTGCTCTTGCACCACCCACATGTTACCTTGTGTACCATCCTAAATTAAATTCATTTCAACTTATGATCATTTAGCACCTATTCAATATAATTTAATGATAAAACTATATTTTAGTCTCTTAGCCATCATCCTCTTAAATATGATCTAGGGAGGACCTAATAAGTCATCCTTAGCATTCCTCTTCTATATTCAAAAAACTTGAGGTATAATCTATTCATCTAGGTCCTCCCCTTTTCTTTCATGTCAATTAGCATGACTCATTTTTACATTGAAATGGGTTTTCTTTGAAATTTGGACCTCATTTTTAGATTATATGAATTTTTTTGGAGTCCCAAGTTTATCCTAGGTGCTTCTAGACTTAATCATCAATAGCGTAGTGGACCCCTAATGGTCCCTTCAAGGGTGCAATGTGTCCTAATTTGGCCTTATTTTGGGTCCTAGCATTTCATAACTTCTCAAGGTTCAGTTCAAAATTAGGTTTTTGAGCCTAATTAGTGTACATGAGGAAATAAATATGAGTCCTATATAAACACCCTCAATTACTTCATTTGGAAGATCATATCCATGTGGACTATCAAGAAAGCAAGCATACTTACACTCCAGCAAGATCAAGAAAGCATTTCTCATGTAGAAGAGCCAATGTGGACCTCCTTATATGTCTTCACACATTTGCAAGCTGGAAGAAAGGAGGCTCGAAAACATCCTTTCAAGAAAGAGATTTATTCATCTTCCTCTGCATATTCAATTCAAGCATTCAAGATTCAATCATGGAGTAGTAAGTATGGATAATGAGTATGGCCTAGAGTACTTTACCCTTGGGGGCATGGTATGCTTTCTATGTTATCCTTAGATCTATGCATTTCTATTTCATCTACATTCAAGAACCATACTTCATGCTAGGGTGTTGGATCTAAGGATTTGGATCCTTGCATTTGCACATTCAATTCTTATACATGAGCATTACACACATTACAATTTCAAAACAATTATTTGTGGAGGTGGAAATCACCAATATATGGAGTTCACTAAGGAAAAACCCTACATAGCCACCCAACATCCCACAATTCAGATATCAACAAATCTTGAAAGGGAAAAAAAAGTTGCAGATTAGAGTACCCTTTTCACCATTTAGCAGAACTGCAAAATTATAATCAACATCAGATTCTGTCATCATGGGTGCACCTCACCCCTGATGATCCCATTTTCCTTGGATAGATAGTTAAAATATTTTTAGGTTTTATTTGCCTTATAGTGTCCATCTTGGATGCAGTTCTATTCACTCTCAGAAGAAGCATGACATACATAAATCAAGGTTCCAAATCTCAAGACTGTAGACACCTAAATTTGATTATATCATTTTGGTAATCTAATTTAGCCATCTCTAAAGGCATCATTAATTAAATTCCTATTTAATTAATCCTTTTCCATCCCCTAGCTGATTAATTTAATTAATCATCTATAGTCCTAATTGATAAATCAAATAACCTATCATTTATCAATTAAATCATATTCTTCTATCTAATTCCAAAAATCCCCATTTATTAAATAAATCTATTTGACAAATAAAATCCTCAAATCCAAAAACCCCTAACCTATCCCTAATCCTCCATTTAGCCTAATCCACCCCATCCACCCATGCTAACCTAGCTTAGCCACTAACTCACCCACCCTCATTAATGCCATCCACTTGCACATCTCTAACATCCTTAATCTAATCCTAAACCCAAGCCTAATCCACCCCCTAATGTTGTCACATTCCCTAAACAAGTTTAAGACTTTCCTAAACCAAACCAAAGTCTCCCCTCAAAAATCCCAACCACCAAGTCATGAGTGCTCTTACAAACCATAAAAGACTCTTACAAGCCCACTCATGACTTTACGTCCATCTTCCACACTCTTCCCTCTTCTACACTCATTCCTCTTACATCTCTCTTACATACTCAACCCCACTCATCATGCCTTTAACCAACCCTTTACCCTACCCTCTCACACTCATCCTCCTTGTGACAAGTGTAACCTTCCCATTGGTGCTAAACAAGCACAATCCATGTACTCCCCTTTGAGTGCATCTTAGCCCTCCTTGACCATCTCCCCATCCTTGCATCTAAGCCCTCCATCCCTCTACCCCTTGGCCTATAAATTGAATCCCATCCTAAGCCATTTCATCAACAATCTTTGAGCTAGAGTTACCATGCTATTTTGGGAACCAAAGTCATCAATATTACCCTTATAATGCCAAATTGAGAGCTCACAAAGCTACCAATTTTCCATTACCCATCTCCACCATTGAAGCAACTTTGAGCATCTTGAGCATACATCCACATCAAAGGACGAATCTACAAAATCAAGAAAAGCATGGAGTGTTTTCTCCTTTGAGGTTTTGCACTTCTTATTTGCTTTTGTTTGTCTAAACATATATGTGAATTTAGTTTTAGTTTGTGAATGTTTACTTTATTGTTAATGTTCTTTGCATACTAAATCTTGTTCTACAAAGACAAGTACCTTTATTCCTTTTTTTCAATTCAAAATTTCATTTATGCACTTGTCTCATTTCATGTATTTCTTATATTTATAAATAATTAGTTTAAATCTCAAGGGCAAGTGACACTCTTTTCATACTTTCATAATCCTTAGATCTTAGCTTGTGTTGACACTCCTTTATCCCCTTGCATTAACCTACTAAGATTTGGCACCTTTGAGGGTTAGTTGGAAAGATTTATTCCCTTGGACTCAAATATTTTTGAGTTGTGTGTAGTTGTGTGATGAACTTTGGGTTAGTTACCCTGATTCATATTCCCCCCTACACATTTTGGAAAAGCCCTAGACCCCTGTGGATCTAATTTTTGAGGTTATCATTTGTGCCAAAAGATTGAAGATGACAAGTATAAGAAAAATTACTAAGTTTACACTATCATCTTAGGAAGTTCTATCAGAGGTCATAATGCTAACTTAATATTAAACTTCTTACCTTATTGGAAATGGTAAGACTTATCAATGAAGAAAAGGGAAAAGTCAAAATGGTTTATGGGAAATCCTAATTATGCCATTAAGTGAGGAAAAAGGATATTAGTTAAAAAATAGAAGAGAAAAAAGAGAGAAAGGAGAGTTGGAGAAGTTATATTTGCATGAGTATAGTGATTGTTGGAATAGTGAACAAATGAAACAAGCTATGAGAAAGAGATTAGATAGTGAAGATAAAAGTGGACCTATCAACCAAGAAGGAAAGGAAAATACAGGTCAAACTCTTGTTGTTTATACCTAACAATTTTTTCAAAAAGGTTGTAAAATCCTTTAACAAGGTGGTCTTTAACAAGACTTAGAAGTTCTTATTTTGAACTTATTGTAAATCCTTTAATAGGATGAACACTATATTAGTGGGATTGGATCTCTTAACAAATTATTCTTTAATAGGAATAGTGATACTCTTAATAGGGCACTAGATACTTTTAATAGAGTGTAGTCATTCAGAAGATGACATTATTTTAATCTCTTAACTGTGAACCTTGTTGCTCCATTGATAAGTTGTGGGTATCATCCCCACTGCATTTTTTCCCTCTAACTAAGGGTTTTATACCAAAATCATTGTGTTATGTGTTTTCAATTTTATTGTTTGGTTATTTAACATTACTATACATCATGTGAACACATTAACTATCAATAATGTTATTGATTCATAGAAAGATTATCAGTTTAAGTATATGAAAAACTATTGGTGTACATCATGAAAACATTTTAAAGTGAAATCTAGAAGGTACTAATTCATCACTAGGAATGACAATAATGGATTAATAGAGGGGTCGACCCAAAAATTAGAAATTGCATACTCAAACATAATTAAGTAAGTTAAGTCATGCATGCTAGGTTAGGTATAATCATTTATCCATCTCTTATAATACTTAGCTTGTATAGAAAACATGTTCCCACATACAAAATCCTTTTATCTCTAGTGTAGAATAATTCTTCTCCTTTACAAGAAAATAGTGTTGATTAATCAAATAGCTACATTGCCATGAAATGATCTCTTCACAACATTATATGAGCACAACAAAGTTCATGTGCTTCTCATAGTTCTTCCCTCACAAATATAACTTAATATTAATAAAACTTATTTGAGTATCTCACTTCCCTTGTCTAGTCCACATTTCAAAGTCTCATTTATATATAATACAATCCTTGTCCTAATTAAAATAAAAAAATACATCAATCTTTTTCTAATTCAAACCTTTTACATTGACACCCCAAAAAACTCATGTTCAATACATAACTTGATAAATTACGGTCCATATAGACCAAAATAAGTTGTCCCATATCAATATTGATAATTGAACTCTCTCCATTTAGAAGTGTTTGAATTTAATTTAGAAATAATTTATTCTTCCTCTAGCATCTCAACTCTTCCATACTATAATGAAGTGCATCTATTATATGAGATGCAATGCTACCTTCTGTGAAGATACAATTAATATCAAGAGGCCCAATCACATATTAAGTTTTTGAATATCTACTATGATTCCTTCAATTGAAAAATTGAGTCAATGCATGTGGTTGATATCATCAATAATGAGTTTGAAATCTCTCTCTATTGATAACACTATAGTTTCAATCTTGAGATGAAATTTATGACTTCATATGAGGTACATTCTTTCAACTTGTTTTTTTATATTATTATGAAGAATACCACTATAAGTTGTCACCATCTCTTTAGATTCCATTCTAATATCTCCTCTTATAGAAAAATTACTCTAGGGTTGTCTTGTACCCTGATCAAAATGTAGTTTGAACCATTCAAGTTTGTGGGAGTTCATTTAATGTTCCTTCTATTAATCTCAAATTAGTTTTGACATATGAGTGACTAGACACTTAGTCATATTCACAAAGTGCATGGCAAAAAAGTAGTGCATGTCAAGCATAAGTTGTCAGATAATGAATTTTGAGTGAATTGTATAGTATGTGTCAAGCACAAGTATTTTTTGACTAGATAGTTAGTGTCAATTCACTCTAGTGAAGAGAAAAAGTATTTGACAAGTGATTCAAATGCCAAGTGAATAGTAGATGATAAGTCATTCAGAAGATGAGTCACAACATTGAAGATATAGGGGATGTCAAGCATCAAAGGATTTAAGTGTTGTGTACACAATTTTGGACATACTTTTTTGTAATGTCACAAACTTCTAGTATGTAAATCATTTTTGAGATGACTTAGGATTTTTTGTGATTCTAGAAGATAATAATGAATCCAAATTGAGAATCCGTATGTAGTACATGAAACCAATCAGATTGAGAGATGTTCTAAGCAGAAAAATGGGTGAATTACAATCGTTGATTCCTACCTAACCTGAGGTCACCTAGGTCTTCTTAAGGAGGGAAAAACCTAAAGATTTTATGAGTGAAGAGAGAGGTTTGCATGTGCAGACAGAGCATTTATGGTAGCTAATGAGTTGTGATAGAATAATGGATTGTAGAATCAGTTAGAGAGGACAAAGGAAAGAAGAGAAGAGGATAGAAGCAATACATCTGATCAAAGAGGATTAGGTATATGCTAATAAAGAGAAGATCTGATATCTAGTAGAGAGGTGCTAATCAAAGGATCAAGGCTAAGAAATTCTAATAGATGAATCAATAAAATCACTTAACATAGTAGTCCTAATAGGATTTTGTAAATGCTTTAATAGGCTGCTTACTTCATTGTAAGTTGAAGTCCTTTAACCAGGCACACTTCTAATAGGGTGTTGAAATCCTTTAACAGTGTAAAGTCTAACAATCTTTGCAAGCCTTTAACAAGGTAGACCTTTCATAGGGTAGATCATAGTTTATGATCAAACATTGTAACCTTCATTAGATACACTTTACACTTGTAGTAGTGAAGATTTATAGGTATCATCTCCACACCAATTTTACCTTCTCATTGAAGGGTTTCTAGGTAACCAAATATCTTGTGTCATATGTGTTGAATGTTATTTTATTTCATGCTATAGATGCATATGTTTAGTTTGGTATTTCATTTTACATTCAAATTATGAGATGGATGTGTGGGGAATGTTTTAATGGAAAAAGTTTCAAAGTATTGATTCACGCGCCCCCCCCCCCCCCCCCCCCCCGAGTTTACTTTCCCTATTGTATTTCCAAGAATTGGTATCAAAGCCTTGTTCTCTTGAAAGGAAAGCTTTGTAACTTCGAGGAAACATCTTGAAGATGAAAGTCTAAAAGTTAGGAAAAGTCATTGAGAACCAAAAGATTGAAATCTAGCTTTCCCTACATTAGTTGAATGAAGCAAGAGATGAGTTGAAGTGCTCATTAAAGAGAAGGAAAGAGATAGCTATTGAGGAGAATGACACACATTACCAAGAGGAAGAAACTATTATATTAATGGAAGAGAAAGATGGATTTCCCTAGCCCCTTTCAATAGTAGGGGTAGG
This sequence comes from Cupressus sempervirens, assembly GCA_028749045.1. Classification (NCBI taxonomy): domain Eukaryota; kingdom Viridiplantae; phylum Streptophyta; class Pinopsida; order Cupressales; family Cupressaceae; genus Cupressus; species Cupressus sempervirens. The sequence goes on from CM053785.1 coordinate 198,217,270, forward strand.
GGCTTGCTATAATGGTACTTCTTCTCTCCACTAATTACAAGAAAAGGTGCACACCTAGTTGGTAGCCTTAGATATTGTGATGCTAATACCAAACCTCTTCTCTAATAATATAGATGGGGGCACAATAAAATAATAGGCACTTACCCTTACCCTTACACTTACCATTACCCTTACCCTTAAAATAGTATGGGTAGGGGTGCCTAAAATAGACCAAAAAATTCTAGGGCAGGGGCCCCTTCTAGATTATTGGGCATGGCCCCAAGTAGTTCTACTATTTCTCATTGATGTTGCAGGTAGGGATGTATATAGCTCTATGCCCTATGACTAGAGTGAATCAACCTTTTGAAACAATCATGAACTATACCACCCACAATTTAATCTACCTTAATAATCTATTTCAGGGGTTTGTGTTAGAGTAATAAGATATTTCCTTGTTAATTAAATCACTTTGATTTAATTATTAAGTCACTTATTATCTCTAGTTTACTTAATCTAAACTTTAGGCATATAATAATTAATTCTTTTATTAATTATTATCATGTAATTTAGGCTTTACCCTATTAGGGTTTTGATCTCCTTTTATAAGGATTTCTCTCTTTGTAATTCATTTATTGACTTTTGATAATAGCAATTTATCTTTTTCCTCATCAAGAATGTCTTATCTATTGATTTGGGAATTCCAGCCTACATAGATTTTTTCTTCTCTCTTTCCATGATAGGTGTTTGCATGTAGGTGATTATTGAGAGCTATAGGGTTGATCTTTCATCAACTTCAATAGTTTGCAGATGTGAACTTAAGTGAATTTGATGTAGTGGTTGTAGATCTAATGGAATATAATGGTGTCGTAACTAAAGAGGTTAAAAATCTTAATATAGAACAATAAGTCCAATCAGTATTGCTATGTGAGGTGACTGAGTAGAAAAAGAAACTTGAGGAAGACAAAGTCATGATAGAAGATGATAGAAGGATATTGACCAATTTACTGGAAGAGAAGACATCAGAGGTGAATATGATTGCTCACATATAACTAGAAATAATGAATCAAATGATGATTACCAATCATGAATTGAATGGAAAATATATTGAGATCACAATCCTAAAATTATAAAATGAACAACTAGGAATGAACTGAAAAGAGAAAAGGAAATTGCTGAAAGTTTCAACAAACCTAGTGAAGCCATCAAGTACTTTGAGAAGTTGATGAGATCTCCTAGATCTAATGATGATACTACTGGATTGGGATACACTAGCATTGAGGAAGGAGATTCATCTAAAAATAGTGAACATAGGAACAACAAAGGTAAGACTACAAATCCACTTGTCACAATTGTGGAAAGCTAGGTCATACAATAAATGTGTGGAGGAACAATAATGTAAATCAAAACCCTATGAATAAAGTCATGGGTAACTGCCATAAATAAAACAAGGAAGGACATCATGCACATGAATATAAGACCAAGACTAAAAGCACACAAATATTTGAAGGTTACTACTATAACTATAAGAAATATGGACATAGAGCATATGAGTGCAATTCCAAGCCTAACTAGTCATCAAACAAGCAAGAAAAGGTAAATCATGCTAACAAATTTTATAATTCATATTAAAATACAAGGTATAGGGTTTCCAATATTGTCAAGAGTGTGGATATGTTCCTAAGAATTGCATTAGAACACATTACAGACGTAATTATAGTAGATGGTTGAGTCAAACTACATGCTTTAGTTGTTTGAGGACTGGTCACGTCAGTAGAAATTGTCCAACTCATTCAAAAGCACCAAGCAATGAATTCAATAAAGGAAAAGAGAAGATTTATGTTGACAAAGTCAAAGTGCAGATGAACAAAACATGGAGGAAAAGATAAGATTGCAGCACATTAAGTTTAGATGAGGTCACTTCATCCAATGGATTAGGTGATGAGATCACCCCAAACTAGGTAATCAAAGGTTATGTGGGACTGATATTTCATAGATATATTCTTCATGGATTCCAAGAATCTAATCTATGAAAAGATTATATATGCATGAATTAAGACGAAATGTATTTGGTTATAACTTCAAAGAAATCTATAAGTTTTGTTAGTTTTCATGTTGCTACCGGGAGCAAATGAAATTTAGTTGATGCCGAGATACTAAAGGTGATAGTATTGGCCGAGCTCATTGTGGTTTCCAAGCCTAGAAAAAATCATCTGTAAGCCAAGTGAGTTCAAATTTCTATGATAGTTGAGCTTACAACTATGTAAGCACTAAGCATTTATTGTCAAGTTTTAAGGGTTATATGATCAATTTTTGACTCATTTGAATTCATTGAAGATTGAGGAGAGCACGAAAAGCATAAGGAAAACTGAGGTGAAGGATTGAAGCATTTTTTAACTAGATTCAATTGCTACTCATCATCAATCATCAGATTCATAAGGTATCTATTGTGTGCCAAACTACGATGTCTGAATTATCACAAATCCTAGTTATTTTTAATGGGGTTTAGTTCTAATATTGTTAGGAAGGAAGGAAAGGAAATTTTGAACGTTTAATTAATTAGCAATGAGGTTAAACAACCACCCTTCTAAGCTATTCCAAAGATTGCATACAAGGGAGATCCAAGTGTTGTGTTATCGTTGATACTACCACAGGTTTTGATGATATAATATGTAAGATGTTGCTACACATGTAAGGTTAGATGTATTGGAGACATGGAAATTAGAGATTTTTATAGCCAACTATGTGTTGATGGAGTCTTGAAAGAGGAAAACAAAAATGTAGAGAGAAAAGGGTGAACCTGTTCCCTAGATTTTCCAAATGTATTAAAAAAAGGATTAAGATAATACTAATAAAAATACATGATCACTCTGTATGGTTGGAAAATGGACCTACCAAGATCACTAAAAGGATCATTCAATGAGTAATAGGGTATCCTATCCTAGATAGACCCAAGACCATGCAAAGTGACGCTAAGGAGGTAATTGAGAAGAATATAGGGGTTGTGTGGAACAAAAGAGGGATGAAAATTGACAAAATTTTAGATCCCCTAATTACATTTGCTGTGAGAATAATTTCTCACAAGTTCTTTCAATCTAGTAGATTGAATAGTGTATCTTGTATGGCTATGGATTTGGGCTACAAGATAGTGAAGAAGAATCACTCTTATGACCTTGCTGAGTTACAACTCAAGCAATTGTCAAAAAAATTGGGAGCCCTAAGGAAGACAAAGAGTGAAAAATGAAAATTTAGTTCACTACTCATTTGCATATTATTTTATATGTAAAATACATTTTTCTCTTTTGGAAAAGTTGCTTGGAAGACGAATAGGTCTATTGCAGTTCAAATTGGAGAGTTCATAGAGAAACTTGGGGACAACTTTGAGTTAGTCATAACAAGATATTTTGAAGACTTTAAGAAGTCTATGAAATAGAGACCGAGGATACTAGTGTCACTAGTAGAGAAATATTATGATGATGTTTATTTTCTAGTTGATACTGATTTTACTTATGTACAAGTAGTTGTTCCTAAGGTCAGATAGCTTAGGCCATTTCCCTATGGAATCAATGTGGATGAGACATCAACATCCATCACAAAACTATTAAAAAAAGAAGTAGACAAGAGTGTAACCTCATTTTGAAATTCTAAGGAAGCCAAATCAAGAATTAAAATAGATTTTAAGACAATTTTTGTGGTAAGAAAGTAAAACAAAATTGTGAAGAAGCTAAAGGAAAGACTCTGTGAAAGGGGAGAGGAGGAAGAACAAGAAAAAGATGATGAGGATGATGAAGATGATCAACCTATCCAAGCTCCTCTTGCAATAACACAAGGCCAAGGAGAGGACCAAGAATAAGTGGAACATGATGAAGGTGTTAAGGGAGAAGAAGCCAATGAAGCACCTAAACCTACAAAGAAGAAGAAAAGAAAATCTAAGGAGACTATAGTAAAGAAAGCAAGGAAGGTTGTGAAGCTAATAGAAAAAAAGCTAGAAGTACCTGTTACTAGGGCTAGTATAAGGGCTATTGCAAAGAAGACATAGGAAGCTAACAAACCTAAAGAACTATTGCTACTATAGAGTAGAGTCAGCAAGATCAACCAAAGAGGAGGAAGTATATAGATCTAGATGAATTAGATGAAGAGAGCACTAAATCAAATAACAATAATCAATTCAAGTGGTAAGCCATAGTCCCTCTTCTAATTTAGACAACCTATGTGACAATATTAAGAACAATGCAGATTTTTTAGGGTTCACTCATGTTGAGTTTGGAAAACTTGGGAAGGTAGAAATGAACAAGGTTAAGGAATCTATATATAATATGATGGCCACATTTAAGAACACACCTATTGAGCTTGCCAACTCTTTACCCAAAAGTCTATATAATAGAGTTGAGAAAAGATGACAATATAATTTAACAATTGAAAGAAATATAAGGGAGACTACTCTAGCTAGAGTAATGCTAGATTTGGACAAGTCATCTATGACTAAGGCCATAAAAAAATACAAGGGGAGATTTTCTCCTAACTATAGAGCCTTTAACATTTTGCAAAATGACAATGAGGAAGTTGTCAAATAAAGCACCCAGATATGGAAGGTTATCTATGGGTTTACAATACAAAAGGAAATTGAACAAGCATCCAAGAAGAGGTTTCAAATAAAGTTTGATGAAAATATTTCTAGTTCCATTGTACTAAGATAGGTTGAGTTAGAAACCAAGATGGAAGATGTGAGGAAGGTGTTCGGTAATATCTTTTTTCTATACGCAAAGTTGTGTGATGTAAATCTCTTCACACAAGAGGTACAAAGGTATGTTGACCAATTGGAAGGAGATCCAAACTTTATAGGTAAAACCCTAAAATCATCTCCTAGTCAAAATCAGTCACATTTTCAAAGACTCATATCTACTCAAGGTCACCTAGCTGCATTACATATACAAGATAAAAACATTTGGGCGACCTTGATAAGTATTCAAGCCATATTGACCCCACACATGGAGGTGTTGCACAAGGAACTAGCCTTTGCAGAAACATTGATGAAGAAAGTTTCTCATCTTTCTACTTTTAAAGGCTTAGTAGACCTTGTTGTCAAGCTAGATGTTCAATTTCACTCTCTAGAGGTAGCATGCAACACTGAAGATAATAATGGAGATCCATAATTTTTTTTAAAGAAAAACACACTATTCATGTACCACCTAGGACATATGTGTCAAAAAGGGGGATATTGGTTAAAGAGGGGTATTGAAGAAAAGGAGAGAATACCTAAAGGCGGAGTAAATGTAGAAATAAAGTAAGCCAACAATTGAAGCAAATTTACTCAGCAGGAGTAATGGATTCAAATACATCACAGAACAATCAACTCTGGAGGAGTTATAAACTTTTGAGGTATGACTAATAAGTCATAAGTTTTGAAATTTTTTGAAGTTTTGAAATTTTGTATACAAGTCAATTAAAGATTATAGATTATTTGAGTTATGCTTAAAGTTAAGGAAATATATGGATGCCAAAGTGTTTTTTCCACTCATGTCAAAGGGAGAGATTCTTAATCTTAGATTGGTTTTGACATATGAGTGACAACACACTTAGTCATATTCACAAAGTGTGTGTAGAGTAAGTAGTGCATGTCAAGCATAAGTTCTTAGATAATCCATGTTGAGAAAATTGTACAATATGTGCTGAGCACCAATATGTGTTGAGCAGATAGTATTGAGTCACTCTAGTAACAAGCAAGTTAGAATTTGCCGAGTGATTTAGATGCCAAGAGAATAGTAGATGTTGAGTCATTCAGAGGATGAATTATATCATTGAAGATATAGTGGATGCTTGGATGTCAAGTATTAGAGGCTTCAAGTGTCAAGTAAATATTTTTAGACATAGTTGTTTGTAATAGCACAAACTCCTATGTAAATCATTTTTTGCTAACTTAAGGATTATTTTGCAATTCTACATGATAAGAACGAATCTATATATAGAATCACTATGTAGTATATGTAACCAATCAAATTGAGGGATGTTATAAGTAGAAAAATGGGTGAATCACAGTCATTGATTCCTACCTAACCTTAGGTTACCTAGCTCCTCTTAAGGAGGGAAAACCCTAAAGATTTTATGAATTAAGGGAGAGGTTTGGACAAAGCATTCATGGTGGCTAAGGAGTTGTGATAGAACAATAGATTGTAGAGTCATTTAGAGAGAACAAAAGAAAGTAGAGAAGAGGATAGAAGTGATATATCTTATCAGAGAGGATCAAATATACAATAGTAAAGAGAAGATATAATATCTATCACAGAGGTTCTAATTGAAGGATCAAGGCTGAGACATTCTAATAGGTGAATCAATAAAATCTCTTAACAAAGTAGTCCTAATAGAATTTTTCAAATCCTTTAACAGGTGCTTACTTCATTGTAAGTTGAAGTTCTTTAACTAGACACACTTGTAACATGGTGTCAAAATCCTTTAGCAGGGTAAGATCTAACAATCTTTGTAAGCCTTTAATAGTGGAAAGCTTTCATAGGGTAGATCAAATTTTATGATCAAACATTGTAACCTTCATTGGATACACTTTACAAATGCATTAGTGAAGATTTCTAGGTATTATCTGCACCCCAAATTTTCCTTCTCATTGGAAGGTTTCTGGGTAACAAAATATCTTGTGTCATATGTGGTGAATGTTATGTTCTTTCATGCTATGGATGAATATGTTTAGTTTGGTATTTTAGTTTACATAAAAATTTTGAGATGGATGTGTACCTTTGAAGGTGGGAATTGCAGAGCTCTTGTGGTAGATAAGATCATTGGAAGAAAGATTATTATCAAGAAAATCCAAAGGTACATTCTTTCCTTAGTTTACTATTACGCATAATTTTCTTTTGTCAAAAGGGATGGAGACACTTAGAAAAATTTCTAGACAAATACCAGATGGCTCAATCCCATTCTTGCTTTATAGACCTGAAGGGTTTTTATGAAATGTTCAGAAAAAGAATCAAAAGCCAAAGCCTAGAAGCACCTTATTTATTTTTCTGAAGATATAGTTTGAAATGTGTTTTCATTACAAGAACATGGAATTAGAAAAGAAAAGTGGAAAGTTTATAGCAAGGTCCTTGATTTTATAAATGCTTTTGAGCCATATTATGATCCCCTTGCTGATAAAAAATTATGGGTTGCAAAGATCGATATGCTTATGGATAATTTTGTTGGGTTCATGCAAACTTTGAATGAGAAGGAAATTTTGACCCAAACCTATCTAGGCAAGGCCACTAAGGTAGAAAATATGTTGGCTAATAGATTAATTATAAACCTAGGCCAATATACATTATAGAGAAAAGTTGGGTATGTAGTGGCAAAGAGTGTACAACCTGTACCTCTTTACAAGAGACAAATTTTTGAGAGCCCACTTGCTACACTTGCTCCCAAGAAATAGAAATAGGAATAGGGATCTTCTTCTAGGTTTGAAGATTATTCTCCCACCCAAACTCCACTATGAATAGATGATGAATTTTCTCTAAGAGAAAAATTGAAAAAAATGGGCGGAGAGAAAAATATTGTTATAATTATGACACATAGAATAAGGAGTGCCTGAGGAACCCCCTATGCCAACATTAGCTCTCACTATGGGAGACTTCAAAGGTAAAGAAATATATCTTGTAGTAGCATAGGCATCTAAGAAATTCTTAGATGATGAAAGTTTTGTTAAATCAAGGCATTTTCTCAGTTGTTGTTGAGAAAAAATATTGACAATTTTGAGGCAAAATACAAAATGATTAAAATAGAGCAACCTGGCATACAAGACTTTGAAATTGAGCAAGAGGTTAAAGCTAATCTCATGGAGGAGTTTGCATAGATAACTCCTAAAATGGGAAGACAATTGCTAAAGGATTTAGGAGTCTTAATATTTCTTGAAAGGGATATTGCAAATGCTACGATTTTTTGACACTATGAAGAAAGCAAAAGACACCTAGTTCAAAACTGACGAAGAAGTTGGACAAGCCCATAAGGGGTTGAAATACAGTAATGACCATCAAGCCTTGGTAATATGGTCTATTAAAAAAAGAGACAAGACTAGGATGCAGGAGGTCTTAGATGCTGAATATATAGGCAGCCTCATGGTTTACAAGGTAGATGAGGTGGACAGTGGTAAAGTTGCTAGGATAACCAAATAAATGGAAAATTTTGGTTTGGTAGTTATTGCCAAGGACAAAAATAAGTTCCTAGAATTAAATGCCAAATTTGAAAAGGTGCTAGAGGCCTATGAAGAAAGAGGGAACAAAATACACTAGATAGAAGGATCAATTGCTCAAATGAAGAAATAATTGGGGAAGAGGAAAATAGGAGAAGAATCTAATTAGCCAAGAATTACTTATCCTCCTTGTCCTCCAATTGCACCTTGCAATACTTCTCCCCTTATAGAATTACCAAATACCCCACAGCGACTCCAAGCATACACAGTTGAAGAACTTGAAGAAGGAAAGGCTAAGCTCTAGTCATTACATGTAGAGCTAGGAGTGTAGTATGAAAATAAATTAAGAGACTCCATTATGTATCTAGTAGACAAGGTAGAATGGTCTGTATTTTATCATAAGTTGTCAAAAATAATGGATATATGGAATGAGTTAAAGGTAATGAGGACACCCTAAAGCCAATTATGAAAAAGTGGAACAGTAGGGATAGTGATGTCACAATTTTATGTTATTTAATCACTAGTCTTTCTTGTGAGTAGGTAGAGAAAACTTTTGATATGAAAAATAGCTTATCTAATATTGATAATGGATGAATTATGTTGTAGAGGAGGATTTTTAATTATTTCTCAAAATATCTTGATAAAGGTTTTGAGCTTTTCCCTCATGCACTCAAGGCCATAGATAAATTGAAAGATATAGAAGAATGGGCCAAAGAGCTTGATGAATTAATGTGCATCAGATTGAATAATGCCATCAATGAAAAGGGCCACATATGGTTTGCCAAAACAACTAAAGAAGTTGTTCAAGTTTAGACATTCTTTGATTCTTTCAAAAAAGATTTTTATGAAATTGAGAAATTGGGAGAGGATGTTTTGAATAAGCAATTAGAGATATTAAATTTTGATTGGCTAGATGATACACTTTTCAACAAATAGATGGTAGATCTTGCCCAATCAAATCAATTGATAGCTAAAGAAACTGATGAAAGTGGTGTGGACTCAGATGAGTTATAAATAATATATGCACTAGAAGAAAGAAAAGATGATCAATTGGTTGTAGAAATGGAAACAGTTAGTCAAATTGATGATTTGGCAATAGAACAACCAATTGTAACTATGGACATGTCAATTCATGATGATTTAGAGGGAGACCAATGAGTTGTAGTAAATTTCCAAATATCAAAACATGATACCTCATATGTAAAGCAAATTGCCCCATAGTTGGAAAATTAATGACAACAAATGGACCAGTCATTAAACAAAGCCCCTCAACAATGAGATGATGCTACGAAAATGGCCCCACAACAAGAAGATTCATGATAAAGACATTCTGTTGTACAAATTTTTGTCTTATTATGACAATGATTTTTTGTTTGTAATATCTTTTTGTCTTAAAAAAATCTGTCATTCTTCTCTAAGCCTGAAGCTTGTTGCATCTCATGCTATATTAATGAGATCACAAAACTAGAGAATGTAAGGAAACTCAGGTGCAGAAATAGCTTCCTACACTAATCTCTTAAGAGAAGTATGGTGCAAATCCTATTAAAATCTTTTACACTTACAAATTCAATATCATGTAAACAAAAATATTTCAGCAAACCAAGCATATAGAAAATAGAGAGAGAAAGAAACACATAACACAAAGATTTTTCGGTGGGGAAAAACCTTTTGGTATAATAACCCCACCCCTCTAGAACCTGCACAATGTATTATCTTCAACACAAGGTTACAATACAGTTGCAATGCAAGTTCAACAACAACAACAGAAGACTCTAGTAGCAACTCACAGTACCAACAATATACTATCATGCATTGCTTCTCTTCGCAACCCTAAAAATGCATAAAACATGCGCTTCACTTTAGGGCTACTCCCAAAAGTAACCGTATTAGGGTTTTATCAGTTGCCACATGTCTTCACCTATCATTGAATCTTCCTGACATAGCTCTTATGTGTCATAGGAATCCATCATAACCATTTTAGATGCCGACACAATTGGGATAGAGTGTACAGTACTCAAATTTATCAGTTGCCACATGTCTTCACCTATCATTGAATCTTCCTCACATAGTTCTTACGTGTCATAGGAATCTGTCATAACCATTTTAGCGATGATCTCCTTATACACAATTCAAGATGCTGACACATCAACATTATTTGCAAGAAATACATTTTACAAAACAAATAATAAGAATAGGAATTATCCAAGGTTGAGACACCTTATTCCTAACAGAGAAAAGGTCAAAATTCTATATAATTTGAGTCTTAGAATATTTTTGTAGTTGGTCCAGTAATCTCTATGTGAATTTTATGATGTATTCATCTTTGCATATTAGAGAGTAATGAGAACATGGAAGGATTAAGTGTATAATCTTGAGTTATTTAGAATTTGATGCCAGTAATGTATTATTTTCAAGGAAAATAAATACAAAGGGAAGGTTCTATAAATCTCCGTGTCTCTGAATTTTGTCTCCTATTTCATATATTTGAAGATTTGAGAATGAATAAATAATGTTCTTTCATTTTAATGTAGCTTGGATGGGTTGTCTATTTGGTCATTGATTTCTCTTAATTCAAGGAATTAAATAAATGCTTTCATTGAATTGATAGGTTTTCTAGGTGTGTGGGAGCATATTCATAAGAAGAGAATTTAGAGTTAATTGCTGATAATTTCAATTGTAAGGCAACTAAAGAGATCAAATTTTATTGGTGTGATTTTCTCTATACCAATGGATAAGGCACTAATCACTACTTAGAATGCAAATTTTTGAGTTCATGGGGTTGCATAGAGCACCAATATAAATCAAATCACGCTTTACTTTCTTATATGAAGAGGTAAACTATAGGTCAACACTTATTTGCAATAATCCCTTGTATGTCATTGTTAGCTGCTATTGTCAAGGATTATTTGTAAAGTATAGAAGAGTTGTGACCATTCTCTACTATAAGGGATAGAAGTGAAATAGAAAGACGGTGTTAATAAACATATGCCGAAGTCAAGAATCATAAACCAATTATATGTCCATATATCCCCCAAACCTAAAGAGTATAGAATCACTATGATTCTATTGAAGTTAGATCCAGATCTGAAGTGTTCTTAGTTGATTATAGGAAGTTGCTAACCCTTAGACCAAGTTTTATTTTCAAAACTTTGGTATTAGGTATGTGTTGCTTAGTAGTTTTGAAATAGCAACAGATATAATGGCCAAGTTTATTTCCAATCCGTCAAAAAAATTGTCCATCCCAAAAAACTAGTGGGAGTCTTAGCATGTAAACCCACACTAGCGTAGTCCTCTTTAAGTTTTCCTTAGGATCAAACCATGGATTCCATCTACAGAAGATTCATCGTGCTTTCTATAAGTCATAGAACCCTAAAGGTTTGCAACCAATCAACCTTCATAAGTTTTCCTTAGGATCAAACCATGGATTCCATCTACAAAAGATTCATCATGCTTTCTATAAGTCATAGAACCCGAAAGGTTTGCAACCAATCAACCTTCATAGTAAATGTAAATAGAAATAGAGAACTAACATAGTAATGATTGAAACATTCTCTTTAAGCCTCTATTAATGTGACACTTATTTACTAACCATGTCAATGGTTAGTACAAAGGAGAATAATTTCCCCATGAAGGTATTTCTCATTGAGGAAACAATACCATTCACCACTGAGTTAGGAAAGAAAATGGAAATGTTTCATTGTCTCTTTGTGAGCACTTAGGAAACAAATCTTATTCAACCTATCTAAGGTTGTCACCAACAAGTGTCTTCTACCACCCATTGGATTGATGACCATTTTTTCCACAATTTTTAAAATTTTTCAAATCCACATCAAAGTCATCATTCCTAGTATAGAATCAATGAAGGCCACCACATGTTTTTCTACCATCTTTGCAAAGCCTCACTAGGAAAATAATTTGAGTGGTATTTCTATTGGAGCTAGCTCTAATGAAAATGAAAAATTCAATAAAAATCTATCTTATTGGAGAGGACAAGTCCATCAATGAAGAAAGATTAGTTAAGGAGAAAGCAAAGAAAAATTCAACCAAGACTTTGAATGGCATATATATACTACTTCCAAAAACTATATCACAAACAAAAATCATAATAAAATAATATACAAACATCCGACTTACAAAATAAGACATGTTTTCTTAGTCCCCATTAATACTCTAAAAAATCCTCCTTTGCAATTTCTATAAACATTATTTAATATTTAATATTTGTTAGAACATAGAAAAAATATATCTTTTGATTATAATATATTTTTAAAATGTATTACTTTTAGTGAAGATTTTTACTATTGATGGCTTGTTGGAGTTGTCTTTAGGTTATTTAGTATATAAGATCAAGACTTTTATTTTGATGCTTTTATTATGAAAAAAAATTTAAATAAATTATTTTTCAAATATACTAATATATTTAAATATAAAACAAGTGTCACATAGTGGCTAGTATTTTTTGATTATAGTTATAATATTTAATAATTAAAAATTAATTATAAAAATATAGTGTAGAAATAGAATTGATTATACAATTATAGAATATAAATAAATGAAAGAAATAACAATGTCAAAATATAATATAAATATATAAAATAATATTTACTCATTATCTAGATCAATGCATAAATAGTAAAAAGTAAAAAGTAATAATTAACTTTGAATTAATATTATAAATTTAAAAGGCAAGAGTGGACAACACTACACTACAACACTACGGCGAATTATGAGCCTCTTAATTGGGAGGTCTTAAGTTTGAACCTACTCAAGATTAACTAATACTTGAAATAATTAATTACAGAAAATAATAATAATTAACCTTGGCTTGACTTCTTATGATTAAAAAAAAGGTCTAAATCAACACAAACCTAAGTTTACTTCCGTTTTTATTTATTAGTTTGCCATGATGCAATTAACATTGATCAATCATATTCAATTATTTTTGAAGTGCATAAATTTATTCTATAATTTAATAATTTTTAAAGATTTATAATTTATCAATAATATTATTTATCATTATTCTTATTAGTTAAGAGGAATAAAGCCAAGCTAAGAATTAATTTCCTATAACTTTAATTTGGAAAAATCAACTTTAATTATGAACTAAGATTAAATGGTTAAATTAGTTAGTTGATTCTTGACCCTATCGAATATTAACTATGAATAAATTATATTATCGTGGATGTTTTTAATTTGGAGAATTTGAGTGGACAAAATTAGGTTCTCACCAATGTTTTTTTTTCAATAGAATGTTTGAATAACACATAATGTTTAGATGTTTCAATTTTATTATTATTAATTTTTACTATGATAATCTATAATTACATTTCTTTCTAATTTTATGTTTTTAATTTTTTTAATTAAATTTTATATGATTATTCAATTTTTATATTAGAGTGTTATATAATAATTTTACAAATTTTATAAAATTATTAAAAATATATCATTTAATTATTTATTTCTTATAATTTAATATAACATTAAAAAAGTGTACAACACAACAGTAATTTTTGAACCTTTCATATGAAAGGTCTTGAGTTCAAGTTTACTCAAGCTTAACACTCTAATAATTATCTCAACACATAATAACTAATAAATATTAGATTTCTTTGAAAATAAACAAGTATTCTAATATAATTTGTATTTCTAATGTTTATATAAATTATTTTAAAAAATGAATAGTGCAATAAACAAAAGGAAAACAAAAGTAAACATTTTACATAATTTTATTTAATGTTTGTCAAAATATTCATTGTTTTATTAGTTAGAATAAAACTAAAATACATATATTTATTATGATACCTTAATAATCTTTTACATTTGATACATGACAATTTCAAAGTATAAAATAAATTATATAATCAACACAAATATAACTTATCCTTTTAAACTTTCAAATATAATATTATATTTTGTTAATATTTTAATTCTAAAATGACAATTTCAAAGTCTAAACAAAATTATATAATCAACATAAATATAACTTATCTTTTTAAAAAATTTAAATATATTGTTACATTATTATACTCATACTTTTTTTTATTTATGTAACAATTAATTAATAAATTATAAAAACAAATTCTAATCTCAATAAACCTTTTCATTTATATTATTAATTTCAATTGTAATTACATATGTTTCTTAGAATTTATTTTGATTATCTTTAACTATATCTATAAAATAAATATTTAGGTTGACCATACAACTCTCTCTCATATTTGGGTCCCCCATATTTCTCCTATAACATAACAAAAATCTCTCTCTCTCTCTAATAGTTGATTTTTTCAATTTATAGATCTCCTTATATTTATCTCTATTTTAATCTATCTCCCTACCCCCTCTCCATTGATCTACCTAATCTTCTCATCCATTCCTACTTTCATGGGAGAAACTTTGATCCCTTTATTACAATATGTTTAAAATTATTATCTTCATCTTTAATTTGTAATATTTTAACAATTACAACCACAATTAATTTTGTATTAAATTATTTCAATTTAAAAAACACACCCTAAACAGGAATCATACTCTAAAACAAACTATCTTGTAGTGTTAATTCCTTTACTAAATCCTATAAAAGTGCATAAATGCACAACTAACCATTGTAACAACCCTAACTAAAGTTGTAGTCATCCACATCACAAACTCAACTTTCTAACCATTGTAACAACCCTAACTCAAGTTGGAGTCATCTAGTCAAAGAATAGAATATGTATGAGTAGCTAAGCATTACAAATGAGTTTGGAGTGGTTCCCATCATTAAGTTAATAGTTGACTATAAATGATTCCAAATTGAAGGCTTGGAATATTTAACTAAAAGATCAGACCAATCTCCCTCCAATCAAAGGTTTGGAATATTTTAATAGAAACAAAAACATTTGTGAATAGTTTATATGAAATAACTAAAATAAAATAAGAAGAAAATATCGGGACCATGAAAGCCTCACGTGAACCCGCGCTAGCGAGTCCCCGAATGGTGAGGAGAATTTATATGAGGGGATTTGTAATAATCATTCCAATTTAGAGAATTTCCAATGATATTATTGCTTTTATTTTTCTTTTAAATATTTTACAAATACATCTAGATATTGAGTTTTCAATTATTTTATTTGTTTAATAGTTATTCAATTTATTTTAGAGGAATTTTATATTCATTTAAAGTATATTACAAATTTATT
The DNA here is from genome assembly GCA_028749045.1 of Cupressus sempervirens. Lineage (NCBI taxonomy): Eukaryota > Viridiplantae > Streptophyta > Pinopsida > Cupressales > Cupressaceae > Cupressus > Cupressus sempervirens. The sequence goes on from CM053785.1 coordinate 198,232,594, forward strand.
TGTAGATTTTTTTAATACAAAATTATCCAGTTTTAAATATTTAATTTGTTAGATTTTATTGGAATCCATAATTCAAAAGAATTACTTCTATATTCTTGATTTTAGGTTATTGAAAAGATATCAAAAATCATTCCATAATTTAAGTTTTCAATTATTTTATTTGTTTAATAGTTATTTAATTTATTTTTAATTTTCCTTAAAAAATATTTATTTATTTTAGAAGCATTTTATATTCATTCAAAGTATATTACAAATCTATTTGTAGATTTTTTAATACAAAATCATCAAAGTTTTAAATATTTAATTTGTTAGATTTTATTGGAATCTATAATTCAAAAGAATTACTTCTATATCCTTGATTTTAGGTTATTGAAAAGATATCAAAAATCATTCCATTGTTGGGTAGATAGATCACAACTATTGATCTCATGAAAAATTGTAGACATCAAAATTTATCCCTTAGCCTATGCCCCCTTTTATTTAATTGATTTTTTGTCCCTTATAATATTGATATTTTTTATTAATTAACTAAATGATTTCCTTTTTCCTCTTTACGTAATTTATTTTATAAATTAATTATATTCGACCCTTTTCTAAGTCCAGCTCCATAAGTAATTACTTGATTGGTTACATTTGAGTCCTATCTCATATTTAGATAATTGTATTATATAATTTTTTTCCAAGCCTTGACATATGATTAATTAATTAAACCTAAACCTTAGCTAAACCCATCATCGTTACCTTTGGACCTTCTTCCATTGGTTAATAATGATTAAATACACTAATTTTGAGATTGCCTTTGTCAGGAGGTATTTGATTAGACTAAGTAATATATTTCCTCACTTCTAATTTGTGTCCCTCCCATCCGAGGGAGTCCTTTGTTTCTATATATCTCTACTACTACTATTTTACTACAGTCACTTGTGACATAACCAAATGGTGAAGAAAAAGAGTGATCTACATGTTGAAGGATTTGAGGAAATGTGCAAATCAAATCCACGAAGCCCTCAAACACCTACATGTAAAAAACTTGTTACAAAGAAGAAAAAGACAAGAAGAGGCAAGGGTTTGCTTTGAAAACATGCAAATTGTATTCTTAGATTAAGAAAAGATAAAGAATTACAAAGAGATCAGTCCTTATAAAAGGAGATCAAAACCCAAAAAGGGTAAGAAGTTACAAAGGGTAACCTAAAGGTAAAAGCTATTTAATAATTACTAATTAATTATTAAATAGAGAAAGCAAAAAATGCATAAAGTGAAATCTTAAGAAGGGAGAAAAG